>QEPC01014699.1:356639-379600 GCA_003113815.1 Sphenodon punctatus | reverse complement strand
CCCCCCCCCCCCAACTTCCCCTGCCCTCGCTCAGGGAAGGGAAAGACAGAAGAGGTGGTTAGCAGTGCTCCTCTTCAAAGCAGCCCCACCCATAGGCTATCATGGGGTTTTTCACAACCCCATAACTTTAATTAAAACCACCAATCAGATTTACAAATAAAACCCCAAAAGGCACCCCCTGGCAGCCTCCTTTAATTTTCTAAAAGGATAATTCCTCCTCCCCACCAACACTCAAGCCCTCTACCCTGCCCAGATTGAGACAGTCTGACTAAATGAAAACTCAGGCTTGAAAGTGCAGTTTTCGAACTGCGATAACTCAGCTTTTATCCAACGGATTCAGCTCACATTTTTAACAGCATGAACTGTTTACCCCAGCGATATTCCACAACACATTTTACAATCCTAACATTGATCATGCCAATTTTAGAACAAATAGAATGTTGGGGGGTTATAATGTAGCATGCAACACACCTTAACTATTAGAGCGCTCCTGCGCTCTAATACCTCATGTAGACAGATTAACAGAACTTCCTACCTCAGCTTCATTCTCTCATGCATTCTCCCATGCTGGATACACTGTTCCTCCAATTCATCATTCCTTTTCTGCATCTTCTCCAGTCTGTCACGAAGATACTCATTTTCCTGACTAAGCTGGCTGTTTTCAGACCTACGGAAACAAAATACATTGATGATGGATGTTGCCAGATTTTATCCTGCAGCATGTCATCAGTATGTGGCCTTGTCCTTAACAAAACTCTCATACACGTGTGAGAGAGCAGGCTCCAGAACCTACAAAAACAATGTTTTCCATTGTTACAACAACCAATACCCATATTCTAGTGGGGACACAATGCTGCATAACCACTAACCAGGGATCCATGATTTTTGCTTTTGGTGTTTTTGGTGGCACCCTCATTTGATATTTTGTTTGAAGCAAAAAGCAACAAAAAGCAACATATAAACATATATAATAAAATCACAATAATTCACTTTTAGAAATGATACAAATATATCAAACTTTCCAGGTCCCATAGTCGGGGACTGTAGCCCAAAAGCGACACAGTTTCCACCTGAACCCACCCCCACCCGCCGGCTACATATTAGTCAGTTGGAAATTTAAAAACTTCTTTCTGGCATGGAAAGCAAATAGCAAAAAGGAATTACTGCTTGGGTGAGCACCGAGTTTTTGTCAGACAAGGCTCTGATCATCAACTCCGAGGGTGTTCTTCCCGGCAAGTGCTCCAGGAAGCCAGCCAACCATCCTTCCCTTCACTCATTATAACAGTTACAATTAAATAAAATATGGTCAGTTGATTCTGTCTCCAAATTATCAAAGGAACATACCCTCTGGGTACAAGGGAGACCAGAGCATCTACCCTCCAGCACTCGCGTTGGGTAGTTTTTTGTATGTATTTTTTAAAAAAAATTATACCTGTAAGCCGCCTCGAGCTACTGGATGTTGGAGAGGCGGGGTAAAAATATTGTAATAACTAACTAAACAAACGTTCACTGCGTTTTCCTCATTGCAACCAATGAAAGTGAGCATGCCAATCAAACTGCCAGTTCAGCAAAACGAAATCTTTATTTACAAGGTAACATAACAAGCACAAACTGAAAGCAATAAAGTTGCTACTGGGCGAGAGAGAACAAAAAATAAAAGGAGACTGACTGCTTTATAATGTGTTCCAGTCTATCTGTAAGCATTTAGAAAACAATGCTGTGATTACTAGGTGCCAGCATTGGTTTGTCAAGAACAAGTCATGCCAGACTAATCTTATTTCCTTTTTTGATTGAATTAATAGTTTAGCAGATCATGGGAATGCTGTGGATGTCGGCCTTTTGGCTAAGATAGCATTATCTACTATATCTTGATTTCAGCAAAGCATCTGATAAAGTCCCCCATGATATCCTTCTTGACAAGCTGGTTAAATATGGGCTAGATGATACTACCGTTAGGTGAATTTACAGCTGGTTGAAGAACCGTACCCAAAGAGTGCTCATAAATGGTTCCCCATCAAACTGGAGGGAAGTATTGAGTGAGGTGCCTCAGGGCGCAGTCCTGGGCCCTCTACTACAGTTCAGCATCTTTATTAATACTTGGATGAACGGGTAGAGGGGATGCTTATCAAATTTGCAGGTGACACAAAACTGGGAGGGATAGCTAACACCTTAGAAGACAGAAACAAGATTAAAAATGATCTTGACAGGATGGAAAGCCAGGCCAAAACTAATAAAATGAAATTTAACAGAAATAAATGTAAAGTTCTGCATTTGGGTAAAAAAAATCAAATGCACAAGTATAGGATGGGTGATACCTGGCTTGGCAACAGTACATATGAAAAGAATCTTGGGGTTGTAGTTGATCACAAGTTGAACATGAGTCAGCAGTGTGATGCAGCTGCTAAAAAGGCTAATGCAATTTTAGGCTGCATTAACAGAAGCATAGTGTCCAGGACACGAGAAGTAATAGTTTCACTCTATCCTGTACTGGTCAGACCTCATCTGGAGTGCTATGTCCAGTTCTGGGCACTGAATTTTAAGAAGGACATTGACAAATTGGAACAGGTTGAGAGGAGAGTTACAAAGATGGTCAGGGGTCTGGAAATCAAAGCCTATGAGGAAAGGTTGAAGGAGCTGGGTATGTTTAGCCTGGAGAAGAGAAGACATAAACCCTTTTTACACGGGCGACACCCACGTCTAGGGGTTCATGTGTGGGTGGGTGCCGCCTGTGGAAATCCTGCAGTGGTGGTGGTGGGGTGTACGTGTTCCCACGCACACACATGCACGCCCACCTCCACCTATCCCCTACGCACGGAGCAACTGGTGAAAATGGTGGTTGATCCATGCGTGCCGATGGGTGGAGGTGGGTGTCGATGGGTGTGCACCCGTCTACACCCTCTCCCCACCCACCGCATATAGACTGCGGTGCGCACCAACCCCCCTGTGCAGTGGCCCATGTAAAAAGGGCCTAAGGGGAGACATTTGATTGGTTCTGTTTTATTGAAGTTCTTACAGGCTCTAATACAGCGCTCTGAAAATGACTATAAGTTGAAGAATATCCGCATACGTGGAGCATCGCAGAAGTACTTAATTTAGATCATTCAGGATCCTGGATCTACTGCTGTTGCGACTTTGCTGTCATCTACCGCCCCCCCTGGCTCCCTCTCCTCTTTTCTCCCAGACTTTCAATCCTGGCTAAGCTTCCTCCTCTCCGATACCCCCACTCATCCGTGGAGACTTTAACATCCACATTGACATACCTTCCAAGTCCCCTATCTCCCGCTTTCTCTCCCTAACCTCCTCCTTTGATCTCTGCCTCTGGACTGATTCTCCCACCCACACTGATGGCCACTCCCTCGACCTCATCTTCTCCAGAAACTGCTCTGTTGCTGATCTCACCTCCTTCAACCTCTCCCACCAACCCCCCTCGTCTTCCCCCACTCTGCGCCCTTTCTGCAACTTGCAGGCCGTTACCCCTCTGGACTTTGCCTCCTCCCTCTCCCCCCTCCAGTCTTCTCCTCCTCCTCCCCAAACTCTGCCATCTCTTCTCTTAACACCTCTTTCACTTCAACCCTTGACTCTCTTGCCCCCCTCTCCTCCCGCTCCGTCCGACCCCCAAACCCCCGTCCTTGGCTCACCCCTAACATCTGCTACCTCCACTCTTGCACCAGGGCTGCCGAACGCCTCTGGTGCAAATCCTGCTGCCACCCTGACTTCCTCCACTATAGATTCTCCCTCTCCTATCTCCATGGCCAGGCAACACTACTACGCCTCCAGAATCAAATCCTACTCTCGCGACCTTTGCTGCCTCTTCTCTACCTTCGACTCCCTACTCAAGTCCCCCCTGCTCCCCTCCACCCTGTCTGCTCATGATCTCACATTATTCTTCACCTCGAAAATCGACAAGATCTGACAGGACATTGCATCCCACCCGTCTCCTCTTCCCACTCCTTCACCACGCCCTCCTTCTCCCCCCTCTCTCCTTGCCTCCTTCCCCCCGGCCTCCCTTGAGAAAGTCTCCACTCTGCTCTCTTCCTCAAACCCCTCCACCTCCCCTGTTGACCCAATCCCATCCCGCCTCCTGACCTCTATTGCTCCCACTGTTGCCCCCACTTTTACATGTCATTAATCTCTCCCATTCCACTGGCTCCTTCCCCTCCGCCTTCAAGCATGCCACTGTTTCTTCCATCCTCAAAAAGCCCACCCTGGACCCATCCAACCCCTCTAGTTACCAGTCAGTCTCCCTCCTTCCCTTTGCCTCTAAGCTTCTGGAACATGTTGTCTACCCCCGCTGCCTGGACTTCCTGTCTGCCAATTCCTCCCTGGACCCTCTCCAATCTGGCTTCTGCCCCCTTCAGTCCATGGAAACTGCCCTTGCCAAGATAACCAATGATCTACTTGTCGCTAAATCTAAGCGTCTCTACTCCATTCTTGTTCTTCTTGACCCCTCTGATGCCTTCGACACTGTCGACCACTCACTCCTACTGAACTCGCTTCACTCCTTGGGCTTCTGTGGCTTTGTCCTTGACTGGTTCTCCTCCTACCTCTCTGACCACTCCTTTAATGTGTCTCTTCCCAATTCCAGCTCCTCCTTCCTCCCCCTTTCAGTTGGGGTTCCCCAAGGCTCTGTCCTTGGCCCTCTCCTCTTCTCTATCTACACCCTTTCCCTTGACAAATTCATTGCCTCCCACGGCTTCCAATATCATCTCTACGCTGACGACACTCAGCGCTATCTCTCTACCCCCTCTCTCTCCCCTTCTGTCCACTCATGCCTCGTCAACTGTCTCGCTGACATCTCCGCCTGGATGTCCCAACGCCAGCTCACGCTCAACATGGCCAAGACTGAACTCCTTGTTTTTTCTCCCTCCTCTTCCTCTCCCGCTTCCCTGTCCATCCGCATCAATGAAGCCACCATCCATCCTGTTCCCCAAGCCCGTAGCTTGGGCTTCATCTTTGACACTCATCTTTCCTTTAAGTCTTACATTGACTCTGTTGCCAAGTCCTGCCGCTTCGCCTTCCGTAACATCGCTCTATCTCCTCTGCCAAAATCCTTGTTCATGCCATGGTCATATCTCGCCTCGACTACTGCAACCTCCTCCTCGCTGTCCTCCCTTGCTCTCACCTGTCCCCCCTTATTGCCATCCAAAACTCTGCTGCCAAGGTCATCCACTCAGCCCGTCGCTTTGACCACGTGCAGTCTCTCCACTCCTCACTGTCTCCCCCTTTCTGAACGCATCCAGTATAAACTCCTGGTATTCACCTATAAAACACTTCACAGTCAAGCTCCCCCCTAACCTCTCAGCCCTAATCTCCTTACGCACTCCTGCACGCGCCCTCCGCTCCTCCTCCATCCCCTCACTCACTCTCCCCCGTCTCCCATGCTCCCCTAACTGACTTCGTCCCTTCTCCCTCGCTGCCCCCCATGCCTGGAACTCCCTCCCTACCCACATCCGCCTCGCCTCCTCCCTCCGCACCTTCTAATCCCTCCTCAAGACTCACTTCTTCTGTGCCACCTTTTCCAACGCCTGTTAGTTTTTTACCCAAATACTTACGGTCTGCCCTCCTCTGCAGACTCCTGCCTAACTGTAACCAAGCCAAGCACGCGCACCTGAGACTTTGCAGCCGCTTGCATGTTTGTTTGCTTGATTCTCTCTTGTCTTCCCTTTGTCCCCTCTCGTCGCCCCCTCCTTGTCTTTTTAGATTGTGAGCCGTAGGCAGGGACAGCGTATTTATCTTTGTTCTGTAAAGCACCAGGTACACGGCTGGTGCTATACAAATGTTTATTAATAATAATAATAATTTGGGATTGCGTTTTGTATTTCATTTATATGTTGGTTGCTATATTTGTTATTATAATTGTATGCCTTATCCATTGTAGTTGGTATTTTGAACTAATTTGGGTACTGTGATTTGTATTTTTTTTAATTTGTTTGCTACCATATTTGCTATTGTAATTTGAATAAGCTGATTTGTTGGTTTAGAAATCACTTTTGTGTTAATAGGTTTTTTCACCTTCCAATTTCTCAGGGGTTTTTTTTGGGGGGAGGAGGGGGACACACTTAATTTCTGCAAGCATACCCCAGTACTTGTGTGTGTTTGAGGGAGGAACATGACAGCTGAAACGTATCCGGTCCCTTGACAGGCAAGCACCATCCCAGCTGCTGCCACCACCACCTGAAGAACCAGGTGGGCCACAGCCATGGTCCCCTCTGATATGTAAGCCAACGGGACCCCAGGGAGGGATGGGGTACGGTGCCCTAGAGAGCAGCAGCAGAGGGACAGTCAGATGACAGTTATACCTTCCCGTCACAGGAGAGTCCCAGCTCCGCTTCCACCCCAACCACATCCTTCAGGTTGGCCCAGTGCACGATACTGTTCCACGCCGAGGTGGATCAGGTTTTCTGCATGGACAGGAAAATTGTGCAATATTTCTGGCTCAATTTAATTATCTGTGAAGTGGAAACACTACAATTTATCTCACAGGGCACTTCTGAATCTTAATTAATGAAGGCATGGTAAGCACTTTGTTCAGATAAGGATACAAAATATTGTGACATACCTGTGGTATAGAAATGCCATAATAATCAATGCCACCAAATATAAAAAGTTACCTGCTTACCCTAGAGGAAAAGCTAGAAGTTAGGGAAGAAATTCCATCACTGACAACTCTAGGCTGTTCTGGCAACATACAGACACAATCAAGGCACTTCAAGAGTCTGATGGAGGACTTTGCTGGCTCAGAACAGCATGGAGGCTATGCTGCTCTCTTCATACATTTCCCAACTCTTGCATGCAAAAGAGGGAGTGTGGTGGGGAGTTATGTCTCTCTGGTTGTTAGAGATTCTGACTATGATAGTCTCAAAAAACTGCTGTAAATTAAAGCAGCCAGGAAGCTGCACTAGCCTACACTGCACCCCAGAATTTAGGCATTACAAATCTGGCTCATAGCCACCTTTGTCTCTCCTCCTTTTGGGAGCTCCAGCAAAGAATTCTAATCTACCTGTTTTATTTAATAGTATCTTTCCTTACTCCCCCTAAACTGGTCATTTTAGCATATTGCAATTACATGTGATGTAAAATTTATTGCCATGCTTGGGATTAGGATAATTCTATAAAGAAGCTGCATGTCTTAACGGTTTGGTTTTTCACAGAGATTTGTTTTGCATCCTGATGCAAGATGGGCAAGCATCTTACTTCTGGTGTTGAACTTAATGATTACAATCTCTTAATATAACATATACCAAACATGGAGAAAAAATAGTTCAACCGGGTGTGTGTTCTTTACCTCAATTAAACTCACACAGTTGGACGCCTACTGTTGCCAAAACAGTAATATAATTTATACATTATAGTCCAAACAGTAAAACTACACTAAAAGTCATTTAACAATATTTATAACACCATAAAATACAGTGTTAAAATATATGAACTGCAATATGTACCAAAATTATAAAATTTGTTTCTCATCATCATTGATTAAAACCAGGATCATTGCTCTAGCTTCAATACTCACAACCCTGGTGACAGATTAGAATTCAAATCTTAATGATCAATTTACAATTAACAAGATAGAAGTGAAACAAATTAAACCAACCATTATATACAACGAGACCCAATGGACTCCCATTGTTTCCCTTAATTACAAAACGCAAATCACAAATACACAATGGGAAGTGTGGAGCATCAATCCAGAAGCTGAGGAACTTGGAGATGCACAGTCAGAGGAAAAAAACAAACACAGAAGACACCAGCTTTGACACATGCATGTGTACACAGTATCTTTACATACACACACACTGCTGTGCAGACTGATGTTTGTATAGTTTGTCTTTCTGTAGGATAGTTCTAGCTCACAACAATTTTACTACACATTACAGACAGGAACTGTGTGAGAAATACAGCAGTGTATAAAGTATATGAATATTATTTTGCTCCCTCTAAAGCTGTCACAAACACACCTTATATAAACCTAGTACTATATTTATTCTTCATACTCTAGGGAGGGGAGGAGGGGAAGGTAGGGAGGCAAGGAAAAGGGGGGGGGCAGGAGGCAAAGGGTAAGAAGGGAACCTCTCAGCCGCTCTCCAATACCAAGGAGATGAGGTGCTCAGCATAGAAACCAGGCAAGCTGGTCCAAGAAAGTGTACGGTTCATCATTGATGTCGAGGGACTGGGAATTGGGGAGAGGGAAACCAGGAACCGGGAGGAGGGAACCTGAGACAGGGAACAGGGAGCCAGAGGCGAGGCAACGGGGCGCCAGAGGTGAGGCAACGGGGCGCCAGAGGCGAGGGAGCTGAAGGGAAACTAGAAGCAGGAAGCTGGAGGGAAACTAGTGGCAGGAAGCTGGAGGCCCAAGTCCAAGGGGCAGCTGATGGGCAAGAGAGCCAGCAACGTAGAGCTGGAGGGTCAGGGAACAAGCCCTGGGGGATCAGGGCCAAGGGGGAAGCAGGAAGGTTTCAAAGAGAGATAAGAGATGACCAGAGGGTGGAGTCCCTCTTGCCAACAAGCAGACAGACAGACAGACAGGAGAGCACAACAAACTATGGGGATCTCAAGGCATAAAGGGAACCATTCAATACAGAAACAGGGCAGGGGGTGAATAGGGACCCACCTGCGTACATCCTGTGCAGACAAACAGAGGGGAAAGGGAGCTGGGCAAGAAATGCCCCAACCTACAAGAGGACAAGCAGGGCAGGTATCAGCACAAGGGGAGAGGGGAAGGGCATCACACACTAGGAACACAAAGGGAACACAACACACTGAGACTTACCAAGACAACACTAACACAAACAGAAGTCCAAGCAGAGGTCAAACAGGAGGAGGAGAGGAGAGGAAGGGGCGAGAGCCAAGCAAGGGTCAAAAAGGGATGACCTGCAGCTCCGCACCTGCCACAGCCCTCAGCAGCCCTAAATACTCCACAGAGTCAATCAGACTGTGGCAAGTGGGCCCATGCCCTCTATCAGGTGTGCGTAGGGTGCAGAGCAAGAGAGAGAGGGAAAATACTAAGGGGAGGGAAAGAGCCGGTCCCTACAGCTCTCTCCTAATAGTGCAAGAAGCAGAGAATGTCTCCCCCAAGGCCAGGGGTTCAAGGCTCAGCCGTGACACTCTTATGAAGCCCCTTAAGACAATTAAAGCTGATAAGGAACTTTGTTTTTGAAAATACTATATTCAGCTTCCTTCTATAAAAAGTGGGTTTGCATTTGTTTTTTAAATGACCCCCATTTTATTTTTATTTTTTTAAAATTTAAACTTTTCCTGAGGATATTTCTGTTTCAATGATGTAGCCATTTTCCATTTTAAAAAAAAGAAAAGAAAGAAATCTCTGATGAAAATGTTTTGACCATCTTTACTGTCAAGTATTATCCTCATTTTACTATGTACTCTTGTCTTTCCTGATGTTTACGTCTCCGTTGTATCCCCCTCCCTTGTCTCTCAGATTGTAAGCCCCTTAGGGGTAGGGACCTGTCTCTGACTGTGGATTGTACAGTGCCAGGTACATTGTTTGCGCTAGATTAATAAAATAAATAAATAAATAATAATAATTATTAATGGGCATACTGAGAGAAGAGATCAGCAAGTAAGTGGCATACGACAAAAAGAAATAATGATTTTTGGGGTCCAGAAGTGTTGTACTACATCAGATTAATGGTCCATCCTGTCTCTGACAGTGGCCACCTTTTGGTCACGTCACAGACACGTGCAATGCGTCATGATGGAATGATCTGTTCCCTGCTATTTACACCCTGCTCCCAAGAGTCAGAGGCTAGGTCCACTGATCAGCTTGACTAATAACCATTTATTTAAGTCTTGTTCTCTACGAACCTATCCAATCCCTGTTTAAACTAGGGTTGGATATATGATCGGTCAGAAAAAATCTGATAAACTGACCAGTCAAAAAATGATTGGTCAAAAACTGATCAAATAATGGTCAAGAATTATTTATTTATTTATTTAAATGTATATGCCGCCCTTGCCAAAAGGCAAAGCATTAATTTATAACAACAACAAATATGTTAATCTTCAATAGGTTAGATACTTATGCTAATTATAAAAAACAAGTTAGTTAACTTACTGACAAACAATGATAATACATTCTAAAAATTGTAATCAATTGTTTTAACAATGTTAGGTTAGTATAAATGTGAATGATATTCAAGACTGAACAGTTCGCCTCCTTGGCTTCCTCCCTCCCTTACTTTGTGCTTGCTGTTGGTATGCTTGAGCTACTCGTGTGTGCGGGGTGGTGGTGGAGATATTGGCTTTTATTCGTTTTGTGGGACTGTGTAATCTTTTGGGGAGCATATTTGCTGCTGGAGTTAAGGAGAATTTGCGGGGGGGGGGNAGAAGGGAAGTTGTTTTTCGATATTTTTTTTTGCTTGGGAATCCATGGGGGCTCCTTGGCCTGTTCCACTGCATGCTGGAAAGCAAATGTATACATGTAAATTTATAAATGTACATGTACAAATGTATAATTATGCAAATATGTTCTGTTTGCAATGTGTTCTAGATTCCTTAGTTGCAGAATTTATTTATTTTTTGTTTTTAATATAGTAAACACGGGTCTCTGAACATGATGCAATGCAAAAAGCAGGCAAATTCCTATGCAAGGCCATTTTTTATTTCATGGAATATTTGACATCAGTCTGCACAGCAGTGTATGTGTATAAAGATACCGTGTATACATGCAAACGTCAAAATCCAAATATAGTCATCTGCTGGTGTCTTCTGTTTTTGTTTTTTTCCTTTGATGGTGTGTCTCCAATGTCTCCCCGCCCACATCTATATTCAAGTACTGCCTAAAGGCACACTTCCTCGAGATCTCTTTTAAATCATGAACCTGGGTCCTATCCATATCCTATCCATATCGTAACAGGCGGTTGGTTGGCAATGTTTGACCAGACAACTGGCTGCTTTCCCAACTCTCATTTAAACCCAGCTATGCTACTGGCCTTAACCTAAACACTGTCAAAACTGGTTTCTTTCTCCATCATATCGCCAAAATCTGTCCCTTAACACTCTACTAAAACCCTAATCCAATCTCTAACCACTTCCCGCTCAGACTACTGCAACCTGCTTCTTACAGGTCTTCCACTGAGTCACTTATCTCCACTACACTACAGTCAATTCAAACTTCAGCTGAGATACTCACCTTCCTTGCATGCTGTTACAACCATGTAACCCCTCCCCTCAAGTCACTACACTGGCTCCATATCTGCTTCTGTATACAGCTCAAGCTTCTTCTCCTCACCTACAAGTGTCTTAACTCTGCAGCTCCTCAGTACCTCTCCTCTCTTATCTCCCCCTATTTTATCTATACTCTTCTCCTCCATCGCCAGATCTGTGCTTTCTACTTTGCTGCACCATATGCTTAGAACAAACCTCCTGAGGTGGTGCATCGGGCCACCTCCTTGTCCATATTCAACTCCTGCCTAATGGCACAGTTCTTCAAAATTGCTTTTAAATCACAAACCCAGGACCTATCCATGTTATAGCCTTGTTGATTTCAACCATGTTAGCTGAAATAAACTTACTTAATACTTGCATCCTCAGGTCCATTATTTATAGGAAGAGTCTACTTGTAGTTGTCTATGGCTGTTTTCAGACAAGACACTCTCCACCCACCCACCCACTATACATGTTGCAGGGCTCCAGTGTTGCCCTATAACATGTATAGTGGGTGGGGAGTGTCTTGTTTGAAAGCATGCAATGTCTTTGTGTCTTAATTAGATTGTAAGCTCCATGGAGCAAGGGCTGCCTTTATGTTGTGTGTATCTGTACAGTGCTACATATAACTAGCAGCGCTATAGAAATGATTATTATTAGTAGTAACCACCATCTTTGTCAATAAGTTCCACAATTGTACTTTGAGTAAAAAAGTACTCCTTTTTGTTTGTTTTAAATCTGCTGTTAGTTTCATAGAGTCTCCTAGCTCTAGTATTGAGAGGGTAAACAACAGCTTTCCATTTACTTGTTCCACACCACTTATGATTTTATAAACTTCTATCCTATCCCCTCTCAGTGGTTTTTTACAGAAAAGGAATTTTTTGCTGCCTATATAACCTCTGAAAAATCTCGTCCAGCTGAGCTTTTCCGGGTGGTGAGGGGGTTGGTTGGTCGGTCCTCCCACCCACCACCTGGAATTGGAGGTATCTAATGCTCACTGTGACATGTTTTGTGATCATTTTGCAGAGAAAATCGCTCGGAGGGTCACCTTTGGTGAACTTGACTCATGCCCATCCTGGCTGGTTAAGGCCAACCAGGAGACAGTGGAGCCATTACTGGTGGAGGTCATCAATGCCTCCCTTCGGGAGGGCAGAGTGCTGGACTGCTTCAAAGAGGCGGTGGTGCAGCCTCTGCTCAAAAAAAAAATCACTTGACAATGATACTCTCACCAGTTATCGGCTGGTCTCTCTAACCTTCCCTTTTTAGGGAAGGTTATTGAGCGGGTGGTGGCCCAGCAGCTAGAGGGGCATCTAGACCGCACTGATTATCTGGATTTCTTTCAGTCCGGTTTATGGCACAGAGACTGCACTTGTGGCATTAGTCGACGACTTTGGCCGTGAATTAGATATGGGTTGTTCAACTAATTTTGATACCGCTGACCATGAGATGTTGGTGGCTCGCTTGAGAGATCGAGCTGGAGTGGGCGGGATCGTCCTTGGCTGGTTCTGCTGCTTCCCGGCCAGGAGAACTCAGCGTGTGGTGCTTGGGGATTGTTCATCATCTCCACGAGACCTTATGTGTGGTGTTCCGCAAGGTTCTATCCTGACCCGGCTCTTGTTCAACACGTGTGTATGCAGTCACTTGGTGAGGTTGTGAGACGGTATGGGATGCGGTGTCATCAATATGCTGATGACACCCAACTCTACCTCTCATTTTCATCTGACCAGACCCGGCAGTCTCGGTGCTTACCTGATGTCTGGCGGCTGTTGGGGATTGGATGAGGGTGAGCCAGCTAAAGCTGAATCCAGACAAGACGGAGGTGATGGTGGTGGGAAGGGCAGTGGATGTGGCGGTTCCCATCACTGATGGGGTCCGCCATCTGCTGGTATCCAAGGTCCATAGTCTGGGTGTGCTCCTCGATCTGCAGTTAAGCCTGGATTTTCAGGTGGGGGCTGTGGCAAGGAGCGCATTTCGCCAATTACATCTGGTGTGACGGCTTCGGCCATATGTTTCAGATAGTGACCTGGCTACCATCATCTATGCTTTCATTACCTCGAGATTGGACTATTGCAATACACTCTACGTGGGGCTACCTATGGTGACTGTCCGGATACTGCAGCTAGTGCAAAATGTTGCAGCCCGTCTCCTTACGGGGACGGGTCGTCTTAAGCACATTACACCAGTGCTCCAGGCTCTGCACTGACTGCCTATAGTCTTCCAGGCCCAATTCAAGGTATTGGTTTTGACCTATAAAGCCCTATGCGGCCTTGGCCCGACTTACCTGCAGAACCGCCTCGCTCTCCATGCTTTGGATCGGCCCCTGTGGTCCGCTGGGGCACCCTTTTCGAGGTCCCATGTGTGGCCCGGGGGGCCACTATGGAGAGGGCATTCTCAGTGGCCACACCTAGGCTGTGGAACTCCCTCCCGGTGGAGGCCCAGATCTCCCCTCCTTCCGTTGTATCTGTTCTGCCGGGTTTTTGGCGAGGGACATGGGATGTAGGGTGGGATGGGGGTAGAGGGTGGTTGGTTTTGTGCCTTCCCTTTTGATTGTATTTTATGGTTTTATTTATTTTATATGTTTTGACACTGTAAGCTGCCCTGGGCTGCTTGGAGCATGAGGGGCAGGGTATTAAATGATTTTAGAAATAAATGAATAAAATCCCTTTTCCAATAATTCCTAACCTTCTGTTGGCTTTTTGACCGCTGCTGCACACTGAGATGATGACTGTCCACAATGACTCCAAGATCTCTTTCCTTAGCGTAACACTTAATTTAAGTCCCAGCATTGCATGCTTATGATTAGGATAATGTTTCCCTATGTGCATCACCTTTGCACTTCTCAAGACTGAATTTCATCTGCTATTTATTTGCCCAGTCCCCCAGTCATGCAAGTTCCTTCTGTAATTCCTCACAGTCAGCTTCCGTCCTAACTACCTTGAATAACTTGGTGTCATCTGCAGATTTACTCACCTCCATCCTTACTCCCTTTTCAAGATCGTTAATGAATATATTAAACAATACTGGTCCCAGGACAGTCTCCTGGGGTACCCAGCTATTTGCTTCTCTTCATTGTGAAAAGTGACCGTTTAGTCCTATCATTTGTTTCCTATCCTTTAACCAGTTACTGATCCATGACAGGACATTTCCTCCAATACCATGACTACTTCATTTTCTTTAAAAACTAAGGAATAAAAACTTCTTCACTAATCATTAGGTGCTTGTGTGCGCGCTACATGCAGTCTGAAATGTTGACAGTAGTCTATGGTAAAGCCACTATGGTTTTGCGGACACAAATGTATTTCAGACAATAGTGAATATTGAAGAAATCGTGTGATCCCATAGCCTCTTTTAAATAGCATGTATTAATAGCGAGTAATTTCAGAATTTTGAAATTAATATGGAATTTTACAGCCTCAATTCCACATTGCAAAACCTGCAATATCTAACTTTAAAAGAAGGAACGTAGCTACCATTTTAGAAGTTAGTGGGTATGTACAATACACAGTGTGATAAGAGACAGGAAGATTATCTAAAGATTAGGACAGAGGGTGTTTTTAGACAAGCACCTCTCCATCCATCACCCACCCAGCATGCATGTTGCAGGGCCGCATTGGTGCCCTAGGCAGCCCTGCAACATACATGATGGGTGGGTGATGGGTGGAGAGGTGCTTGCCTAAAAAAACACCCAGAGATGGAGAACCTCTGGCCAAACACTGTTCCATCCCATTCCCTATCCCTGTACAATATTGCTAAACTCTGGTCATTCCTGATTCTCTCCACTGTTAAGATTCCAGTCCATGCTCTGGTCATTTCTCACATTGACTACTGCAACTGCCTCCTTACTAGCCTTCCCCACTCTCACCTCCCCCACTCACTTCTGTTTGAAACTCCACTGCCAAGGTCATCTGCGTTTTCTGCTGCTTTGATTATGTTCAGCCCCATTTCACCTACCTCCACTGTCTCCCTCTACTGGAATGCATTCAGTATAAAGATCCTTGTCTTTGCCTACAAGGCCCTTCATGGCCTTGCCACCTCCTCTCTCTGCACTTGCTTCCCAATAAACACTCCCATCCACTCCTCTTCTACCACCACCCTTGCCTGCTCACGACCGCTCCTCCTCTCAACGTATCTGCACATTCTCCAATGCTATTCTCCATACCTGGAACTCCCTCTCCCTGATACATCCACTCTGCTTCCTCCCTCCGAACCTTCAAATACCTTCTGAAAACCTCCCTCTTGTAGGGCTTTCCCTAGATCCATATCTCCCTAATCCTCTCCCTGGTTTACGCAGGGTCCCTTTCTTCCGTGTAACTAAGCTAAACATGTGCACCTGCAACCTCTCAACTTCCTGAATGTATCCCTGGGTGTAAAGCGACAGTGGCCTGCTTTGGCCCATGAGCCACCAGCACATTTGTTGTTGCACCACCAGATATTAGCCTGGGTGTGCCAGCGTGAAGCCTGGGCTGTGATCCCGGAGACCTCCAGGGTCATAGTCCGGGCTACGGTGCACTCAACTGGGCCAACGCGGGCCATCGTATGTGTTTTAGCTTGCTGTGACCCAGCCCCAATTGTGTGGCTGCCATGCCTGCTGATTATTGCAGGGCGCTGGGACCAGCGTAGGGGTGAAGCCAATTGCACATTAGCGTGGCTCCCTGCTCCCCCTGGTGGCCCAGACACCAGCACATTTGTTAGCTGGCCCAAACTGGTCTGGTCAGGTTTCCAACCCGGGTTGTCATGGTGGCGCTCCACCATCATGTTTGTAAATAACTCCTGTCTCTCTCTCTGTTCCCTCCTCTTCTCCCCTCCCTTGTCTCTCCCAGACTGTAAACCCCTCGGGGCAGGGACCCTATCTACAATTAACAACTGTAAAGTGCCAGGTACATTGTTGGCACCATATAAATAGTTAATAATAGTAATAATAATAATAATCCCTAGAATCACAGAATGTCAGAGTTGGAAGGTACCTTGAGGGGCATGTAGTCCAACTCCCTGCTGGACACAATACTCCACGCGAGCCCTGATCAGTGCTGAATAAAGTGGAATTATTACTTCTGCTGACTTGAACACAATGTTTCTTTACATGCAGTCTAAAACTGCATTAGCCTTTTTTGCAGCTGCATCATACTGCTGACTCATGTTCAGTTTGTGATCAACCACAAACCTTAGATCTTTTTAACATATGCTGTTGACAAGCCAGGTATCCCACCCCTGCCCAATCTCCATCTTATTTGGCTTTTCTTTCCAAATGCAAAACTTTACATTTATCTTAGATGAATTTCATTTTGTTAATTTCAGCCCAGATTTCCAACATATCCAGATATTTTTTTTAATTCTAATGGCACTGTCAAAGGTTTTAGCCAACCCTCTCAGTTTTGTGTCATCTGCAAGCTTGGTAAGTATTCCCTCCACTCCCTCATCCACATCATTAATATAGATTAAACCTGGCCCATTGTAGCTCCCCTGTGGCTGCTATTGATGTGGCACATTGCCAAGTGTGCACTGGGCCACGATACTGAAGAGGTCTCTGCTGTTTTCTGCCGGCATGTAACCTCCAAATCCAGCCTCTCCCCTGCCAAGCAGAGGCTGGACCTTGCACGGTGGCCAGACAGGGAGAGGGCTGTTTCTTCTTACCAAACAGCAGACTGGAGGGGAACAGAAGATTCCACCACCACCCCACACACACTTCATTTTTGGTGTGGCCCACTAGCCAATTCTAAATTGCCAATGTGGCCCCCAGATAGAAAAGGTTCTCCACCTCTGGTTTAGACATATCCAGGAGGAGGATATAATATTATCTCTTACTCCCATATCACCCCTTCAGTCCCATCAAACTGTAGCTGCTAAGATAATCTTTTTTGTCTCCAATCATGACCATGTTAAACCCAATTTTCACCATTCCAAGCTCAAGCGTCTTTTTTCTTCTTCCAAGGCCCTTCACAACTCTGCTCCATTTTTGCAATTTAACACATCACCCCATATCCCTTCCACTCCAGCACTACCGGATTGGTTAGTACCATCTGATGTTTGTCCCAGAAAGTTAGCAAAACTGAAAAGCAAGTTGACTAGTGAAAGTGTTACTTGCTTGCCTTGAGGAACCATCAGGACATTTCCAAACAATCAATTTTCTTTTTAGAGCAATCCTGCCTATAACTTTGCTTTTTAAAACCAAATGCACTTAAATTCCTCTCTGTGTAGAGAGCCCATATGATGGCTGCAATCTTGGTCAACACTAGTAAATGAAATGGAGAGCTCCAGAGAAAAGAATATGAATCAATGCCACTTGAGCTATAGCTGAAGTATTGGGCCAGGGGTTGTAGAAGACTCCTATATTCTCTGTGAATTGCAGAGTAACATGTTGAACTGGCTACTGGGTCACATTCAAGCAAGGAATACAGTCCTCTTACATTCTATCAAGCAGCATTTAAGGATAGGCCTAGGGGGAAGTATTCTCTCCAGAAGTGAATTTCACCCTTTGAGACTACAAGATCAAATATCCCGGCAAATTAACAGAGAATGTCAGTGCTCAACTGCTAGAATTTTCAGATATTTGCAAAATTTTCGTTACCCAAGATGTAGCTCTAGCTCCCAACATGCCACACCACACTATACAAGTGTAGAGTACACAGCCTGCATCCAGATTTATCTAATCTGCCTCAGAAATTTAAATTTGTAGTCTGACTCCATATGCAGAACTACCATTAGTTTCAATGATAATTTAGCATGGGGTATCGATAAAGAATCAGGTTCTTAACAAGAAGCAATTTTCTCGTTAAGGGTTTGCTGAGAGGAAAGAGTAGGCTTACAGCAATCTTCCAGAGCCTTTAGACATCTCGTAAAGTAAATAACTTATTTCAAGAACTTTCTCAATCATTTAAGTTTAGGCATCCAACAGAATATAGCTTTTTCATACAACATGGAATATTTTAACTCAATATTTAGTATTTTTAGCATAAATTAAAACAAATTTGAAATAATGGCCATTTGTCTGGCAAACTACCAACCTTAATCTGAAGAAAGCCTATGTAAGGGGGGCGGGGGGAACAGAACCAAAATCCAGCACCACATTTCTGACAGCTAAGGAATCCAAGTAACTGAAGGGAAAACACCCACTTTGAAAAATAGTAAATTAGTACTACTCTAGGCAAACTCAGTCATGATTTACCAGGTTATAAACTGCAATATTTACACAAAGCAGTTAGTAATAGGTGTAAATATGGTATAAGACATAAGGTTTAAAAAGTAATAAATATTATTCAGGATAGGGTGGATTATAAATCCAAATAAAAATAAATAAATGTAAGTAGTAAACACAAAAGCAGGATTCTATTTAATAAGGCCACTGAGTTATACCCACCTGTTTTTTTCTGTGAGATGTTCCAGACTCCTTGCCAGTGTACAACATTCTTCTTTTAATTTGGCTATGAATGTATTCTGGGAGGTCAGCAATGAATCCAGCTCATTTACTAGAAATGACATATTTATATATACATAAGTCAGTTAAAATATACTTGAATGTTCTTTTGAAACATGAGTTTGATGTGGTTTAACAACGCCAGATATCTGAATGTAACAAAGGAGGGCCTACACACTGCTATTGAGCAATGGCAAACAATGGCAGGGTTGGGTAGTGGGGGGGGGGGCTTCAAGGGGGAAAAAAATACTTGGAAGAAAATCCAAACCATTTCCCCCCTCAAAGGACAAACACGTCTTATTCGTTTTGTGTTTCTTCATTAATGTCTGATGTTAGCTCCCAGCACTTCTTTTAGGCACATGGAAAGTGGGGGGCCCTCAGCACCTCCCACTTCAGACCCAGACAGTTGTTGTTTCTGTATCTTTCTGGTAGAGTGAGCAAGAAACCTCCTCCACAACAGACATGCTAGCATCTTACCAAACAGGGTAGCTGGGGGGGAAAGGGGGCCACATTTATTGTGACTAAAACTTACAAAAATGCCATTTTTAAAAAACCTCTTTAGATTTGAGAGTGAATGTAATACTTACAAGAGGAATCCAACTTGTAAGCACTCGGCTTTGAAGATGTCTAACTTTCTAGCCAGTAGAGAGTAGAGGTATACGCTAGGCTGTGGCAATGACAATGCTTACACTGAGGCCACTTGCCCACGTTATGCAGGCCGGCAAATCTCCCAGTGGGGAATCCCCTGGCCAGGAAACTTACACTGAGCTCTGCATGTTGGCACGGGGCTAAAAGTGTCATCAGCCACGTCCCGCGGCTTTTTTCCTTACGAACGTCAGGGCTGCACACAGTTTCAGGGCTTGGACACTAAAAGGCCTTTTCTACTGCAAGTCCCTGTGTGCTAGACTTCCTCAGATTTCTCAGGAACAAAAAAAGTGTATCTTTTCTATTTACACTTTTACTGAGTGTCTTCAGATTTTAACAATGGAATATATTAACTAGACTATTTTAGTCTTTTCATCTGTGAACCAATTTAGATTAGTGGCAAATAACCCAAGAAATTATGTGCAAAATTAATGAGCCTGATTTTTAATTCTTGCTACTCTTAATAGGGATGTAAAACTGACTAAGTATATTGTGCAATAAAGTTAAGCAATATCTTATGGCCTGGGAATGGACAAACAATGACAATTTTGTGCCAAATTATAGATGCTTATACACCAAAGTGCTGGACAGAGGATGCCAAGATGTCACAGAGAGCCCCTTTCCCTCTAGTGCCTTTATGGGTAAGAAAACAGAAAACAACTGTTCTTGTTTGTTTAGCATACAGACAGGCATACTAGTTCTGGTATCAATGCTGCATAATCCAGCAGGTGTATGTCTATATGGAATTGGCAAGCCCCCACCACCTCATGAACCAGAGAGTATTAGAAGGGCAAGGTAATGCAGCTGTGAAGGTGGAGGAAAGCAAATAAAATATTTTCTTAGCAAGGGCAGCTAGAAAACCTCTGGAGGAATCCAATACTTTAACCATCATTTGGATGTTATGGGCTTCCTTTTCTAAGCACTCCAAACCTTCTCTGAGTCTATGAATTTGCCCCTTTGTTAATGGTGCAGTTGACTAAGTATAAATATGGAGCTACAGATCCTTATTTTGCCTAATGCCATCTATAAAAGTATAACGTTAGAGTGGTAAAAGGACTGGTACAATATTCTGATATTGTGAGCTAATGAAACTGGATATTTTTAAAAGTATACTTTATTTTCAGAGTAAAGGTAAAGGATCACAGGTCAGCTGAGCCGACATGATGAAAGATGTCATCTGTCAGTCAAGCTGCCAGCTGTGGCCAGTGCCCACTATTCATAAATTTAAACTGGAGTTGAGAGAACTCGAAGAATGCAAGGATTAAACATCCTTCTTTTAGATTGGAGGGGGGAAAGCATACAAATTCTAAAAATGTTTGAGGCTGCAAAGATTAAATAAAGGAACATATCAATTTGGAGCCAGTGAATTACATCCAGCTGCGACAGTGAATTAAGAACCGATTAATGGCTAAAGCTTTTTTCCAGTTTGGATGCTGAAGCAAACTCATTAAGCTTTTAGAGTAGCTATAATGTGTGTACTGTGGGAACTGTTCAATGCTATTCAGGAGACTTTAACTGTAAGCTCAGAGCGTTTCCCGCAGAGCTTCTGATGCTATTTTCTTTATATAACATGTGTGCCTGAAAATCCAGCCAAAAACAAGCCCTTTGTTTTTCTACTTTGTTGTGGTCTCTCTCAGCTTTACGTTTCTTGAACACAGGTAAATAAACTCATAATCCAGATGGTGCAACAGATGTGAGAGCAGCACTCTGAAATCAACAGACAGTGGGAAATACTTTCCATTTTCTCTTTTAAACGCTAACTAATATGTAATTCGGAATCTCCGGTGTAGTTAGCATCTGCTCCCTTCGGCCAGCCAAAGGTTACAGGTGTTCCTGATGTCATTTCACAGTAAGGCGTGGGCCTGGCATGTGAGTGAGTGCCCAGGCTCTAATCTTTCCCTACCACCTACCAGTTTTGTCATGCTGGGCCTCCATTTGCTGCATCTTCTGTGTCAGCTCCTGCTCTCTTTGCTGGGCCTGAAGGGCTCGGGTCTTTGCCTCATTGTTAAAGCTTTGCTGAATGCTTTCTTTTTCCAACCTGTTTTTAAAAATATAAAATATTTGTTTTTTTTAAAAAGGTGATAATTAATCACAATGTCATCCAAAAGCCAAAGTGAACAGTTCAAATGGTGTGTGTTTGTTTTAAAACTGGTCTGGTTTTCACATCAAACAGTTCTCCCTTTGTGAGTAAGCTGACCTTTTTCACACAATGACAAACACACCCTTGTGACTTAGCTGAAGATCAACAAAAATATTAACTTGAGTGAAAAATAGTTCCATTTCCAGGAGGATGTTTGGATTTTTCATATCATCAAATAATTAAGCACTACCCTATAAAGGAAATCTCTCTCAGGTTCCAATTTGCTTTCTTCAGTTTATTTTCTATCCATATATTTGATATTGTGTTACAATTTAGGCACCAGGAGCTTGATCCTGATGTTCATGGTCCCAGCTGAAAGCACAGAGTAGCATGTCAATGGGAGCAGGTCTCACTGTGCTATTTTAAAGGATCAGCGAGTTTAAGCATCGAAATGGATAAAAGTGTTGGCTATTAATTTAAGTCAACCGGAGAAGCAGCAACACACGAGACAGTCAGTACTAAGCAGGATCGACCCATTGTGGCTTTCCTCATTAGAAGTTTGTATAATTAAACTGGACTAATTCCAAGTCCTAAAGTCTGAAGTCTTAAATAAGTCAACAAATGAACTTGATTGTATAGACAATACAGGAATCAGTCCAGTGCAAAAGTTAATCCTCACCACAACCTCATTAATCCTCATTACTCCCTTTTACAGACAGGGAACTGAGGCTGAAACATAGGGTGAAAACAGATGGGAAGTCAGCCCGCTGGAGTCCACGTTGGGTCAGCGCAGTGACCACTCCTCCCCCCCCCACCCCACTCACAGGTTTAGCGTGTAGACCCTGTGCATATTTCACATGCTTTGTGTCAGTCTACACTCAGTGGCGCCAGCGAGAGCAGAGAGAGGGGGAAATAGCGGTCACTCCTCGGATGCTCTACATTGTCAGGAGTGGCTGGTGGGTGGGTGAGCAGCGCCCCGTTTCCTGCACACCCTGCCACGCTCTCCCATCTCCCTGGCTCGCCCGTCAGCTGGCCAGACATGCTAGCACTCTCCCCTCTCCTTGGTCCACCTGTCAGCTGGCCAGGTGTGTTAGCTTTCTCCCTGGCCCATCCACCAGTTGGCCAGGCATGCTAGAACTCTCCCCTCTCCCCAGTCTGCCTGTCAGCTGGCCGGGCACGCTAGGCATGCCAATCTCGGATGGGGCTGTGGACCTCGCATGTATTATGGAGGCCTGGCTGGACGAGGTGGCCGGACCAACTTTGGCTGATCTCGTTCCAGCCGGGTATGCCGTGCAGCACCAGCCCCACACGGGTGGTCGGTGAGGTGGTGTAGTAATTATTTTTAGAGAGGACTGGCCTGTTAGGAGGTATCCAGTTCAGGAGATTGCAGGTATTGAGGCCCTCCATGAGGTGTTTGATTTGGCTGGGGGCAAGCTAGGGGTGCTGCTGGTATACCGGGCCCCTTCCTGTCCGGCAGCATCCCTTACCGCTCTAGCAGAGCTGACCTCGGAGGTGGTGCTGGGCTCCTCCAGGACTTTGGTCCTGGGGAACTTCAACATCCACGTCGATGCCGGCCTCGTAGGAGCGGAGCGAGAATTCATGGCCGCCATGGCAACCATGGATTTGTCCCAGGAGGTCATCTGCCCGACCCACGTGGGGGGG
>QEPC01014699.1:305667-343439 GCA_003113815.1 Sphenodon punctatus | reverse complement strand
TCCTTCAAATCCCTCCTCAAGACCCACCTTTTCCTTGCTGCCTTTCCCAATGCCTGCTAGTCTTTCCCCTTACTCTTGCTGTCTGCCCTCCTCTGCTGACTGCTGCTACCAACCTCTTTGTAACCAAGCCAAGCATACGCACCTGAGACTTCGCATCCGCTTGAATGTTTGTTTGTCTTCTCCCATGTCTCTCCCACTGTCCTGTATCTCCCCCCCCCCTTCGTCTTTTAGATTGTAAGCCACAGGCAGGGAACGCGTCTAATTCTATGTTCTGTACAGCACCATGTCACACGACTGGCGCTATATAAATGTTTATAATAAATAATAATAATAATCCAGCTGCTTGCTCCACTGCAGGGCAGCGGTAACATCTGGTGGCCATCAACCACTCGATGCACTGCATAATTATTATTATTGTGCAAGCAGTGTACGGGCAAAGAGATAGGCAAGGTAGATGACTTTGGCAGCAGAGTACTGAACCAAGATAAGGAATGTGAGATCAGAGCAGGGGAGACCAGTAAGGAGGAAGTAGCAGTATTGAGGGTGAGAGATGATAAAGATGAGGAGTTTGGTCTTGGCAATATTAAGCTTGAGTTGGCATGAGACATCCAAGCAGAGATGTCAGAGAGACCGTCAGCAATATGAGGCTGGATGAAGGGGGAGAGCATGGGAGTGGAGAGAGAGAGTTGCATGTCATCAGCGTACAGGCGATACTGGAAGCCATAAGATTCAATGAGTTTACCCAGAGAAAGAGTGTAAAGGGAGAAGAGAAGAGGGCCTATCACAGAGCCTTGGGGAACTCCCAGAGGGAAAGTCACATAGAGGGGGTACCAGCAAGAGAAACATTGGAGTGGTTCGAGAGATATTTATTTATTTTTATTTTTATTTATTTTCTAGATTTTACCCCACCCCTCCTGAGAACAGCTTCTCTCTATGAAGAGAAATAGTTGTGAACAGAGTCCCAGAAACCATAGGAGCATAGTGAATCCAGGAGGAGGCCATGGTTGACAATGTCAAAGACAGCAGAGATGTCGAGGAGGACAAAAATGGAGTAGAGGCCCTTAGACTTAGCTGAGAGAAGGTCATCAATGATTTTGGCGAGGGCAGTCTCAAGTTGAGTGGAGAGGGTGGAAGCCTGATTGAAAGGGGTCAAGGGAAGAATTAGAAGAGAGGAAATCATGAGATCACATGTAGACAGCCTGCTCCAGGAGCTTGGAAGCAAAGGGTAGGAGTGAAATGAGGCGATAGTTTGAAGGCTTGGAGGCACCTTCTTAAGGGTAGAGGAGACAGTGGCATGTTTGAAAGCCAATGGAAATGACCCAGTAGAGAGGGAGAGTTTGATGATGTACAGCAGAGAAGGCGCAGCGGTGGGGGCAATTGCTGTTAGGAGGTGAAAGGGTATGGCCCAGCTCCCCAGAGTGGGTTAAAGGCTACCCAAAGCATAGTCTTCCCATGTAGTCTCGTGTGGCTGACACAATATTTCTAGGAACTGCCAGTGTACAGTCCTGCTCCAACTGCTCTGCTCCAACTGCTCTGTACTGTCTCCTCAGCAGATTCAGTAATATTACAAAGAACAACATATCAAGGTTTACCCTTCCTCCCCCACCAACAATCGAATACATCTGTCCTGCTCTCACAAAGGGGAGCATATTTAAGGCAAACCTTTAACAACAAGAAGAAGTTATGAAGTCTTACTGCACTTCTAGATGTCCTAGCCCCGAACTCAGGGCTAAGCCACCAGGATAATGCAGTATAAATGATTAAATTTGGAAATCTTCTCAAGGATAACATCTAAAATCACCTATGACCGTCTCTTGGATAAGTCTAGGGGCCTTTACTTCCTTCTTGTCCTCCTCTATTTCCCTGCCGCCTTTGGCACTGTCAACCATGGCCTCCTCCTGGATTTGCTGTTCTCCCTTGGTTTCCAGGAATCTGTTCTCAAGCGGTTCTCTTCGTATCTCTCGAACCGCCTCTTCAACATTTCTCTTACTGGTACCACCTTGACGTTGCTTCACCTCTCTGTGGGAGTTCTCCAAAGCTCTGTCCTGGGCCCTGTTCTCCCATTACACTCTTTCTCTGGGTAAACTCACTGAATCTTATGGCTTCCAATACCACTTGTATGCTGATGATGCACAACTGTATCTCTCCACTCACACGCTCTCCCCCTCCATACAGTCTCATATTGCTGACTGTCTTGCTGATATCTCTGCCTGGATGTCTCACTGCCAACTCAAGCTTAATATGGCCAAGACCAAACTTCTCATCTTCTGCCAAAAACGTTCCCCTCCTACTTCCCTCTCAATTTCCACTGACGGAGTCACCATCCAGCCGGTCCCTCAGGCGCATAGCCTGGGATTAATCTTTGACTTTGTTCTCTCCTTAAAGCCTCAGCTTCAGGCAGTTGCTAAATCCTCTCACTTTGCTCTGTATAACATTGCTAAAATCTGGCCCTAGCTTACTGTTGCCACCATGAAAACCCTAGTCTATGCTCTACTCATCTCTCACATTGACTACTTACTGGCCTCTCCTGCCCTGATCTCACTCCCCTTATCTTTGTTCAACGCTATGCGGGCAAAATCATCCACCTTGCCCATCCCTTTGACCATGTTCAGCCCCTCTTTTCCACCCTACACTGGATCCCCTCTACGTAAACACATTCAGCACAAGCTCCTGGTCTTCACATTCAAGGCTCTTCATGTCCTCGCTCCCCCATATCTCTCTGCTCTTGCATTCCATCACACACTTGCCCGGGAGCTTTGCTCCTTCTCTGCCCGTAACCCCATAGTGCCTCTAAATGTCTGTGCCCCTTCTCCCTTGCTGTGCCTCATGTCTAGAACTCTCCCCCTGGATATGTTAATTCTGCTCCCTCCCGCCCAACTTTCAAATCCCTCCTGAAAGCCCACCTCTTCCATCGGGCCATCCCTAGCTTGTCATGAGTGAAACTGTATCCTCTTCCCCCTCAGAGTCAGAATCTAGTTCCCTGTAACTAAGGGTATTTTCAGACGTTACGAGATCACGCTCAACCACAGTGAACCACGGTCAATCCTGCAGCAGGGGGATGGGGCAGGATGGAGTGAGGTGGAAGGGAGAGGCGAGCGGAGGGCGAGAGAGCAAGGGAGGAGGAGGAGGAGGCGGCGGCGGTCGTGCTGCACCTGGAGGCGGTGGAAGGACAGCAGCCGGGACGGGCTCGCCCGGTGCCTTCTGGGCGTTTTGACCACGGCCGGGAATCGGCGGCACGTCTGTTGTGCTGCCCTGGGCCGTGATCTGCTGGCCCGATTCCCTGCCATGGTCCCGATCCCGTTACGTCTGTTCGGAGCTTTTTTTGACCACGGGGGGTGGTTGTTCGGTTCACCCCCACCGGGAATGCACTGTGGTGAATCAGGACCGCGTAACGTCTGAAATCACCCTAAGTGGAGCACGTGCACCTGCAACTTCTCAACCTCATGAATATACTCTTGTCTCTCCCGATGTTTGCCTCTCTCTTGTCTCCCCCTCCCTTGTCTCTTTTAGATTATAAGCCCCTTGGGGGTAGGGACTGGTCTATAACTAGTGATTGTACAGCGCCAGGTACATCAGGGGTGCAATAATAATAATAATAATAATAATAATAATGGGATATATATTTTGGTGGCTAAAACCGCTTCCCCCCACCCCTTTTGGAAGTAAAAAACAAATCAAATAACTTAAGGTGTTTTTTTTAAAACCAGACACGGTGGACTGCTTTGAAATTCCAATATTTCCTGGGATTCTGACCACCATCTAGACAAATAGCACCATATTGGATCAGACCAATGGTCCATTGAGTCCAGCACGTGTCTCCGACAGTGGCTGATCTCAGTAGACAAGAAGGGCTATTGAAAAAAAGTCTCAAAACATGTCAAATTTTGACTCTGTTTGAGGCATGTTTAAGTGATTCCAGGAAAGGTCATTTTTGAAATCACATTTGTTTAAAACTAAAGTCAAAACTGATTTCTCTTGGGTTTCTCAAATGACTAAAGTTAAGCAAAATACGATTTAAGTTCAAAGCCTTATGAAACAAGGATTCTCTAATGCTTTCATGGCATGAACTGCATTTTAGCAGAGGCTGTCTCATGGGCCACCCGCCTTTCCATTCAGATAACCCCACAGACCACCTATTGTACTTTTCATGATTGTATAAACAACCGTGTGGGAACTTCAGCATTTGTCTGTATTGAAATGTAACATTAGGAAGTTATTTAATTCAATTTAGCAGATGGAAATAAGAAGCAAGAACCAGCAGCATAAGATCAGCCAGTTTTCTGTGGATCACCAGCAAGCACCACCAGTGGTGCCTGGATTACAGTTTGGGAATCTCCATGCCAAATCCAGATAATGCTACTCCTGTAGTACAGCCAAATGAATCACACGCATAAAACTATCATTTGGAAGAGACAATCCATATTCACAAATTGAAAGTAGTATATTTTTTTGCCACTGAATCCAATGGTAATTCTACATGAAGAATAACTGTAGGTCCATATAATTTCAAAGCACTAATAAAATAGTAGAAAAACTTCTTGGCAAGAGAATAAATTAAACAAACCAACCAGGCTTACTCCAAAAATGAAAACTACTTATTCTACATATAAAATCACTAAATATAGGGCATGACATTTCTGGAAAAGTTTTAAACAGATGTTTAAAACGGTTCTTCGCTTGTAGTTAGCGAACAACTAAAAGGCAAACATTTAGCTTCTTCCACCTCCAGTGGTTTACCAGAGAAAAAGAAGTTACCATGCACTGAGAAGTCAGTTATTTCAGGCATGCATTACTTGAGTCTGTCATCCTTGCTAACTTAAACACCCTAAATCCACATGTAAATCTGCCATTCTATTCTGCTCAATGCTACACTGTTGCATGGTTATTTTTAATTATGACTCTATGTACTCACAATTACCACAAAGTGTTGACGGAGATCTCACAGAATTTCTCTATACATACATTAGGAAATAACTGAAAGATCACAGATACCTCTGCGTGTTAACTAGGTGCATGTTAAATTTCTCTGGCAACTATTATAGTGGGAAGAGTTTAGCATAAAAATATAACATATGTCAATTTGTAGAAAGTTAATATTCTATAGCAAAACAGCAGATATGTAGAAGTGCATAAAATTACCACCTTCTAAAAATGATCATTGGGTCATTATTTCTTTGAATCACATAGAGATTTGGGCCTGCCTTGCTCTTTGTCCTTGTGTTAATTACTATTCTTTCATTCACTTTCAATTTCCAGGATGTAATTGGGGACTCTCCAGAATTAGCTATGTGATGTTTTTACAATAGGCCTAGCATTCCGTCTTGCCACATCCAGATACAATATTTGAAAAAGTGGCTAAAGTTTGGCCATGCAGTCTGGCCAGACTTTCCGTTGACCTATAAACGGATGCAATGGGAAGTTGTCTGCATCATTGTGCAGCATGCTCTACGTGGGGCTTCCCTTGGTTCTGGCTCAAAGGCTGCAGCTGCTGCAGAATGCGGCGGCCTGTCTCCTTACATAGACGAGGTGACGGGAGCATATAACACCTGTGCGCCGCACACTGCACTGGCTGCCTATAGCGTACTGAGCTAGATTCAAGGTGTTGATCTATAAAGCCCTATACAGTCTGGGCCCCTCATACCTTGGGGACTGCCTCACCTTCCCTCGGGGCGATCCCTGCAGTCTGCCAGGGGCGCCTTCCTGGAGGTCCCCCGTGTGAAACGGGGGGCCACAATGGAGAGAGCATTATCTGTGGCTGGGCTGCAACTCTGGAATTCCCTCCTGGAGGAAGCTTGCCTGGGCCCGGGTCTGATGGCTTTTTGCTGAGCCTGTAAGACCTGGCTGTTCGCCCAGAGGGGAAGGTGGGAGGGGAGGGGAGGGAGGGGGGGAATTTGGGGATGGGGTGGGTTTTTAATAATTTATTGTGATGATTTTTTGGTATGTTTTTATTGTTGTTTTACCTTGTTGTGAGCTGCCCTGGGATGCCGTAGGCATGAGGGGGCGCCCAATAAATATAAATAAATATTGTTAGAGAGTCCTGCTACTGGGCATTTACGTTTAAAGGCTTACAATTTTTAATTTTAATATATTGTTTTTACTAATTGTTTTAGTGATGGATACAGAATAACTTTTAAAATTGATGAAGAAACAATTTTGATCTATGCCAGTGTGAGTCATTTCCTTACCTTATGCCTGGCTGCTATCGGGAACTGGATGAGAATGAGCCAATTGAAGCTGAATCCAGACATGACTGAGGTGATGATGGCTGGCCAGGTTTGTGACCTGGAGGGGATTGGGACTCCTGTTATTGATGGAGTCTGGCCCCTCTGATCAATCAGGTTTGCAGCCTTGGAGTGCTTCTGGACCCCTTGCTGTGCCTGGGATTGTCAGGTGGCAGTGGTGTCGGGGAGCACTTTTCACCCACTCCATCTGGTGAGGAGGCTGTGGGCTTTTCTTTCTGATGCAGATTTGGCCACAGTCATCCATGCTTTCATCACCTCAATGCTAGATTACTGCAACTTGCTCTACACCCTTGACTATTTGGGAGCTGCAGCTGGTATAGAATGTGGTGGCTCACCTCTTTTCAGAGGCGAGTCACTGGCAGCACATTTCACTGGTACTCTGAAGTCTGCACTGGCTCGCTATGGCTTTTCAGGCACAAGTCAAGGAACTTGCTTTGACCTTTAAAGCCCTAAACGGTCTGGGCCCTACATGTCTGAGGGATCGCCTGTCCTTCCATGCCCCATTGGAGCCCCTGAGATCGGCCTGCTGCAGGTACCATACTTTATTCTTGTTCGTAAGATGAGGGCTCGCAGAGAGACGTTCTCAGTTGCTGCCCCAATGCTATGGATCTCCCTTTCCCTGGAGGTTTGTTTGAGTCCAAGTGTCTTCCGGAGGTGGCATAAGACCTTCCTGTTTGTAAAGGCATTTGGCAGACAGAGGTAGAGGATGGAGGGAGTTTAGAGTGCGAGGAGGGGTTGGATGTGGGGAGGTGGTATTGGGCAGGTTTTGTAGTGGTTTGTGGGATGACTGGAGGTTTTTTTTGAGGGGGGTGGTTGCTTGTATATTTGACTGTTTTAATGGTTTGTGAGATGCCCCGACCCTTTGGGAAGAGTGGCATAAAGATTTTTGACTAACTAAACATCAGAAGCAACTTCTGTTAAACTGAGGAAATTACAGTAAAAATGGATAGTAGATTACAATCAGGAACTAAATATGGTACTGTAGTAGTTTTACATTCAAACTTCCCTCAAACCCATTTAAAGATTGGTCTAGTGACCAAATATGCTCTTAAAACTGCTTTAAAAATATAAAATGAAAAGCAGAACAAAGTCTTCTAATTACCAGCAATACATTATCTGAAAAATGTTCCTCACATACTGCAAGGAATTTTCAGAAAGCCCATAAAACCCTTATTCAGCTGAAAGGGTTAAAGTTTGATAAATCCCTGAATTTAGTCAACTGGATTTAGTCTCAAGTTACTTAAATTATTTTATGATTACTTTTTCATGTTAAGGCAAAACAAAGTGATTTTCACTAATACAGGGAATGAGAGCATACATTTCAGCTAGTGTCAGCATTTTTGTGATAAAGCCGTTTTTTTTCCTGGAGTGTTTTAATTTGCCTATTATAAATTCAACCAAGGCTAAAAGTTAGTAATTTCAAAGCTTATTGCCAAGCCTTATTCAGACACATTTAGGATTATCAATAAAATTATCCTGGTTATTTTGGGGTTATAATAGTATAAAAATAGAAGCAAGCTTATATTCTTAATTTGCATTAGAACAAATTTAATTGATATAATTAGGAATTGGATGGCTCAAAGGCTTCTTAATATGCTATATGAGCCTACTACCTTCAGAATGCCAATTCAAAACCAGCCACAGTCAGCAGAGAGATCACAGAGTATTACAGTTGCCTGAGTGTATGAAATGTACATGATACCGCTGCAGTTCTTGTTAGATAGTTATGTATATCAAAACACCAACTTCTCAATTATAAATCAAATTACAATCTTGGTAGAGCTACCAAGAGAGAAGTGAAAGAATGGCATAAGAATGGATTCACTTTTCCCTCCCTACTGGTGAAGTTTGGGGCAGGTTAACAAGATACGTTTAATGTTCTTTGTGCAGCATTTGTTCCATCTACATTTGTCAATACAGCTGAAAAGCTGACGCTTTCTAATCCGCTAAATTCATTTAAAGATAAAAAAAAATCCCATCCCTCACCCCCACACCCATAAAATATAATCCACTTCTCTTTGACATTTTTCTTCCAAAATGTTAATGTTCAAAGTTAGCTTTTGTACATTGGCTGTAACTATTTTTCAATTAGGTTTTTACTATGTAGATTCATGTTTCTTTTTAAATAATCTCCATCCAATTAACTGCCCTGTTATTCAGCAGCATATGTCAAGAAATGTTTGGATCAATAATCAGCATTTATAATGCTCACCAGATACACATGTACAGAACGGCAAACTTACGGCTTAACTGGTGCAACTAGAGCTGATACCATGTACAATCTAAATGTGGAATGCGTCATTTATACAACGATCCCAACATACAACAATAGAAAATACCGTTAAATGGTGTGAGTGAGTGAGTGAGAGAGAGAATGAGTGAGTGAGTGAGTGAGTGAGAGAGAGAATGAATGAATGAATGAATGAATGGGGGGGGACATAAGAGTAAGAAGAGGATAAAGGAATGGAAACTAGCTGACAATTTACCAGGAACAGTCATATAAAAAAGAAATGAGTTAAAGATATTTAAAAGAATCCATAAATCAGTTTATACACCACCACCCCAAGAATTATAGCTTATGTTAACCCTTTGCTTCTCTTGTTTATCCATTAAATATAAAAATGCACATAAAGCATACTATTTAAAGACAAGTATGAGCAAGCAAGTCATATGACTTTCACAAATGAATGAAAAATGGTTTGATTAGGAGAGAAATAATTTGTATGTGTGCACTCCAATGCTATGCTTCACTCTAGTGGGAAGGATGTACAATCTCCACCCACAACATACACCCCTCCCCCCCTTCACCAAACAAAATGTTTTTAGGGCTTTTTCTTGACTTCAAATGATTTGCAAGTTTAGGCTGGCATTTACGGAAGCACTTTAATGATCTTATGTTATGGCTGGGCTTAGGCAGGTACTATAGCACCTAAAAGCCAATAACTGTTCAAAGAAAGATACCGGAAGTTATTAACTCATGTGAGGAACTGTTTCCTCAAATTCCACTGAAGTAAATAGTCTTGAGGGGTTTAGCATCTCCTAGCATCAAATCCAGTTGGCCTGGCCTGAACAGAAATAGGGTGATGTGAAAGAACACAGCATTAACAAAGAAAACAGAAAGTATGTGTCTTTTTGGGCTGGGATAGGCTGGAATCCTTCTCTTCCCATCACCACAATTAAACCATACAATTGTGAAAACTCATATGAACAATATCACACAAAGCAAGTAAAACAGAGAAATGTAAAAACTAGTACTTACACTAGTATAAGAGCACTACTGCTGTACTTTAGGTAATACAGATGCCTCCCAAAAGCAGATTCATTTACCTAGCATATGTGCTGCAATAGTCAGATACAACAGGAGTGATCCAAGTCCTAACTTCGTATTTGCTTGCTTTGCAGCACAACATTAACATTACCTAGTTATAATTCTGTATGTTAATGTTACAAGCAATGGGCAGGCAATACTCTTGTTCATTTATCTTTTAAAAAAATTAATCAGATTTTAGTTCTCTGCTTTATGCCATTAAAAGCAGAAGATAAATATAATTCAATAGCAACTTTAAAACTAAACTCACAAATTACTACCATTATGCTAAGTGCTAGATATCCCACTGTGCAGTTTTGCTTTGTGAATTTTTACCTTCTTCCATGCACACTTTTAGCCACTGATTGTACAGGCTTTCAGTGTTTTCTGTCTTTTCCTTTAAATAAACTGGCTCTGGCTCCTTCCATCTGGTTCCCCTTCCGTCAGCAACCCTGCACCTGTTCACACCTCCTCTCCTGTTGGATTCCACTGAACATTTCCTCCTCTGCCAGGGCTATTCTGGCACTCACAACCTTTCTGTCATTCAATCCATCTGTCAGAAGTGAACTTTGTTTACCGCAAGCTTCTGCTTTCTTCTTCAAGAAGCAAAGCCCCTCAAGGTCATTGTCAAATGAACTGTCAGCGTGGATTTAAATCTTCCTCCGCTAACCAGCAGAAGATGAAGCTCTATACAGTTATGCATTTGTCAAAATTACTTTTGGGTATGGGAAGACAATGAAGAGGTAAAACAAGGGGGTATTTTAATCATCATTTTATCATCATCATGCAATCATTTATAAAATCCGACAGTTACTTCATACATGCCTATCTCTTTCTGCAAAGATTCATACATTGCTTTACATATTTCAGAGTAATACAAAATAGAAATAGCTTGATAAATAAAAGGCTTAGGATTAAATGAAAAAACACAATTCCATTGTTAAAGGACTATTAGGCATAAATGTGAAGGAAAAGCTGTTCTAAAAATGCAAGTAATGTAGAAGAGAACAGCAGAACGAACATGGTTACACTGAAATTAATTAAGCATTGAAAAATCACCCAAATAAGGATTTTGTTTTCCCTTCAATAGTCATCACCTCTCCTCTAAACACTTTTTAACAAACCATTAAAATATAGCACTTGAATAACTAGAACAAAGAATTGTTTATTAAGTCAAAATTGAAAATTCTCAGAAACTTTTTGTTCTTGTAAGAGATATCCAAATCTCTACTAAAATACTTCCTCTTCAGAAAGTGGAAAGAACGGAGAAGCGAATTTGTCAGGACTAACACAAAATTCACATTGTCCATGGGAACCATTCTGTGCAGCTATTCAGACATGCATCCCCTTATCATAATAGGTCCCAATAAACTCATAGTACTGAATTATTAACTAGCCTCCTACATAATCTAATTCTTCTGAAATAGGAAACATCCTTCAAATTAATGACTTGCAATTCAGGTGAAAATTTCTTCACTAAAAAGAAACAAATGTGCTTTAAAAAAGGTAGCAGAAGAATTTTAGTATCTATATGTAATGTGTTAAAAAATATTATTTGCATAATCTCTCTCATGTTTTAGACTTACATGGCTAAATTAAGACCTTATCTAAGAAAATGTTAAAATGATATAATTTCTGTTTATACCACATCAGAACTTGGCCTTCAAAGTTCACAAATCAAAGCCCTATTATTAATTTGCAAAATTACTGTATAAATATATCTTATTTCTGATTAATTATATCAAATTGGTATATCAGATTACTCTCTATTAGGAAACCAATTCCTGTAGTTGCAACTGTGTTCTAATGGACCCTTTCCTATTTCTAAGTCTTTTAACTACCTCTACAGAGGTTTATATCAAGAGATTAAAAATTGCTAGGAATCTGCTGGCGGAGGGTAAGAACCAAGGTGTAAAACAAATCTGCAGCAACATTCTACTTAAACACATAGCTGCTTTTACCCTTCCTTACAAGTCAAGCTTTACAGAAAGAGAGTCATGGCCAGTAGGGGCAAAAAGTCAAAACAGCTGCACTCAAGTTCTGAAAAATGCTGAAAGACCTCCACCTTTATAGTTGGCAGTACAACTATTAAATCCACCAAGCTGCCATTAAGCAGGAAAGAGAGGTCAACTTCCTAACATGAAACTGAGGAGGGCACAAAGAAGTGAGCAGCCCAATGGGTCAGAGAGCAAAAGGCTCAGATTTGTCTTCTTCTAACTCAGCTTTGCCAGTTTCACTTGTCTGAGATACAGATGCAGTGAGGCCTGCAGGTTAGTCAAGGATGTAAATATTTTCAGATAACATTTCCCCTTGTGAAGGCTTTTCACATCAGTAGGAACATGTGGGCTGATGCTCCTACTTATCAGATCTTACCCATTCATATTAAGTGGAAAACAGCTGAATATTTTGAGTGAGTGAAGAATCAGGCCCTGTGTGTTGTGATGCTCAAATCTTTTTTAAGTAACAACTTCAGGATTGGGCCCTCATTACAGTTGCAATAACTTCTTATATATGTATATATATTAAAAGCACACAGCACAGGGAGAATTATCTCAATTTTAAAATCTCAGAAACCAATCTGATCGAAAAGTACATTTGCAATCTTTGTAAAAATATTTGAAAAAATATGACAGAATATTTAATGTCAAAACTTTCATAATAGTTAGTAGATTCAGATCCATTATACTTAAACAAATTAATATTTTCACATGCCATATTTAAAAATCTAATTTGAAATAGTTCAAAGCATTTATTGAAATGGTTCTATAAACATCCTACACAGATTATTACCCCTCCCCCCCAAATTTTAAAACCAAAATTATTTTTCCAAAACTTTCAGCAGCAATTAGAGGATTACCATCTCGTATTGTTTTTCTAAACAGCAGTGCTAGCTCAGAAATGCTAGGAGTATTATTACCTGGATATTTGCTACTGAAATATATTGTACTGCAGTAGCAATTAGGCTACTTCAACAGACAGTCATTGAAGTCATTATTAAAATTTAGTTTGACTAGTGGCAATTTAAAAGCCACAAATACAATTTTGAAAGGAGTAAAAAAAAAATAAAGAAAACACACTGAACTCCAAATGTGTTGCTTGTTTACTTCTGAGAAACCTTAACTGCAGTATAACAAATTAAATTCAGAAACTATAAATTCTTCTACACCTTTAAAAAATGAAACGTGACAGTCCTTCATACCCCTAATTAACATTGGATTCTTCCCCCAATGCATACATAGATTGCCGTTATATTTTTCCTCTTACCACTTCATTAACAACCTTTGAAATACTTAGATCTTAAACAGTATTTTTTTTAAAAAGAATGATTAACAGAAAAGCTAAACAATCGTGTATTATCTTGACAGCTTATAGAGAACACTGGTGAAACAATTTCTAAGCCTGTGCCAGAAGAAGACAGACGATTTATTTCAGATCATTGGTATCAGTCTTCATAGAGCAGCATATGGTCTTATGATGGCAGGTAAAATATTTTACCTTCTATAATAATGCAGAGCGGCTAATTTATCTACATCCTTTATAATGTGATAAACAGATTCAGCTATTCTAGGAAAACCTGTAGGCAAAGGAAGAGATCTATCACCTTTCCCTTCTCTGATTTATTGATTTTTCACCTATACATTTATATACTCTGATCATTCAAGTAGAGATTATTCATTCTTCCACCCCCTTCCACGATTACCTGCAAGCAAGACCTTCTTTTCAGTTGTGGAAATATTTGCAGTTCCTACAGTTGCAGGACAAAGAATTGAGACATTTTCAGAGAGTTGCTCGGGGGAAAAGGAAAAAAAAAGGCTTTGCAAGATTCTGTTACAAGTAAGCAGAGCAAATGACAACTTTCCAGTCTACCCCAGCCATTTACTAATGTGCTGCTATATCAAATAAGTCTAATTTTTTTGACAGCACCAAATTAGATTTATTGCAGAAACTGCTGCATAAATAGCATATGGCTATGTTATACCACCTATTTCAAATCCCTGTAATGTTTCCTTCCCTCCCTACTCAAAATGAATAATTGAGCCAAGATATAAACCTTTTGCAAAAGAGAAATACACACGTTCAAAAACAGATGTAGATTTCTTTGTTAAAAGGAAAGATGCAACATCCACATCCAGTTGGTTGTGTACCTTAAAACACTGTTTTATCATAACCATTTAAAACTAATTTATAAGTCTACAAAATAGATCAGTTCTTTTGTTAATTTTAGATGTTTTCGCTGCCTTTATGCAGTTCAATTTTCTTTCCTCTTTCAAACTGACATTTACCATCACAGGACCTGCATTGCTTGTTCAAAGGAAAAAAAAAAAATCTTGCTTGCGTAAATACTGTTATTGACTACTTGAGTACTTTACTTATGTGAATAAAGGTCCAAGAACCAGGATCCAAGAGGTTCAACTTGGGGGAGAAGGGAAGTGGTTTTCCCTGAACAAGACACGTGATAAAATATCAAAACAAATGTCATCAAAATGAAGGACCCAATCCTGGGATGCACTGATTGCACAGTCTCAGATTTCATAGGGTTCAGGGGCTTCCAGCATTTTGCCAAATTAGTCCCCAGACAAATGTGGACATATGTATACTAATCTCTCATTCTTTTAATTGACATAGTGTATATTAATAAAAGATAGAAAAACTTCTGTACCTGTACCTGGATATGTAGTGTACACTTATATTTTCTATAAGGATCAGGCAACATGACAATTTTTGGTAGCAAGGGTTCAAAATTCAAAAGGCCTCAAAGCAAGCTCATCAATGGGTTAATACATTGCTTGTATTTCAAAATAATCAGGAAAAAAGCCCTCCATTTAACAAAAGTTTCAGTATACTTTCTACAGTAAAAAGACATTGCAAGGTCTTATCTCAGACCAATGGGCACACCACTGTAAACATCATGGAACTCGGCAGCTACCCTGCAGATTCCCTCTCTGTGGTCAGTCTTCCCAGCTGCCCTATCTGTTACTGTCTGATTAGTTCTGCTAAGGAGCCCCTCCCCTGCCAGCTTTCAGTGCCATCTGTTCTACACAAGATGGCTGCTGCCCAGCAACCTAACACTGCCCTCCTACCTGGCACCCGGCTACCATCCTTACCCCAAAGTGCTAACACAGGTTCTCACTGCTGGCAGAGTCAGGATTTCATTACTACTACTTTGACAAGTGCAGGGTTGTTTGTAATTTCTCTTTTATCCTGATTTTGATTGTACAACCACCTCCCACTGATTCAGTTTGCTTCAGTTTTGTTGCTCACAGATTTTACTCTCCACATTAATCTCCCTCTGGCATGTTACTGCATCTGTTCCCTTTTTTATTATTAATTTTCAAATTCCCACCATTTTTGACAAAAAGGAGGTAATCTACACTCTGCTTCTGCCCATTTCATTTTCTTTAATTTGGAAGATAAGTATGAAAGCATGCCAAAGAAGTTAATTCTCCGTTAACAGTTTATTTTCTGGCATCCCAATGCCTTTGTATATGAAAAATAGATAGGAATAAATGTTGACTGAATCACACCACCAGTTACAACTATCCCTAAATTAAATGAAAAGGAAACATATGAAACAGAATCTAAAAAGTTTATTAGTTATGTGCTTTTCCAGGCTGTCAGTCTTCTCTCTCTCTTTTTCAGAGATAAAACTACAAACCAGGAGTAAAAAAACTGGCTTAAAAGTATTTTTGGTTACACCACCATTTTTATTTTCCACGTATAATATGCTATGCTCAATTAGTGAAAATAAGTCTAAACAATGATATAATAACGACATTTGCTTGTCAGAATTCCTTAGCTCATTTCTATTGAAAACTTGAGAATGTTTCCAATGTGCTAAAATGGTAGAAAAAAGCAGCACACAAAATAATTCTGCAGATAACTATAACAGATATTACTGAAACAGCAGCATAGCTAACGCAGATCTTTAATAGGTATCTATGAGTGACAACACAAGTCTCCTGTTACCAGACAAGTCAGTTTACATTTCATAGTATAATAAATAGCATGCATCCATGATTGATATATGTATATAAATGTTGTAATTCTAGCAAGGAGTTCTGGGGACATCATAAACCACAATAGCAAAACAATAGCAAAGCAATTTAATAATGTCACAGCAACCTGGAGGTAGAATAATAGGTTTAATTTATGTGCCTTATTTATTATACATGGATTGCAGTTAATGCCAACGGAGCTGTTGAAAACCAGCTAGAGGCTACTAGAAGCATTGATAAGATATACAGAGACTATTTGAAGCTACAAAGGCCACAGTGGTGCTGCAAACCACTAAGTCTTCAAAGCCACTTTCTTTTACTAGGTTACTTCCTGAACACCTTTATCATGCATTTTGGTGATATTTCAGTTGTTTTCTCCCTAGCAAAGTACCTGACTTCCAAGAGCTTCCAACAACCACTATGGTATGATCTTCCATAAATATATGACCCATAAAAGTGATCTAGGGATTCAGATTAGTATATCTGGTCACGCCAATGTGAGTGTCACTTAACTTGCTTAATGTTTTTTGTTTGTTTGTTTGTTTGTTTTTACAAATGTCACATTCACAGTAACTGTATACAAACAAAACAACAACAAAACATATTTGAATTTCTACTTTGGTTTTATTTCAGAAATAAACATGGAAGAATACTGAAATTTATTCCACTACTCAGATAATAACCATTAACTATGTTTACAGTGGTCAACTGAACTTAAGGAAACTGGACTTTAAAATAAAAAAAATTACATCCAATATTTTCTCAACTTCACTTCTTTGAGTTTGTGCAGTTTCTTTTGACATGGCAACTGGGACCATTTCTTGAAAGAGGAATTACAGATGGAGAACAAATATTCAATTTTTGACAAGGATGAAGAAAATCTATAGTCAATTTTCACTTAATAGAAGAGTGATGGTTTCCATAAATTAATATTATTTTTTTTAAAATCAATTCATTCCATTTATCATTTTGTTTTCCCAAACACCTTCCACCATTCAGAACAATGGGAGTATAGATCAGATAGCCTAGCAGATTTATCAAGGAAAGTCATCAAGAATATTGTCAGTTCTTCCAGGGAAAAATGCCTCTGCTGGGATTACTGCCTCTACAGGTTAAAAAAGATGCAGCCTGTGCGTTTCCTGTTTCCCAAGGTAAACAAATCTCACAGTATTCACAACATTGGATGTATCCCTTTACTCAACAACAGGACTCAAAATGGGAAATTCAGCAGAGATTTAAAGGCCATAACAAGTGTTTAAAAGCAGGAAACGGAAAGATTTGTAGCCATACGTACCCCTCTACTTTAGCTGTTTAAAAAGATTTGTTTCTGCATAGCACAGTGCGGAGAAAGGAATAAAAAAAGTCTAGGGGCTGGTAACATCATACAAAAAGTCCAGGGATCTACAACTTTGTCTCATGATTCCTACCGCTATGGCTGCTAGATCAAGCCATCTACAGGATCTACTCTTAAGACTTTCCTACTACTAGCACTGTGAGAGGGCAATACAATGCTCCAGGCTCTGCACTGGCTGCATATAAAGCACCGGGTTAGGTTCAAGGTGCTAGTTTTGACCTTTAAAGCCCTTCACAGCCTGGGCCCTGCTTATCTGCGGGACCGCCTCACTCCCCATGTGCCCGTGCGACCCTTGAGATCGTCCGTGGGAGCCTTTTTGGAGGTTCCCCGGGCGAGTTGGATAGCCACCGATGTTAGATCTTTTTCGGTGGCTGTCCTTGTGCTGTGGAACTCGCTCCCGGAGGAGGCTTGGTTGGCCCCACTCTCCTGTCATTTCGACGTTTGTGTAAGACCTGGCTGTTCCGCCAGGCTTTTGGCGAGGGGGGGTAGGTTGGGGGGGTTGTTTTCTCTCTGCATATGGTTTTTTAAAAAACTTTTAAAATTGTTTTTATTGTATTATTGTTTTTTATCTTGTTCACCGCCCTGGGCTGCCCTGTGGGCAAGAGGGGCAGGATAGAAATCTTTTATAAATAGAATAAATAAGAGTGCCAAATTTCTCCATTTTGGTGCTTTTAAAAAAGGTTCAAAGGGTAAAAGTTAGCATTTATTTTCGTAATGAAGTTAACACAAACCACCACATAAGAATCTATTATCTAATTATAATGTAGTTGATGGTGTCATCATCCAGCCTGTCCCACCATGTCCGGGGCTCATCTTTGACTCTGTCCTCTCTCTTGCACCTAAGATCCAGTCTGTTGCTAGGACCTGTCACTTCTTCCTGAATAACACAGCTAAAATCTGCCCCTTCCTTACTGTTCCCACTGCCAAAACCCTAATCCGGGATGGATAATCTTTTCCCTAACAGGGGCTGCTTTGAACATTAGTGCAAGCTTGGAGAGCTGCATAGATGTTGGGCACATGGTACTTCAGGGGTGCACTCAGGAAGAAAGGGGCCACGTTATGGATCTGGTCTGTATACTTGTGTAAATGCCCTTGTTTCTGTTCCCTTACCATGAGCACAGGGTAAGGGAAATTCAGGGCCAGATAAAAGTAGCAGCAGACTGCATTTGGGCCCTGGGCCTGAGGTTCCCCATCCCTGCCCTAATCATCTCTCACCTTGACTACTGCAGCCTCAATCTTACTGGCTTCCCATCTCACTTTTGTTCAACATTCCACCACTAAAGTCATCCTCCTTGCCCACTGCTTTCATCATTTTCAGCCCTTCCTCTCCCACTTCACATTCAGTGCGAGCTCCTTTTCTTTACTTCCAAGGATCTTCATGACCTTCATTCCTCCCTCTCTTTTTGCACTTGTTTCCCTCTATTGTTGCACCAGGGAGCTGTGCTCCTCCTCTTCTCCCATTCTCATTTACTCCCGAGTTTTTGCTCCCTGAACGGTTTTCACCCCTTCCCTCAGGTTGCCCCCTATGCCTGAATTCCCTTCCTGAACACATTCATTCTGCTCCCTCCCGCCCCTCAAATTCCTCCTGAAAATCTGCCTCCTCCACCAGGCTTTTCATACCTCCTGACTGATGCTTCGTCTACTGTCCTTTTATTCAGGGTTTCCAGATCTCTTGTAACTAAGCTAAGCATGTGCACCTGCAGCTTCTCAACTTTGTGAACATATGCCTGTCTCTCCCAATGTCCCCCTCTTTGTCTCTCCTCCCTTGTCTCTTTCAGATGGTAAGTCCACCGGGGCAGGAACCTGTCTCTATTTATTTAATGACTGTTGTGTGCCAGGTACATTTATGATCCAAATACATATCATATTAAATAATATACAAATAGTAAACTATGCATAAATAGTAAGCCAAATTCTGTAAGGGTTTATATGTAGCTCCCAGTGTGTTCAAAGGGAATTGTGACTACTGCTGAGGCATGTAGTTCAGATGATATCTTTTATTGAACCAACATCTGTAGGTTTTGGGGACACACAGGGCATTTCCTAAGACTTACAAGAAGTCAGAGCTCTATTTGAACCAACATAGCGTCATGCTAAAGCAGTTAAACTCAATTTAGGTGGTAAAAACAATGACATATTTCTTAAATCCCCATAAAACTAGCTCAACATGAAACTGTGCATAGATATTAAAAGTAAATGTCATATTTAGGGTATTTTCAGACGTTACGAGATCACGCTCAACCATGGGGAATTCCCACATGGTGATCATGGTTTCGTAACATCTGTTGGGGGGAACGGAAGCTCCCCACCAGATGTTCACCCCTGTGAATCACAGGGGGGAATCTCATAGAACACTCAAACGGAGGTGCTGGCCGGACCATCTCCGTTTGCGTGTGGAATGTGATTCCCCCCTGTGATCAAGGGGATCGTCTAATCTGTCCCATGACCTCGGCCTGGAATCAGCGGCGAGATTCCGGGCCGTGGTCAATGCCCCGGGGGGGCCGGCGGGCGCTGCGGCTGCATTGGCCGTAGCGCCCATCCATCTCCTGGAGGGCGGGCGGCCGAGGGAGCGTGAGGGGGGCAGGGCTGTGCGGCCGCACATTGAGCCGCACGGCCCTGCCCCCTGCCCTGATTCCCCACCAGGATCAGCCGGCACGTCTGTTTGACAGCCGTTTTGATCCTGGCAGCGGATCAATGCGTGATTCCGTGACAGGGGCCAATACCGGCCCCGTCACGTCTGAAAATACCCTTAGTTATTCTACATTTGTAGAAACTGTCACATGCCCCATTTCCAGTAGTTTCATGTACCACAATGGACTTCCCTTTGAGGAAATGGGTCTTCCCTAAATCTATCAAGTAAACTTGCTGGAGTTGGGAGGAAGCTCTATAAAGCTTCCACATTGACATTGATTCTCAAGACAAAACACAACACAGAGGCATAAAAGTAAAGTCCACCATTCAACTTATTGAATCCAAAACCCACTGAGATATTCCAAGTAGAACTTAAAAAATAATAATAATACTGTATCAGGCACACATCCTTCCCAAGAGCAGTTTGACAGAGTCAAAACCTCATGGTTATGCTACAAAATAGAACTATGGAAGATTAAATAAAATCTGAATTATATTGACAAAGTGAGGCAAGTTTATTGTGGCCCTGTATTTAGGTGTGGAACAATGTTAGTTATACAGCTACTGGCCTGCATTATAAATCAGGTTAAAAGATTTATACACACACAACTTATCTGCTATTTGAATTTTCTCCAAGAAATCACACTGCTTTAGAGTCTGCATGATTAATTTTTTTAAAAAAGGAGCTTGCTAAAGCATTTGGTTAACTATCACAACAAATCATTATTAAAGAAGTTCTGTAAAATCCAAACTTTAGATATCTTAACAACTTACCCCCAAAATTTTCAAGTTCATCAACCCCTATTATATTTTTTTTCTCCAAATACAGGCTTTTAGAATGGTGTTTTTTCCCCCATCTGTTACTCCACTATGCTCTAAATTATACTGAAATGTATCTAGGAGACCTTATGTATTGAGCTTAAAAGGTAAACTGAGCCTGATCCTTTAAAAAAAATCAAAGTAGCCATTGGTTTTAAGGGGTAAGTGAGCAGAATTATCACGTGGATGCCATAATGCCAATAGGGCAAAGTCTTGACGCTATTATGGAGGATTCCATATTCTAGCAGGAGTTCTGCCTACCTAAGGATTAGATAACACTGATCTTCAATAATTGCTAGCAAATAAAAAATTATGCATGAATTGAACGGAAGCACTTTTGCATGCTTCAAATGTAGACATTTTAAACACTTACTGGATTATCAAACTTGCCACTTTAAAATATCCTATACCTATAGTGATAGTAAATTCGGGTCGGAGATTTAGTAGCGAGGGATGGAATATGAATGTGAAGACCCTGGGTAGATACCATAATGTTTATGTCTTTCTGCTTTGACATTTGCATTGGGCTGAACAATAGCAACACTGTGCTCCGGGATACTGAATTAATGCATCTGCTCTCATTGTCTCACTCAATTGCTATATTGTTAAATAAATAATCTTCTCTAATATCAAAGTCTCCTCCCCCCCCACCCATAATTTACATCTTCATATAATGTCAATATGGATTTTACATCATTATACTGTATAATTCTCTAAATGGAATGCATCAGAGATGCTAAAACAATAGACGCCGTATAGTTCGGTGCCTATACTACTTTTGTTTAAAAACTTTTACTTAGTATAATTTGTTCTATAAAACCTGTGTCAGTTTGTCTTGCTTACCACAGTATTAAAGTGCAATGTGGCCAAATGACGTCTTTTTTTAAATATCAGGAAAACCCTACCACAATCTTCAGAGATGTCTAGTGTTTTATTTACCACATCTTCACTTCTAATACTCCTGAAAGCTGTGCATACAGTGACTTAAAAATCTGTAAGAAGTGTAGGAAGCCTATGGCAAAAATTAGCAGACTGAAATTGTTGCTTGGGCCTGTAATAAGATAAGGGGTACCTGGTGAGGTGCAGGTGGTGTTCGGATTTACCCAGCAGTTCTGTTAGTTTCAGGCACTCATCTTTGGCTCTTGCTGCATCCTGCTGTGCTTGTTCCAAACGCCGTTTGTTTTCATTCAGCTCTAATCCCAATTTTTCTATTTCCTTAAAAATACATAACCAGAACAAATGTACTTAAGTAAATATGTTTAGCTAAATTGAGAGAATAAATTTTAACCACCATTATGTCAGAAAAATATAGCATGTTTTAATTTTCTGAAAAAGCTAAATGATTTTCTCATTTGTCCTCTTTGCAAAAATGGAAGCAAGCTGAACAGAGAATTATGTAATATAAGATTAGGACAAAATTCAGACTATCATAGTGGATTCTTTTTATTAATTCCTCATTTCACCATATACTTTAGAAATCCCACCCAAAACTTCACTGCCACTTTCATTAGGAGCTAAATAGTTCGATTCTTCTGAATGAAAATCTCACACAAAAACGATTACTTCCGGCTTACAAATGACTCTTCTTGTAAAACTGCCCCAGTTTCCTCCATGAAATGTTTGTTTAAACCATTTAGATTAAAACACAAGGCCCTGAACAAACTTAATTCCTAGTTTCAGCAAAAATGTTTGAGTGCATACACGTTTTTAAAACCAGTCTTGCATTTCTGCTAATGTCCAGTGTTCTTGTGGAAATTTAAGTGAACAGATGAACTTTACACTATTCCCTTAGGATCAATAGGCTCAGGTTCTGTAGGACCAAGAGGGGAAGAAATAGCTTATTTTTTTTTAAAAAAAGCTCAAATGTTCCATTTATACCAAATGTATTGATCAAGTAGCAAAGTATAGTAAACAAGTGATGATTAGTTTAGACACATAAAAAGACGTTACGATCCCACGCTCACCCACACTGAATACCTACATGGTGAGCAAGGGACCGTAACGTCCGATGGGGGAACGGAAGTTCCTCCCCAGATGTTCACCCCTGTGAATCACGGGGGGGAATCACATTCATCATGTGATCGGAGGTCCCGGCGGGGCCGGCCCCGATCGCATGGTGAATATGATTCCCCGCCGTGATGAAGGGGCCCGTCCCGTCTGGACGGCTACCATGGCCCGGAATCCGCGGCAGGATTCCGGGCCGTGGTCAATTCGGGTGGGCGGCGAGGGAGCGTGGGGGGGGGGCGTGTGGCTGCACGTTGTGCCACGTGGCCCCGCCCCCTTCCCGATTCCCCTCCGGGATCCGCCGGCACGTCTGTTGGACGTGCTGGTTTGATCCTGGCGGGGGATCAAAGGGTGATTCCATGACGGGGTCAATATAGGCCACGTCACGTCTGAAAATACCCTTAGTCGACAAATGTTAGACAACCTTAAATAACAGACTAGAGACATAAATACACCCTACCATCACCTCTACAGAGAAAAGTTTAAGTGAACAGATGGACTTTACACTATTCCCTTAGGATCAATAGGCTCAGGTTCTGTAGGACCAAGAGGGGAAGCAAATTTCAAAGTGAAGGGCCCTTTTCTGAATATGCCCAGTCTCCACCCACCAGATGCTTAAATCTCGGAATTAAATGTAGGCAAGAATGTATCAGCTGATCTTGGTTGTCATGAGGGTGCAGAGATGAACAATTTCTCAAGTGAATTGGACCCAAAACACAGGCCCCTGGTAAGGGGCTTTAAAGACTGATCTAACACACACAACTTGCAAGCAGAAGAAATCTTTGAAACTTTGCCATAATATTCTTCCTAGTTATTACCAGGGTTCCTAGTTTTCTAGGAAATTCTCTGGGGAAAAAAGCACCCATATTTTCCGATTAAAAACTCCAAAATCTGCAGTTGGGGCCGTTAAAATTAGCAAGTGTTTATTGCAAATTATTCATTTTTTGCGACAATGTATGCACTGGTTGCCACTGCCAGCCCCAGTCAGCCCCAGTCCAAAAGTCTCTCCCTCTGCGGGTGTGGGGGGAGGGCAGGGTGCTTCTCCAATCCCCTCCTCCCCACCACAGACACCAACATACCTCTGCCTCACCAAAAGCCAGACGCAGTTCTGTTCTTGCACCAAATCTCGTCACTGGGACACAGGAGCACACTGGAACCTCCACAGAGCTTCCAACCTCCTTTAAGTTTCCACTGTCACCAGTGATTTTTTGCAGGCAGAAATGTCCCAGAAAAACCTGGAATTCCACATTTTTCATTGGGAAAATGGGAATTCGATGGGGTTTTTTTCTGTTTTTTCATGCTAAACAGAAAACCAGGAACCCTGGTTATTACTAAGCAATCCGACTGCAACATTCAAGCCAGATATAGTTGTCAAAAGGTGTTTGAGAGTAACCCCAATTACTGGGCAATTCTCCATTTGCAACTCAGGAAAAAATGAATAACTGTGGTAAACTCAATGTCAAAATTAGTCACAATTGTTATTATGCCAAAAGGAAATGATAAAAGGAACTTCTGCATTCCAAGACTATCCAGAAGTATCCCAAATCTACCAGCTTGTTCTCATCCGAGCCAAGCACTGGAACAGGAAACAAAGCACCATCAAGTTTCAAATGGGGGGGAGGGGGAAGAGTAAGTGACAGAGCTGTGTATCATTATCATCATCATCATGACTGGCCACAGCCCAAACTGCAAATACCACTAATTACTTTGAATTTTATAATTTGTAATTTCTGGTATTTACTACATATGCTCCATCTTGAGACAAAACTTATACAGCAGCAGGAGGCATGACAACTGCATAAACTGTCTGCATAGCAGGCAAGTCTGTCCTGAGCAAAGACAGGTAAATAAGGGTGACTAGGAGGGTACACGATCTGTACTTAGGATGTACAGGGATGTTGCAACATGGGGAGCACCGGTAACAAGTTGAGTACCATCTCAGGTCCCTATCTAGGAACTAAAATTACTGCAGCTTTATGGCTTGGAGTTACCCTTCAGCAGTGAGAAAGAAGAGGAGGGGCTGATCTAGAACACTACTAAGATGAGTCTAGCACTAGCCCATGCTCTGGTCAGCTCTCACCTTGACTATTGCAACCTCCTCCTTTACTGGCCTTCCCTGCTTTCACCTCTGTTCAAAACTCCACTGCCAAGGTCATCCATCTTGCCCACCACTTAGATCATGTTCAGCCCCTCTTATCTTCCCTCTGCATTTGGGTAGCAGGAGCCAGCATTCAGCACAAGATCGTTGTCTTTACCTTCAAGGCCATGTTCCCCATCTCCCTCTCAGTGCTTGTTTACCACTACACTCCCATCCAAGAGCTTCACTCCTTCTCTGCCCCCATTCTGCCTGCTCATTACTCCCTTGCTCCTCAAAACATACCCACCTCTACTCCCTTGCCATTTCCCATACCTGGTACTCTTTCCCTGAATACATTCATTCTGCTCCCTCCCTCGCAACCTTCAAATCCCTCCTGAAAACCTACCTCTTCCACCAGGGTTATCCCTAGCTCCTCATTCCTTTTAGTCTCCTCCCGGACTTACTCAGGATCCCCTTCTCTCCTCCCTCAACCGCATGAATGTATCCTGGTCTCTCCCTCTGTTCCTGTATCCCCTGTCATCTTCCTTCCCTTGTCTCACCTAGACCGTAAACCCCTCAGGGCACAGACTCAGTCTATGATTAGCAACTATAAAGTGACAGGTACATTGCCTGAGCTATATAAATTAATTTATTATTATTAAAAACAACATAATGATATGCATCAGTGAATCAAACTGCTAAAAACAAGAAGGAAACCCACTTATGTTTAAGACACAGCACTGAGTTCTATGACTAGCAGCACTACAGACTTTGCTTATGATCCCGGACAAGAATACCAAGCCATAATTTCAAGAATGCTCCTTCAATGAACGCAATGGTCATTGGCAGACACTAGGCCCTCCAACATTCAGGCGGTTAGAAGCCTGTTAGAGAAGCAGAAGCAGTAGGGCCCACCCAGAGAAGCAGCAGCCCTATGTGGCTATGTCCTTCTGGAGTTGGTCCCTGAATGAGTCAAGGAAGTGAGGGTATGCTGCCAACCCATGCTGCCACTCGTCTGCAGTGCTCCCCTCAGACAATTGGCTTGGGGATGTACCACTCCTGACCGCTGTGCATAGGCCCTCTCCTCTTCTCTATCTACACCCTGTCTCTTGGCAAACTCATTGCCTCCCATGGCTTCCAATATCACCTTTATGCTGATGACACTCAACTCTATCTCTCCACCCACTCTCTCTCCCCTTCTGTCCAAGCTCTCCTCATCAATTGTCTCTCTGATATCTCCACCTGGATGTCCCGACGTCAGCTCAAGCTCAACATGGCTAAGACTGAACTCCTTATTTTTCCTCCCCCTCTTCCCTCTCCATCCTTATTGATGGGATCACCATCTGTCCTGTCCCCCAAGCCTGTAGCTTGGGCTTTGTCTTCGACACTCACCTTTCCTTCAAACCTTACATCGACTCTGTTGCCAAGTCCTGTCGCTTTGCCCTCGGTAACATTACACAGATTCGCCCCTTTCTCTCTGTTTCCTCAGCCAAAACCCTTGTTCACGTCATGGTCATCTCTCGCCTTGACTACTACAACCTTCTCCTTGCTGGCCTCCCCCACTCTCATCTGTCCCCCCTTATTTCCATCCAAAACTCCGCTGCTAGGATCATCAACTCGGCCCGTCGCTCTGACCACGTGCAGCCTCTCCTCTCCTCACTTCCTGTCTCTTATACACATCTAGATGTGTATAAGAGACAGACACACTCCTGCACGCACTCTCCGCTCCTTCTCTGTCCCCTGCTTTGCTCTCCCTCGTCTCCCCTGCTCACCTAACCACCTTCGTCCCTTCTCCCTTTCTTGCCCTCCATGCCTGGAACTCCCTCCCTGCCGACATCCGCCTTGCCCCCTTCCTCCGTTCCTTCAAATCCCTCCTCAAAACCCACCTCTTCCTTGCCGCCTTTCCCGACGCCTGTTAGAACTTCCCGCTTAATACTTACTGTCTGCCCTCCCCATTGACTCCTGCCTAACTGCAACCGAGCCAAGCACGTGCACCTGAGACTTCGCATCCGCTTGAATGTTTTTATCCCTTGTTTCTCCCTATGTTCCCTCTCCTTGTCTTCCCCCTCCAAGTCTATTAGATTGTAAGCCACAGGCAGGGACCACGTCGATCTCATTGTTCTGTAAAGCGCCAGGTACACAGCTGGTGCTATACAAATGCTTATAATAATAATAAACAAAAGGAAGGACGAATTAAGTTTGCATAAGCAACTTTTATTATTATTATTATTATTATTATAAGCATTTATATAGCGCCAGCGATGTACCTGGCGCCTTACAAAGAATAAGATAGACACGGTCCCTGCCTGAGAGCTTACAATCTAGACAGGGGGAGGGGAGACAGGGAAGGGGGAACGTTATTAGGGTAAAATAAAAAAACTGTAATAAGCTGTTAGTATCTACAAATTATTTTTTAAAAGGTTCTTAGGATGTCAGTACCTTTTACAACCCATTCAATTCACTTAAAAGCAAAGAAGTGTTCTTTCTTCCCATTACAAGCAAGAAATCCTTTTTGCAAACAATTGCATTCTTTTCTCCTCCACTACAGAGAGGCTTGTCATGAAAACTGAATGCAGTACCATTAAAGAAATGTAACAGATGACTTCTCGTAGCAATAAATTTTTTTAATTTTCTTCTTAAAATTCAACCAATTAATCCTCATTTAATCATGAGAAAGTGGCTAGTAAAATTATCGTTTTAACTATAAAGACATCTCTTCAGTCCTGCAAAAATCTGTTAAGACTAAATAATAAAGTATTTAATTTCAAGAACAGGTCAAATTATAGGACTGAATGATTCTTTAATTCTTGCTCATGTTGATACTGGTTCTATTGTGATCCCAAAACTGAAAGTATAAATCTGTAAACTAGCAGATGTTTTCTATACAACTCTGAATAACTGCAGAGCTGCCAGAAAGGAAGCAAAAGAAATTGTTCACAAATGACAATGATTAAGTACTAATAAAAGATAAAATTCTACACAGAACTAAATTCTGAAGAAACTTTAGGAGCTTGACAAAATCAAGAATAGACTAAAAACCAAATGATCTAATACAAAAAGTTAATGACATTCATTTTCAAACCAATCTCCTCTGATCTGAGGTGATATATTAGAGAAAATTAACTGAACACTAACTTTGCATGCAATTTATACTGCTACATAAAGTACAGTAAAAAAGATTGAAAGTTCTTCATGAATCTCCAGTCTTTTTGAAATTTTATATTTACACATTGTGGGCCTTTTTAGTAATATAAAAAAAGGAAGAGGCATAAAGATAATTTTATAATGCAGCGAGAACAGGATGCAATGTCATTACCAGAGATAGTAAATAAAATCATAATCTCAAAATGATTAGGAATAAGAATTTCATTATATGTACAGTCACTTACTGTTGCCACCATTTGAAGGTGCCAGGGAGCAAACATTTGCAATTTAGTCCAGTATTTGAAAGCAATGAGACGTGTCAGACATGTTTGGCTAATTGCAGTTTTCATAATTTTACATGGAATAATTTTACTGCCCTTTCATGTTTACACTGTTGGTTATTCATATCCTCCTACTTACAAAAGTTGAAAAATTATTTGCACACGTATATAGTGAGAATCATGGATGTAAGAAGAAATCCATCAGTACCCATGCAGATGTTGCCTGCCGCACAGGTCAGCTGCAATCAGGCCTCCAACTAGGAATAGCTCCCCATACTAATCCCGATATCAATCAGGCGACCCTAGGTTCCAAGTGGTCTCTAAACCTCAGGCCTCCCAGGCATGGCCATCCGACACAACGTATTGCATCGGATGAACTATCCACCTTTGAAAAGAAAGTTCAAGTCACCACCAGGTTAGCCCCCAGCAGTGGGTTGTCTTCATCTTTTTCTTCTTCTTTCTACAGCATAAACTATCCCTGCCTCCTCTTCAAGGCAGGACAGGAATCATCAGCCACCTTAGAAGCCTTAGTTTGAAGTCTAAGCTAGTTTCTAAAAAGAAGCTCTAAAAATGCAAGTAGCAAATAAAAATAGAGTTTAAAAAAAAAAAAAAAGATTTATTTTTATTTCCCGCCCCCCCCAAATTTATACACTGCCCCTCCCATAAGGGCTCAGGGTGGCTTACAATAATAATTAACAAATTATGCAGTAAAACACTTTCTCCCTCCTCTCAAGATTTCCACCCTCCCCACAACCCTCCCCAGTAACTCAACCAATCCTCATCCCTGCCTGCCAAATGCTCTTCCAAATAAGAAAATTTTACACCACCTTCTGAAGAAAACTGAGGCAGCAACTGAGAATGCCCTCCTGAGCACACCTGTCCTACAGACGAGGGTAACTGATGGAAACTGCAAGGGGGCACCTCCAGCCGATCATAGGGGTCATGATGGAGCATGATAGGACAGGTGGTCTCTTAGATACATAGGACCCAGACCATTTAGGGCTTTAAAGGTCAAAACAAGCACCTTGAATTAGGCTCAGAATGCTATAGGCAGTCAGTGCAGACTGCAGAGCACAGGTATAATGTGCTCCTGGAGATTCGTTCCAGAAAGAAGCCGAGCCGCTGCATTCTGCACCAGCTGCAGCCTCCGAACAGTCTTCAAGGGCAGCCCCATGTAGAGCACGTTGCAGTAATCTAGCCTCAAGGTTGTGAAGGCATGAATGATGGAGGCCAAATTCAAGTCAGAAAGAAAAGGCCACAGCGTTCCTGGCCACCGCCACAACGTGACAATCCAGGCAAAGAGAGAGATCGAGAAGCACTCCAAGGCTGCAAACCTGATCGACCAGAGGGAGCCGAACTGCATCAATGACAAGTGTCCTAATCCCCTCCAAATCACAGGACCGGCGAACAGCCATCACCTCAGTCTTGTCTGGATTCAGCTTCCATCAGCTCACCCTCATCCACTCCCCAGCAGGGTAAGCAACGAGAAAAAGAAAACATTCCTCAAAAGAGTCCATCCAATTCACACATTACAAAAATTCACACTAATGTTGACTATACAACCATAAATTAAAACAAGCACAGATAACATAGGGTGTCAACAAATTAGACAATAGCCCACTAGAGTCCATATTCAGTCCACTCACATGTCTAGCACGTAGAGCCTAAAAAATGGGCAGACCCCTGCGTGTATTTCTTTTACTTTTCAGGCAGCCTCCACTCACAGGTTCAAGCAGGTCAAATCTAATACATGGGCAGGTGTTCTTCCCTGTTGTTCTTCCCCCTTCCCAGTATCCTGCCCGTCAGGATTCACAGTTGGGCCAAACTATGGGAAGAAGCTGATCCAGTTGTTTGTTTCTTCCTGACTACTAGGGAGGTGGTGCAGAGCCTGCTATTCCCACCTACCCACAGAGGTGCATACCTGAGTTTACACATGGCAGCTGGAATTAACCTTTTGCTATACACAGAATGCTAAGTTTATTTAGCAAATTGCACACTTTGTTGAGCACCTTTAGTGAAAATTGAAAGTGAAAGTAAAAATTCAAAGCAAAAGCAATCAGTTTAAGCAATCAGCCTTTGCATTTTCTTAGCCTAGTTTTTCACATCGATGGCTCCCAGCAGAGTTCATGGCTCATGGTGCAGGTAACAGCACACAGTTTTATTGGACTCTCACCTGTCGTGGGGTTGGAAATCCCTCTTGGTTCACATAAAACCACCTGTCAAACATGTGCCTCTCGTATCCCCTTTCCAGCATCTTCTGCACCACCATACAGTTGGGGTGGGAAACATCCCCACTGGCCACAGCGCTCTGCACTTCTGGGAGTGTCCAATCCTTGTATCATGCAAGAAGATCTCCATCAGTGGTTTCACATTCCCTGTACTCTGAGCCATTTGTTTGTCCTCCAAGATTTCAGCTTCACCATCCAATTGAGGCACACCCAGTGACTCTGCAGGTATCCTCTCGCTGTTATCAGAGCAGCGGTACGAGAGAATGGCAGGGAAGGTTCCGTCTTCATTGGCACCGTCCTTACTTCGAGCAGTGCACAAACACTCAGAATAGTTGCCATCTCAATCTCATCCCACTCTCTCATCTCGTCTGGGGTTCACACTCTTTCATGCTGCTGAACTCTGAACTGCAGCAGGGTTGTGTGGTGTCTGCTCTCCATCATGTATACATGGAACTCCACTGTGCACATGTGCTAGCCCCTGACTGCATAGCCAGCCTTGACGGATGGATTTGACAGTTCTTTCTGCACATCAGGCATCACCCAAAGATCAGCAAAGGTCAGGGTATCCATCACCCCACCCCCCTTTCTCTGGGCCCCATACCCTGGGTGGCCACAGTACCCGCAGACAAAAGTAGAAGCCATTGGGCTTTCCCTGGCAATCAACCTGCAGAAATAGCTTTATACAGCATTATTACCTCTCATGCTCATTGCAAGCAGAAATATATAGGAGTAGCTTTTAACTAATGGGCAGCTCTGCTCCCACATACACTCCAAGCAAAGTGACCACTGTTTTGCAGATTCCCCTCAACTGCCCATTTCTTAACATTCAGTGGTTCCCCCTCACCCCAATTTAAAAAAACGGATGCTTCCATGTAGTAACAGCTGTAGCATTATTACATGACTTGGAATGCGTACTAACATGCCTGTTACATGCATTAGCAGTGCAACTCAAAAACATACCCAGCTTTACAAAAACCATTTCATCCATAGCAGCTAATAGCTGGGCACGCAGCCAGTCCTGTGAGGATACATGGTCAATAGCGGCCAGTACTTGCTCACATGCAGCACACAGCCAATCCTAGTTAGATAACTGCCCGGATTTGTAAACTTTTCAAAAAAAACTGGCATGTCATCTGCTGACTTCGTGGATGCCTGTAACACAGCTGTAGATCCCAAGAACTTCCATGTGCTCATTGCGGTGCTCCAGGTATTCATTTTCACCGCTAAGCAGAACCTCCAAGCCATCCAACAGAAGCAAGCCTTTTTCTGTCGTTGGCTTGATGAGACTGCAATGCACAGACGGGCTCTCGCTCAATCTGTGGCCAGGGTAGTGGGACACACCACATCGCAGAAGCAGCTCCCTGCTTCAGCACCATGCACTTGCCTTCCTACGGCGACAACGGACTGTGTGGGAAGCTCTGCAAGGGGAACTGATGCATGCTGAAAGGTACCTGTCACGAGACATGGGTTCAGTCACCAATGCTGTGGCTGTACCCACAGAGAGATTTCAGTGAGTCAAGGAGAAAAGCACAGACTGGTGCAAAAACTTGCTGTCCTCTTGGAGAGATGCTGACTGGATCTCTAACTTTAGGATGCCACATTGCCTCGTCCTGCAGATAGCCAAGACTGGAGAAACAGAGCACTGTGATGCATTTGCCCATCCTGGTGGAAAAGTGCATTGCCATCGCGATCTGGAAGCTCCCAGCTCCAGGCTCCTGCTGTTCTGTTGCCCAACAATTTGGCGTTGAAACCAGTGGACATCATCCTTGTTGAGGTTTACGCTATAATTGTGGAAATGCTGCTGGACTGGGTGGTGCAGTTGGCTTACTCCATGGAGGTGATGAAGGACTTTTGGCAAGAGGGGTGCCCGAACTGTATAGGGGTGATTGATGGAATCCATCCAAGGGTTCCATCTTGTCCCACCCCCATTGTTCAATATGTATATGAAGTCGCTGGGCAAGATCATTCAAAGATCTGGAGGGAGGTGTCATCAGTATGCCGAGAACACCCAGCTCTAAGTCTCTCTTTCATCAGACCCAGGTTCTGCAGTCTTGGTGCTTACCTGTTGCCTGGCTGCTGTGGGGGACTGGATAAGAGGGAGTTGACTGAGACTGAATCCTGACAAGAATGAGATGATGATGGTTGGTTGGTCGGTCTTATGAATAATTATTATAAGCATTTATATAGCACCAGTGATGTACCTGGTGCTTTACAGAGAATAAGATAGATACGGTCCCTGCCCAAGAGCTTACAATCTAAAAGACAAGGGGAGGGGAGACAGGGAAGGGGGAACAGAGGGAGAGACAAGGGATGCAACAATCATGAGGATGCGAGAACTCAGGTACACGTTCTTGGCTCGGTTACAATACAATGGGAGTTTGCAGATAACAGGTGGGGGATAATCCTGGGTGGGGATGATTAGTAGGAGTTAGGAAGGGCAGAGTGGAAGAGCTGGGTTTTGAGGAGGGATTTGAAGGTACAAAGGGAGGGGGCAAGGAGGATGTGGGCAGGGAGGGAGTTCCAGGCGTGCAGGGCAGCGAGGGAGAAGGGACAAACTTGGGGGGGTTTGTGACTTGTGATGGATTGCGACCCCTATTATTGACGGGACCTGCCCCCGCCACCCTGTCACTCAAGTTTGCAGTCTTGGAGTGCTCCTGGATCTGGAACCTGGAATCTCAGGGGGCTGTGGTGGTCAGGGACATTTTCACCAACTCCATCTAGTGAGAAGGCTGCACCTTTTCTTTCCAATTTGGATTAGCAACCATCATTCATACCTTCATCGCCTCGAGGCTAGACTACTACAATGTGCTCTATGTGGGCCGCCCTTGAAGACTGATTGGAAGCACCAGCTAGTGCAGAATGCAGTGGTCCGGCAACTTACAGGGACGGCTTACTGCGAGCATGTAACACCGGTGCTCCGAAATTTGCACTAGTTGCCTACTGTCTTCCAGGCAAAATTCAAGGTGCTGGTTTTGACCTTTAAAGCCTTAACCGCTTGGGGCCCACTTACCTGGCAGGTCGCCTGGCCCATGGTGGCCTCTGTGGTCAGCTGGGGACGCCTGTCTGGAGGTTCCAGTTTTTAACTTGGCCTCCACGATGAGAAGGGCGTTGGCTACCACCCCACAGTTGTGGAGCTCCCTCCCTGGGCAGGTTTGTTTATGTCCGGGCTTGAGAGCCTTTAAAAGGCAGTGCAAAACTATTTTATTCGCAAGGGTGTTTGGCAGTGGGGGCCAGGGGAGGGTGGGGGAGTTGTGAGGGTAAAAGATGAGTCAGGAGGNCCACTTACCTGGCAGGTCGCCTGGCCCATGGTGGCCTCTGTGGTCAGCTGGGGACGCCTGTCTGGAGGTTCCAGTTTTTAACTTGGCCTCCACGATGAGAAGGGCGTTGGCTACCACCCCACAGTTGTGGAGCTCCCTCCCTGGGCAGGTTTGTTTATGTCCGGGCTTGAGAGCCTTTAAAAGGCAGTGCAAAACTATTTTATTCGCAAGGGTGTTTGGCAGTGGGGGCCAGGGGAGGGTGGGGGAGTTGTGAGGGTAAAAGATGAGTCAGGAGGTAGGGAGGAGTTGGGGTAGAAAAGGGTTGAGGGGGTGGGGTGTTGTAGGCTTTTTGCATTGTTCTCCAGGTCAAACTGGATCACTGTGCGAAGATTGTGGATGTGCTGACTGTGTGGTCCAGGAAGAACCATGACACCCACATCTTCTGCTAGTTCCCCTTCTTTGGCCATATGTACACTGGAGACTTTGGAACCATCACTGAAACCTGCATCAAAGGAGTGCTCATGGGGCCTGTTGTTCTGGGGGACCTTGCCTACCCACTGAAGTCCTGGTTTATGAAGGCCTACAGTATTGACTGCACTCCAGAGCAAAGGTACTTCAACAGGTACCTCAGCACCACCCACTCTGTTGTGAAGAGGGTTTTGGGGCTTTTGAAGCAGCGCTGGACAGCTATCATATTCAGGATCCATTTCCAGCTGGAGACCACTCCCCTGCTAACCACCGTCATCGGTGTTCTCCACAACATCAGTGATATGGATAGGGCCGTGCTGGAGAACCCCCACCCCAGTTAGTTTCGGCAAGGCAGTGACCCTGTTCTGGGACCAGCTGAACAGAGCAGAGCAGCACACAGCCGGAGAATCTGGGACGCCTTGTGCCGCCACATCAACTGAAATGCTAACACAAACACCAAGCCATAAGCAAAGCAGAGCTATAAGCAGAGGCATGAACCTCTGCTTTCTCCTATTGGCATTTGCAGGCTAGCTGGGCCTGGGAATGGCAATAAGAAGTACAGAGGCACAGGTGTGCTGCCACCTACTATTCCCCCAAAAACCTTAAGCGCTTACAGGGTGCTGCTGCCGGTGAACACAGTAAAAGAAATGAAGAAAAAAAGACACACGCGCACATAGCAATGAATGGAAATGTTTATCATGCAGCTTCATAAATGCAGCCCACCTCCCAAGGTGCATTAACTTACTAGAGTTGACTGGCTGTCACCATAGCCATGATGATGGAAAGCTTGTGGAAGTTGCTCCTTAGAATGTAAGAGCTTGTGAAGAGTGGGCGTCAGGCATGTGCTGCAAACCAGGACAGACTGAGACAGTGCATGTTTGAATTTGGGGCACGTTGGGCTTTTGAGGTGGACACAGAGTGTGAGCGGAGAGAGGGGCAGGAAACAGTCACACCTCAGAACGCTCTAGGCTTTTTGCCCACGACTCTTATGGTGCTGTGTGCGCAAGGCAGAATGCAACCTAATTGATGGGATGCGGATATGTGGGTACACATTTCCCCGCACAGCATGTAGTCTGAGACCCTGCTGTGAATGAGGGCTGTGTGTCCGGTGGAGGCGAATGCCCAATAAATGGGCTGCTCATTTGGCAGAGGGAAGCCGACATCACCTGACCCCCTTCCTCTCCCCTGCAGGTAGATTTTGGAGGGTGAGGCCTGGTGTCGGCCATTGGTGGGCAGTTAGTGGCCTGTGTGGCCCTGGCCAGGGAGGACTGGACCACAGATCGATGCTTCTGTGTGTCTTTGGTGTGACTCTTCAGAGCAGCACTGAGGATAGGGGGATGATTACTGGCCGATGTTACTAGTATGCAGGGATCTAGGCTCATCTTGGGGACATTTTAGGGGATGATTAGAATTTGTTTATTTATTAGGATGTGGGGATAGGGATGTCTGGGTTTCTTGGGGAAAGTAAGGGATGGGATCCAGGGAGGGATTGGTATTTGAGATCCGTTTCCCCCCAGCCCCCGTCAGAGGGAGGGATGGTTCCCATATTGGGAGTCGTTTTCGCATCCCTCTGTGAGAGAGGGGTGTGGGGGGAGGGATTGGGAAGGAGGATTCACTGTTCCCCGGTGAAAGAGGGGGGCATGATCCATGGGACTGGGATAGGGAGGGTCCTTTCCCCCAGGAAGGGGGGGTTATAACCCTCTTAATGAGTGTGGAGAATGCCACCTGGCGAGAGTGGGGGGGAGTTGGGGGTCTCCAGGAGGGGTCGTCCGGAGGGGGGTCTGGCTGGGGGGAGGCACACAACTATTGGGGTCGTGACGGGGAGGGGGAATTATGGTCCCCGCGGGGGATGTGAGTGTTCAATCTGTAAGGCAGGACAGGCACTTGGTGCAGCTTCCCCTCACCACCTCCCAAGCAGATGGTGAGGTGGTGCATGATCAGGAGGTCCCTGGCCTGAAGCTGCTGCTGTTAAACGCAAGGTCGGTTATTAATAAATCAACGACTATCCAGGAATTGATCCTGGACTATGCAGCTGACCTCATGTGTATCACGGAGACCTGGCTGGACACTGAGTCAGGGCCTAATCTGGCTGACCTTGTTTCAGCTGGGTACTCGGTGCAGCATCAGCCACAGTTAGAGGGACAGAGGTGAGGGTGTAGCCATTGTTTTTACAAACTTGTGGTCTGTTAGGAGGTATCCAGTGCAGCTTATGTCAGAATTGAGGGTTTCCATCTTGTGACTGATTTGGTGGGAGGCAAATTATTATTATTATTATTATTATAGATCAAAGTCAGCACCTTGAATCTGGCTTGGTACGTTACAGACAGTCAGTGCAGTGCATGGAGCACCGGTATCATGTGCTCTCGTCGGCCCGTCCCTGTTAAAAGTCGGGCTGGTGCATTCTGCACTAGCTGCAACCTCCGGGCCAGCGTCAAGGGAAGCCCCACGTAGAGCACGTTACAGTAGTCCAGCCTCGAGATGATAAAGGCATGGATCAAGGTGGCCAGGTCGGTTTTGGAGATGTAGCCACCGTACCAGATACAGCTGGTGAAAAGCCACCTTCGCCACCACATCCACCTGCTGATCTAGGCGGAGGTCTACATCCAATAACACCCCCAGATTCCGAACCTGCTGGGCCATGGAGGGGCGCACCCCCTCCACAAGAGGGGGCAACACCTCCTCCGCTCGGCCTACCAACATCACCTCCGTCTTATCAGGATTGAGCTTCAGTTTGATCTGCCACAACCAAGTTGCCACGGCCTCCAAACATTGCAATAGCACGGAGACAGCAGGGCCTGGGTCAGCTGAAAAAGAGAGGTAAAGCTGGGTGTCATCAGCATATTGGTGGCAACGCACACCAAACCCTCTCACGATCTCCCCCAAGGGCTGCATGTATACATTAAACAATAAAGGAGACAGGATTGAACCTTGCGGAATGCCACAGTCCAAGGCCTAGATGTTTCTACCCCCAGGACAACCCGCTGGGTCCTCCGCAAGAGGAATGACTGGAACCAGTCGAGGGCGGTCCCATCCAGAACCTCCAGGTCATGCAACCGTGAGGTCGGTTGTCAATAAGTCATCTACCATCCGGGAGTCAATCCCGGAGTGGGACGTCGACCTCGTGTGTATTACAGAGACCTGGCTGGATAATGAATCGGGCCCTATCTTGGCCGATCTTGTTCCAGCTGGGTTCTCTGTGCTGCATCAGCCTCGGCTGGAGGTGGGCGGTGAATTGTCATCAAGGATGCATTGTCTTTTAGGAGATATCCGGTGCAGGCTCCACCAGGTGTTGAGTCCCTCCATCTTGTGTTGGATTTGGTCGGGGACAGACTAGGGGTGCTGCTGGTGTACCATGCACCCAACTGCCCGGCGGCATCGCTACATGCTCTTGCTGATCTGGTGTCAGATGTGCTCCTCCAGACCCCTAGATTAGTGGTCCTGGGGGACTTTAATATCCACACTGACACCGATCTTGGAGGAGCGAGGAATGAGTTCATGGCCTCCATGACAACCATGGGCCTGTCCCAAGTCATCTGTGGCCCCACACATGAGGAGGGACATATACTGGATTTGGTTTCCTGCACCAGCCTTGAGGCGGGGGGTCCGTTAGTAGAAGTTAACGGGGTAGAACCTTTGTCATGGTCTGACCATTACCTCCTTAAGGCGTGCATCCTGGTGCATGTTAGTCCCCGACAGGGTGCAGAACCTATTAGATCGGTACAGCCCCAGAGACTTATGGAACCGAATCGGTTCTGGAATGCTCTGGGGGAGTTTCCCCTGGACCTTGACACCCACTCTGTTGGTGATCTCGTAGCCTTCTGGAACACCTTGTTGGCTGAAACCATTGACAGAGTGGCTCGCAGGCGTCTGGTGCCCTCCCGAGTCTCCCACAGGTCTCCTTGGTTTACTGAGGGCCTGCGGTGTTTGAAGCGGGAGAGCAGGCGGTTAGAGCGACGGTGGCGCC
>QEPC01014699.1:267078-304123 GCA_003113815.1 Sphenodon punctatus | reverse complement strand
TTCGGCCATATCTCTCAGACTCCGACCTCGCCACTGTCATCCATGCCTTCATCACCTCGAGGCTGGATTACTGCAACGCGCTCTACATGGGGCTGCCCGAGAAGCTGGTCCGGAGGCTGCAGCTGGTGCAGGATGCTGCGGCCCATCTCCTTACGGGGGCGGGTCGCAGGGAGCACATGACACCAGTGCTCCGGGCTCTGCACTGGCTGCCTAAAAAGCACCGGGCCAGGTTCAAGGTGCTGGTTTTAACCTTTAAAGCCCTTCACGGCCTGGGCCCTGCTTATCTGCGGGACCGCCTCACTCCCCATGTGCCCATGCGACCCCTGAGATCGTCTGTGGGAGCCTTTTTGGAGGTTCCCCGGGCGTGCACCGATGTTAGATCTTTTTTGGTTGCCGCCCCTGTGCTGTGAAATTCGCTCCCGGAGGAGGCTCGGTTGGCTCCCACTCTCCTGATGTTTTGGCGTGTATGTAAGACCTGGCTGTTTCGTCAGGCTTTTGGCGAGGGGCAGGCGTGCGTGGATTTCCACACATTGTATTGTATTTTAAATTGTTTTAAATTGTTTAAATTGTTTTTTTAATATATTAGATGTTGTTCGCTGCCCCGGGCTGCCCCGTGGGCAGGAGGTGCGGGATATAAATTTTAAATAAATAAATAAATAAATAAATAATCAGCAGCCCATGGTCCACTGTATCAAATGCGGCTGAGAGAGCTAGCAGGACCAGCAACGTTGAGCGTCCTGCATCCATCTCCCAGCGGAGATCGTCCACCAAAGCCACCTCCATACCATAGCCAGGTTGAAACCCTGATGGAAACAGGTCAAGAAAACTGATGTTGTCTGGTGACCCTGGAGCTATAAGGCCACCGCCCGTTCAATAACCTTCCCTAAAAAGGGAAGGTTAGAGATGGGTCGGTAACTGGAGAGTATGTCCACATCCAAAGATGCCTTCTTCAACAGGGGGCGCACCACGGCCTCCTTGAGACCGGGGGGGGGGCAAACTCCCCTGCCGAAGGGACACATTGATCACTCCCGCCAGCACCGGCATGAGTGTCTCCCTGGAGGCTTTCACCAACCAGGATGGGCAAGGATCTAATTCACAACTGGTGGCCCTAACCGACCAGACGGAGCCCTCATCACCTCATGCTCCATTTCTACTATCTCTAATCCAGTGTCGAAGTTGCTCTGGATTTGAGCGATCTTGTCTGCAAAGTAGATGGCAAACTCCTCACAGCGGGCCTGAGACAAGTCCCCGTCCAGGCGGAGGGAGGCCAGACTGACCAGCCCCCGCACCACCCGGAACAGCTCTGCTGGATGCGACTTTGCAGACGCTATGAGGGTGGCAAAGAATTCCTTCTTTGCCACCCTCACAGCCTCAATGTAGGACCGCAAATGGGCCCTATGATGAAGTCGGTCAGATTCAACGCAAGTCTGACACTAGCGTCACTCTAGTCGCCTGCCTTCCTGCTTCATACCTTGCAGCCCCTCAGTAAACCAAGGGGCCCTGCAGTGTTGAGAGAGGGGCAGGAGATGTCTCGTAGCTACCCTGTCAATAGACTCCACAAACAAGATGTTCCAAGCCTGGACGAGTTCATCCACAGAGCAGCAGACAGGATCCAGGGTTAAATCCCCCAGGGCCTCCTGGAACTGCTGAGGTTCCATCAGCCTCCGAGGGCGGACCATCCTAACTGGTACCTTCCCCTTCTGGGGGTGACGCACTGAGAGACTGGTCTGAAGGAGGTAATGATCCGTCCATGACAAGAGCATAGCTGACACATCCCCCACTACCGGATCACCTGTCTCAAGGCCAGAACAGAACACCAGGTCGAGGGTATGTCCCCCCCACATGGGTAGGGCAGCTGACAACCTGGGACAAATCCATGGTTGCCATGGCACCCATGAATTCTCGCTCTGTCCCCACAAGGCCGGTTTCGGTATGGGCATTGAAGTCCCCCAGGACCAAGGTCCTAGAGGAGTCCAACGTCAGCACCGAGACCAGCTCCGCTAGAGCGGAGAGGGATTCTGCTGGGCAGGAAGGAGCCCAGTACACCAGCAGCATCCCCATGACCTCCTCCAGGCCAGCCTCTCAGCGCGCCACCTCCAGAAGGGGATGGGACCAGTTAGATTGGTCCACCCTCAGAGGCTGATGGAACCCCAGTGGTTCCAAGAGGTCCTGAGGGAATTAACCTTGGACCCGGACAGCCACTCGGTTGATGAGCTAAGTCCAGCATTGGAACAGCTTGTTGCAGGAGGCCATTGACAGGGTAGCTCCAAGATGCCCCCTGCCTCCGTCTCGTCACCGCAGGCCCCTTGGTTTACTCACAGGCTGTGGTGTATGAAACAAGTAAGCAGGAGACTAGAGCAATGCTGGCGTCGGAATCGAACTGACTTCGACCGACTTCTTCATAGAGCCCATTTGCGGTCCTATGTTGAGGCTGTGAGGACAGCAAAGAAGGAGTTCTTTGCTGCCCTCATAGCGTCTGCGAAGTCATGCCCAGCAAAGCTGTTTCGGGTGGTGCGGGGGCTGGTCAGTCCGGCCTCCCTCCACCTGGACGGGGACTTGTCCCAGGCCCGCTGTGAGGAATTTGTCACCTACTTCGCAGACAAGATCGCTCGGATTCAGAGTGACTTTGACGCTGGGTTGGGGGCAGTAGGTGGAGAGCGCGAGGTGATGGAGGCCCCGTCTGGTCCAACTTTGTGGGGGGAGTTTCAGGAAGTGATGCCAGCCAATGCGGTGGATGTCTTGGGGTCTGTGAGAGCCACCAGTTGTGAACTTGATCCTTGACTGTCCTGGCTGGTGAAAGCCTCCAGGGAGACGTTGGGGATGGTGCTGGCGAGAGTGGTTAACGCGTCCCTGCAGCAGGGGAGGCTGTCGCCTAGCCTCAAGGAGGCTGTGGTACGTCCCCTGCTGAAAAAACCATCATTGGATGTGGATGCAATCGCCAGCTACCAACTGGTCTCTAACCTTCCCTTTTTAGTGAAGGTTATTGAGCGGATGGTGGTGATCCAGCTCCAGGTGCATCTAGATAGCATCGGTTTCCTGGACCCTTTTCAATTGGGGTTCCATCCCAGCTATGGCACTGAGACAGCGTTGGTGGCCTTGGCCGACGATTGCCAGGAGATGGATGCAGGATGTTCTACATTTCTTATCCTGCTAGATCTCTCGGCCGCTTATGATACCGTGGACCATGGGCTGCTGCTGAGACTGCTGCGTGACCTGGGGGGTCTGGATGGGACTGTTCTTGAATGGTTCTGCTCATTCCTCTCGGGGACACACCAGCGGGTGGTGTTGGGAGCTGAAACATCTTGCCCCCGTGCCCCCCATGCCTTGTCCTGCGGCGTTCCGCAGGGTTCCATTCTGTCTCCATTATTATTTAATGTATACATGCAGTCCTTGGGGGAGGTTGTGAGAGGGTTTGGGGTGTGATGCCACCAATATGCTGATGATACTCAACTGTACCTCTCTTTTTCAGCTGACCCAGACCCTGCCGTCTCATTGCTATCCCAGTGTCTGGAGGCCGTGGCGGAGTGGATGTGACAGAGCAGACTGAAGCTCAACCCCGATAAGATGGAGGTGATGGTGGTGGGGAGAGCGAGGGAGGTGTCGGCCCCCCTAATTGGGGGGGGCTCACCCTCCTATAGCTCAGCAGGTTCGGAGTCTGGGGGTGATATTGGACTCAGATCTCCACCTGGATCGACAGGTGGAGGTGGTGGCGAAGGCTGCTTTCCGCCAGTTATATCTGGTGTGGAGGCTGCCTCTGTACCTCTCCGGGTTGGACCTGGCCTCCCTCATCCATGCCTTCGTCACCTCGAGGCTGGACTATTGCAATGCGCTCTACGTTGGGCTGCCCTTGTTCCTGGTTCGGAGGCTGCAGCTAGTGCAGAATGCAGTGGCCCGGCTCCTGTTGGAGATGGGTCATCGGGAGCACATAACACCTGTGCTCCGGACTCTGCACTGGTTGCCGATAGCATGCCAAGCCAGGTTCAAGGTATTGGTATTGATCTATAAGGCCCTTCACAGTCTGGGCCCCTCGTACCTCAGGAACCGCCTCGCCCTCCGCGCCCCAGAGTGGCTTCTTCGGTCTGCCGGGGGTGCCTTCTTGAAGATGGAAAGATACACTGGCTTAAATGCTGTAAAATGTTTTTTCCCTGTTTAAATGGTGAGACAGAGAAAGATCCTTGTTGAATTCTATTCTGGACGAGTAGCTGTAAACTATTTTTTAGCTTCTTCATTATTAATGGATTGGTTCTATTAGGCTTTTGCTGCTACACAAAGAAGTCATCCAACTGTAGTCATTATCATCCTGGCCAAATGCAACCTGTGTGCACAATTATTAGAATCACACAATATTACAATTGGAAGGGTTTCCAAAATTCATAGACCAGCTCCCTGCATGGTACAGGATCTGCCACACCTAAACCATCCCAGACATAAGCTTGCCAGCTTCCTAAAAATTTTGCATGTAGGGTGGTAGCCCCGGGCTGGGCCTTCTGTGCGCGACTAGGCCGAGCAACTGCAGGCCTGTCAGCTCCCCACCATCGCGTACGCATAACTAAGGAGATCAGGGCGGACCTCCAGGTATGGCTTACATTCCTCCAGAACTACAATGGGATTTCCCTGTGGCGGGAGGTACGGCTACAAGAAGCTGACATGCAGGTGGTATCTGACGCTGCTGAGGGGATTGGCTTCGGGGTGTTTTTTCAAGGTAGCTGGTGCGCCCAATGCTGGCCGCCGGAATGGGCAGCCAGCAACCTTATCAGGGATATAACATTCCTAGAGCTCTTCCCACTCCTGGTGGCGTTGGAACTCTGGGGCCATCGCTTCCGGGACTCCCACATATGCTTCTGGTCCGATAACCAGGCGGTGGTGCAAGTGATCAACCACTAGTCTAGTAAATTCAGCAGAGTTATGGTCCTAGTCCGCTGGTTTGTGCTGAAGTGCCTCTCCATTAATATGTATTTTTCTGCCAAATACGTGCCCGGTGTTCACAATGAGATTGCTGATTCCCTATCTCATTTTCAGATGGAGCGATTCCATTCCCTGGCGCCCAGTGCCAACAGCGACCCAGCGGTGATGCCGGAGGTTTTATGGAGTCTTGGGAGTGAAGGATAGACGACGGCGTTAGAGTTACTGTTTCAAACTCTACATGGCGAGCCTACGTGTCTTCTTTCCAGGAATTCCGTAGCTTCCTCTCAACCCATGGGTTGCAGGAGTCATGGCCCATCCCAACCTACCAAGTGGAATGGTTTGCGGCGCACTTGAGTGGCCGTGGGTTGGCGCCTCGCACCATTCGGTGTCACCTGGAAGCCATTGCCTTTTTCAGTAAGGCGCGAGGAGTTGCCGACCCATGTGCGAGCTATAGGCTTCGCAGGGCTGTTGACAGTTGGGCCAGGGAGCGGGGCCCATGTAGGGATACGCACCAACCGGTTTCAGTTGACACACTGGCTCATTTGTCGGCGGCACTGCCCCGCATTTGCTCGTCGCCCTACGAGGGGTTGCTTTTCTGGACTGCCTTTTCAATTGAATTTTTCGGGGCATTGCACATCAGTGAACTGGTGCCCTCATCACAGGGCAATCATAGGGGTGTAGGGTCGTAAATCACAGGGCAATCATAGGGGTGGAGATCAGGGTCGTAAATTGTGCCCCCGACGCTATCACTATCACGATTCGGCAATCTAAGACTGACCAAGGGGAAGGGGCCAGCAATTAACGCTGCACCGAGCCACGATAGGTCTAGTGTGCCCGGTGGCGGTGATGGGGGAATATTTGCATGTTCGTCCGCATGTAGAGGGCCCTCTCTTCATCCATTCCGGTGGGGCAAGTTTGACGAAATTCCAATTTCAGGTCGTTTTTAAGAAAGGTTTGGCGGCACTGGGACTGTCGCCTACTGCTTACAGGTCACATTCTTTCAGGATCTGAGCGGCTTCCATGGCAACGGCGGGGGGCCTGGCAACATCGCAGATCATGGTTATAGGCCGATGGCAGTCCGGTGCCTATTGCACCTGTGTGAGGCCTTTTTCCCCCTCCCCGCAGTCGGCCCAACATGTTTATAATACTACTACTGTGTTGTTATCTTCAGGCGCTGACCGGTTGCCAAGTGTGTGGATCTGCGGGCATAGCACTGTGCGGTTGGCCAAATGCCACGCGGCAACCTCTGACTTTGGTATCCAACTCGGTTGCGGGCTACACACCTGCCTCCACTGGTTTGGGCGCAGCGGTATGCGCTGGGAGCAGCTGATGCCTTCGCTCCTCCGCAGGGCTGAACGATTCGGGCCGCCCCCCATTCTGATCATCCATCTGGGGGAAAATGATCTCGGATTGCGCAGCACATGGGAACTCATGGGCGCAATGAAGGTTGACATCTCCGGATTGGCGGCTCGGTGGCCATGAGCACGCATTTGGTGGTCTGATTTGCTTGCCCATAGGGTTTGGCGTTACACCACTGCACCAGGCAACATTGAGTGCGCCAAACACAAAATTAACAGGGCCATGTGGGCGTTTATCAGGCGTTTGGGGGGGGAGGGGCAGGTGATGCACCATGAAAGGATTGTGAGCCTGCATGCAGATCTCTTCCTACGAGACGGGGTGCATTTATTGGTTCAGGGGAACACGTACTGGTTGGAGGAATTCCAGGCTGCCATACATTTACATTTTGGGGTACCTGTGGGGGGGAAGGGGGGATTAGCATTGCCTCCCCCCCTTTTCATGTTGGTTAGCGGGGTAGGAACCGTGCTGTGGTAAGCCTCCCTATGAGCTGAGGGGTCGCGCTTGTACCCATTACCACTTGGGAAGTGGGGGGGTCATAAAGCCGGGGCCCCAGCCCAGGCTCGGAACAGCTGGTTTGGGGCTGCTAACCCACCCTGAGCCAAGGGGAGGGTGAACTCGAAGGGTCGATTCACCCGGGCAGGGAGGGTGAGATTTAGCTCAACCCCCCATGGCCTGCTTTATGTCTCATTGTTCTTCCCCGCTATTATGCCCACAGGTTCTTTACTATGATTATCTGTTTTTATATGTGTAAGTGATGTTGTAATAAGGTTGCGCCAAGGCCTTTTACCCTAGAGCATGTCTCTGGCTGTTCATATGGGGGTGCGGGCACAAACTAAAGTTTGGTGATTTCACAATGCCATCACTAAGGAAGATGGAAAGATACACTGGCTTAAATGCTGTAAAATGTTTTTTCCCCTGTTTAAATGGTGACAGAGAAAGATCCTTGTTGAATCCTATTCTGGACTAGTAGCTGTAAACTATTTTTTAGCTTCTTCATTATTAATGGATTGGTTCTATTAGGCTTTTGCTGCTACACAAAGAAGGAGTCATCCAACTGCAGTCATTATCATCCTGGCCAAATGCAACCTGTGTGCGCAATTATTAGAACCACACACTATTACAATTGGAAGGGTTTCCAAAAGTCATAGCCCAGCTCCCTGCATGGTACAGGATCTGCCACACCTAAACCATTCCAGACATAAGCTTGCCAGCTTCCTAAAGACCTCCAGTGATGGAGAATCCATAGCTTCTTTACGTAATCTGTTCTGTAATCTAGAATCTGCCTTCCTTCAGGTGGTACCCATTAATGGTAATCCTGCCTTCCGGAGAAAGGGATAAAAGTTGTTTGACAGCCTTTAAAATTAGATTGTTATAATATCCCCCCTTAATCTTCTTTTCTCCAAGGTAAGAATACCAAGCTCCTTGTCTGTACACAAATTGGCGTACGTAAAGTTTTGGAGGCTTTTAGTGCCGCTTGAAAACTGGAAGACTTATGTATTAACTAGAACAAAATCAAAGTAGTGGTATTTGGAAGACCCCCACCTAGACACAAGTGGCAATTGGATGGTGTCTCGATAGAACAAGTTAAGTTCTTCACTTACCTGGGCATACGTTTTGCTGAGACTGGTACCCTGGAGGGAGAAACCATACTTAAAACTTTTGACTGACTTTATAGCTGACTCAAACAGTTGCGTTCTGATCAGTATAACCATTCTCCTCAGTCTAAAGGAGGAACGAATAGAGAAAATGGACTATGCAGAAATAATCTGTCCATGTGCCTTTCAAATATAAACTCTCAAACATATTATATATAATTGTTCGATCTAGGACAATCTTAGAGCCACTTGGTTATACCCCCTTTTTACAAATAATTCCATCCCGCCTGCACCGTATGGTATAATTAAACTTTTGACTACAGAGTCTGTTCAGATGCTTAAGGCCATGGCTTTGTTCTTCATATTGGCCCAACGTTATAGAAATGAAGTGGTTAATAACCCTATTTAAGATAATTATGTCTAACTAGGGATGAAACCATGTGGGGATAACTAGCGAACATCGATAACGAACAATTTTTTATTTTAAGGTTTGTTTATATTTTTCGAGAGTTTATAATTTTATATTATTTTTCTTGAATTGTTTTATATTATCTCTTTTTCTACTGTTGTATATATGTTTTATAATTGGTTAAGGCGAAAGCTAAATACCAAATAAATCTTGGAATCTTGGAACCTGGAGGGAGCATTTGGAGTCATCCAAACTTAAAGCCTCCAGCTCTGCACATGGCATATTGAGGATTACTAGGAACTGGTCTGGGAATATGGTGCTCCCGGCCTTGAATGTCTTCTCAACTAGGATCTTGGCTCAATTGTGTTACAGGGGAGGTTTATGGGGCTTTGTGAATACCAGTACCCTAGAGATCCCACAAAATAATTTTTGTGTGGATGATCCTGGGGGTCCCCCCTTCTACCCTGGGGCCCAGTATTAGAGCAGAGATAGGGGTTCTGCCAGTTAGATATCATATAGACTGCTGTTTGCGCCTTTTTTCATAAATTGTACTGGGGTCCAGACATGACCCTGGCAAAGAGATGCTTTATTGAACAAGGTGCCATGAGTGCACAAGACTCATGAAGGAGACTTGGAGAAAGTTACCTGGTCTCATTAAACTTGAATTCCCTCCTTTATACTACTTTGTTATAAGTAACTTTTTGGAGCAAAATAAAGGAGTATCTTGCAGCTCAGTACAGGGAGGACGATATAACGGCAATTGGCTCATGGAGATTCTTCCCCTTCTTGGGATTATAAAAGTACTCTCACGAGCTTGAAAGCTATCTGATTGACCTCCCATTTCCAGAGATGAGAAGGGTTTTTACAGCTGCTAGATTCTACACTTTTTAATCAGAAATGCTGCATGGTCGGTATCTTACGGTACCAAGGGAAGATCGAAAATGTGTTTGTAACATCGGGGAGATAGAGCATCTTTTTCATTATTTATTTTATTGCCCAATATATCACAGATCCACGGTCCTGCTATCTCTCAAATTTGCTGATTGGATGGTAGATTGTAACGATATAGCCAAAATTTCCTCTCTTTTTTTGGCTAACAAAGACAAATATATTATGTTTAGAGTGGCTAGATTTTTACTGAGTGTTAAGAAACTTAGAGCTAGCTATATTATCAAGGTCTAATTTAGGGTTAACCTTGGGTCTATTTAGTATGTTTGTTTACTGGTATGTTTATATTATGTTTTGTTTCAAACTGCATGTGCATTGTTAGAACCTTATTGGTTTAATATCATAATTTAAAAAAAAAAAATTGAATATGATTTGTGTTCCAAACCCTTCATCATATTTGTTGCTCTCCTCTGTTTCTTCAACTTTTCTATGTCCTTTTATGTCTTTCTGTAGCCTTCTTTCACCTGATAAGTACTTGAATTTGTCTGAGGTGCAGTTCCTTTGCACTTCTTGGGAGCCCATTAAAACATACTGTCATTTACTCATGCCATTGTTTTTAGTATTTCCTTGATCAAGGAAGGGCACACATTTCCTGGGAAGCAACCAGGAAAGAAGTGCCTGAGGTTTGAATAACTGTCTCCTTGTCTCTCTCCTCAAAACTGGGAATCTGATCCCCTACTGGCACCACAGAAGATCGACCCCACTGAATCAAGTCTATTGGGAGGTATGCATATATGAGAAATCCCTCCCTACTGAAGCTTGGATAAGGAATCTTTTAGTCTCAAAACATTCAGTGAGCTGAACTAGTCTCTTCACTTTTATTCAAGATTAACAACTGTTCAGATGAAAAGATGATTTGTATAGGGCAGCTGCTACTGGAAAACAGTAGCAATTCAATTCACTTTTATGCCACTCTAGTGAAAGTGATATTTAGCAGTGTGTGTAAACCCTGCAAAGCCACTGACAATACCTTAGAGAGTAAACCAGTCTAACAAGAAGAGGATCTGTCTAGAAAATCAAAGTTCCCCAGACAGCAAATACATGTTTTGGTTGTTACGATTAACACAAACATCTCCCGGTATTGTGGGGTAAGAACTGTAGCTGTTTGTTCATCACCTATTACAATAAACTACCAGTCCTGAATATAAATAATAAATCAAAACAGAAAATTCACAAAAACCTTAATTCAACATGGAAGATTTTAAATTCACAAAAGACTAATATTCAAAGTTAAACCTTCCATGGTAAGCTTTATCCTAACCCTGTTTACATCTATACTGCAGTAAGTTCTTTTATTAAATGGTGCAAATATTTATTTTTAAAACTTTTATAGAAGCCTAGCTATGCAGAGGTGTAGGCATAAAAATTGAGAGCTTATTTGTGTCTATGTCAAAATTCTCATTGACTTCAAAAAGAGCAGGTATAGTTGTGCTATATAATGGGTTAGTAATGGACAATTATGATACAAAATTCCTAATAATATTCTAGTTGTTTAGCAAGTAATTGTCAGGGACACAGGATTGAAGGGTGTCCAGTTTGTGGGTGGATAAGATGGCCTGGGGTTCAGAATCAGGATTGGGGCCGGGACACAGACGATGTTTTTAAACAAGATGCTACCACCCATGTCCACCTAGAAGTCATGCATCCGACTGCCCATCTGAAGGAGGTGCGGGGAATGCACGCTCTCGTGAGCCATGCAGCACCCATGCATGACCACTCACAGAGCACGGCTGAGAAATCTGGAGTGTGCCGTGTGGGGCAAGCCAAAAAGGTGTGTGGCAACCAGTGGCCACACTTCCCCTGCCCGTATGAATGGTGGGAGCCAGCCACACCAGAAGACCAGTCCACCACTCATAGGCACTTTGGGCAGGGGACATGGCCTTTGCAAGTCACAGGAACTGGTTGTGAGCACTGGGGAGCGCAGGTTCCCCAGTGCTCACACCCAGGACATGTCAGTTTCAAAGGCCAGCCCAGTGCACTTTCCCCTCCCCCATGGTCTGTGGCAGAAGGAGGCAGCTGCCGTGTTAGCCAAGTTGGGAGTCACCTGGTAGAATCGCTCCCCACGCACTCCACCTCCGCGGCAGTGCCACTCAGTGGCCATAGACACAACCACACACCCTGCCTTGCTCCTTTAAAAACATACAGAGTCTAGGGAACAAGGGAACACCACAGAGAAAGGAAGCAAGGCAGAGGAGGACAAAGAGGGACCAATAAGCTAGAAGCAAGGCCAGAGGGAAGCCCAAGAGCAAGAAGGTGAGTAAGATTGGAGTGAGAGAACACTTAAGAGGAAGGGAAGCAAAGAGAGAGAGCAAAGCCAGGTCCAGGACAGAAGACAAAAGCAAGACTTACACACACACACGGGCCAGGAATGGATGCAGTATCAGGACGAGGAGAAAAAGCATAGCAAGCAGAAAGGGAGCTAGGCTAAAGCAGAGCAAGGAAACAAAAAGCAGAGAACAAGGCAGGAGGGAGACAGGACTAGAAGCAAGGCTGGGCGGGGGAAGCAGGAGACAGGAAAGAAGGTGGAACGGGGAAAGGGAGAAGCAAAGACTAAGGTGCTTTCTTAGTCTGGGACTGAGAACAAGGAAAGACAGGGAACAGAACAAGACAACGTCCAGAGGGGTGCGTAGTAGTTTTATCAATACTTTATGAATAATCATTCTTAGTACCATTATTCCTCAATCAATCTTCTATGTTCTCATTAAATACTCAATGACATTTTAATATTTATTTATTTATTTATTTTATAAATTTATACCCCGCCCCTCCTGCAAAAGCAGCCCGGGGCGACTTCCAACAATAAAAAATACAATAAAATAAAATTTAAAATCATTCATAACAATATAAATTATTAAAACAGGGCTAATAAAACATTATAAATAATAGATCAGGTGGCGGAGCTAAAAAAAACCTCACCCTACCCTCCCACCCTCCCCAAAGGCCTGGGCGAACAGCCAGGTTTTACAACTTCGCCGGAATGTCAATAGGCTGGGGGCCAGGCGAGCCTCCTCCGGAAGGGAGTTCCAAAGGCACGGCGCGGCCACCAAGAATGCCCTCTCCATTGTGGCCCCCCTTTTAACTCTGGGGACCTCCAAGATGGCACCCCCGGCAGACCGAAGGAGCCGTTCTGGGGCGCGGAGGGCGAGGCGGTCCCTGAGGTATGAGGGGCCCAGACCGTGAAGGGCTTTATAGATCAACACTAAAACCTTGAACCTGGCTCGGCACGCTATCGGCAACCAATATCTATGCCTTTGTCTTACATACAAAATGCTATAACATAAACCTGTTAGTTGATCTAGCCAACGTTCATCTCTACTTCCCAACTTCCTATATAAAAGGTATAGGCTCTGCAGCCTAAATATATACGCCTCCTACCCAAGGCATCAAACAACAAGGATAAAAACGCAAAGTAATCCTAACAAGTTGGAAAACTGAGATTAAAAACAATCAAAACAATAACATGAAATTAAATAAAGACAAATGTAAGTTTATGCACACGGGGTAGAAAAATAGAAAGCATGAATACAAAATGCGGGATAACTGGAGCATGGTAGAGAAAGATCTAGGAGTAGTTGTGGACCATTGACTGAACACATGCCAGCAGTATGATCCTGTTGCAAAGGCAGCTAATGCCATCTTAGGGTGTATCAACGGAAGAATTGTTGTATGCAAGAAGCAGGAAGTTGCTGTGCTACTCTATGCAGCTCTGGTTAGACCCCAGCTGGAGTAATGCACTGAGATTCGGGCATCAGAGGACATAGAAAAGATGGATAGTGTAAAGAATAACAAAGATGATAAAGGATTTGGAACAACAATCATATAAGAGGTCGAAGGGTTTGGGTAGGGTTAATTTGAAGAAAAGATGACTAAAGGGGATAACAGTCTACAAATATTTGAAAGGCTGTCATAAAGAAGAGAACAACTGTTTTCTCTTGCTATATCAAGAGCAGGACAAGAGGCAATGGGTACAAGCTCCAGAAAGCGAGATTTAGATTGAACCTCAGGGAAAAATTCTTGACTGTAAGATGGTCAAGCAGTGAAACAGGCTACTTAGAGAAGTTGTGGATTTTTCATTAATGGAGGTTTTTAAGAGGAGGCTGGATGAGCACACGTAGAGAATGACTTAAGTATGGCAAATCCTACATCAAACAAGGGGCTAAACTTGAAGACCTTTAAGGTCCTTTCCAAACTCTAGGATTCTAGAGCTGCAACTCGTATTCAATGGGAACTAATACTTGAGATAAATCAGTTCCTGAATCCTCTTGAGGCATTCAACTCCCCCGCACCTACCCCCAGTTTTCAAGAACATCAGAAGCAAACTCCCTAATGCCTAGGGCACCCCTTCCGAAACGGGAACAAGACTCTGGCAAAGCAGCAGGCGTAAAACCTGTTAACACGTCTCTGCCACAATCTATTCAAAATAGAAGGGACCTACACATGCTGATCGCAGCATGAGGTGCACTGCATTCAGTGCACTAAGTGCCCACACAGAAACCATGTTGGCAAAAATCAACCAATTCTTACATAAACAAATAAACTCATACAGAAAAAAGATTATCGTATTTGTTTCTCCAAGAAGGAGCACTCCACTTCTGATTTCTCAATCCTTGTTCTCCTCTCCTCAATTCTCTTTGTCAGCCTCCTGGTAATTTTCATACCGTGACTTAGGAACTTTAGGTCGTAAACTAAAGTCTGTAGATCTTTCATCTCTAGATCTAGGATTTGTCAGTAGGAGAATACAACTATCGAACTAGTAGGTTTTATTTAGCAAACTTATGGGCCGCATGGCAGAGTGTGTATCAAAATTACTAAAACTAAAGAGGATCATAATAAACAAATTATGCATTAGAATACACTGGTTAAATTCTGTAGTGGGTTAGAGTGCACAAATCATGCTTTTTTGTTTTACATTTTAAAATGTAAACTCTACATATAAATGTGAGTGGGAACTAAATCCAAAAAAATGGTAAACAAAAAAGAGAAAATTATGTTTGGTCTTCATTCATTTTTAAAAATGTATTGTAAAAGTGCTGCCTTTTGGGCAGAAGTGAGCACATTTTAAACGTTTTAGGCACCCATTGCTACATATCAGAGGAGTGTATTCTCCAACATGCTTGGAAAAACTCAGTTCTTTTAACCCCTGTACTTAAATTCACTCACAAGATAGTGGAAGGGAGGAAATCAAATTAAAATTCCATCAAACGTGAATGTAAATGAAATTTCAGTATATGAAAAAAAGATTTATATTGGATGTTAGATCTTCCTTTACAGTTTTGCAGAAAAGATATACTAGAGTAAAATAAAGAACTAGTGATTTTATTGTGTTAGCAAGTAAGCCAGTCCATTTTTGAAAATGAAATATATATTTATTTTGAACAGACGGTGGCCAAGGAAGTTATCAACTCTGTCTCTCAGCCAGAAGGTCAGGTCATGGCTGAGAAACCAAAGAACAATTGCTGCTTTGCTATTCAGTGCCCTCCACAGGATGACACATTACTTATTTACTTATTTCTTCAAACATCTATTAAAGGTAAAATAAGAGAAATAGCAGTTGAAAGGCATGCTCATGTTTTTGTCAAAGAAAAACAGCATTGTTTACTGTACTATTAGATAAGCTTATACAACACCTAATAGTACTTCGCATATTCAAATTTCTGCAACTGCTAAAATTCGTATTATGAACACAACCTATAAAAGTGACCTCAAAATTCTAATAGTTATGATTATTCCAAAACACACATTTTCCTGGAGTCCAGAAATCATGATCTAATTTGCCCCTAGAACACATAAACACATAATATGTGCTGTGTTTTATGGAATTCCCTTTAATACATGTCAGACTTCTAATCAACATTATTATGAGAGTAATTTTATGATAAAGCCAAAGTAGCACTACATATACACTTAAATATTTTGCTACATTTTGAAATTAGTTCAAAATGTTCGCCATAGGGAGGGCTGCAGCACAAGAGCTACAGTGCAAAAGGCTTCTTACTCTGTTGCATGCTTTATTAGTATGCTGAGAATATTCAAACAATTCTCTTTATCTGCAGTATCTGTCAAGGCAGAAGACAAGTTTGCATTTTCTCCTCAGTGTCCATGGGCCTCAAGGAAGTGATAATAAACCCACTAGGCTCCTGAACTATAGTGATTGTGGGATTTTAAAATTATTATTATTATTTCTCTTTTTAATAGAACTGTTTTAGCTGGTGAATAAAGAACTTTTTTTAAAAGGATGTCTTGATTATAGATTGATTTTTTCAGTTTGGGGTTAAGATGCATCTTTTACACTCTAATAGTTCAAATTTGACAATTCTTTAAATAACTTTTGTATTTAATCTCATATTATTATGTTTTCTTACATATATTCCTTGCGCAAGAACTGGTTTGTTCACTTTGAAAGAAAATAAATGTTACATAAGGAGTGCAGCTCCAAATGGTGCAGAAAAGTTACAAATGTATATACAAACATGTTATTCTTAAACGTTATGTACATTTGTGCTATATACCTTTCTAGATACCCAAAGCATATTTCAGACTTGTCATATAAAAACATATATCTGATTAAACAAGGGCTGCAAGTTTGAACACTGAAGGCTTTAATTTGGAACAGGCACATTACAGCAAGGGGATTTCAAAAGATTCAGATTTTTAAAAATCTGCTTGAATTGTTAACCAATTAAGTTCTGGTTCACCCTATTATGTTCGCTTGTAAGGGACATATTCCCAGTCTTCTTGCGCACAAAACCAGTCTTCAAATTACCAACAATTAATTAGTAGTGCCATTCTCATTTGTGTTTTCCCTTACTCATTTTTAAACATTTCTATTAATTGTAAAATTCATTAAGCTTGAGTTTTTAGACAATCTGGCAGAGAAATGATTCTCTGCCTTATTATAATCTACAAACTCAGTCCTTGATGAAGTTTTATCTCATTTCGTAAGCATCTTAGTTGCAAGCGAGGTCTATTACACAGGAATATATGTGCATATATTTTGTACACACTGTACCTAGCATGTGTTCATAAACTGTATATGAAATAATGTGATGCATCTTGTGTAATGATGTACAACTGCACCTTTTCAGGATTGAAAATAAGGATAAGTCAGACAAGAAGTATTTCTTTAATAGTAATAGCTGGCTTGTTGCCAGAAGTCAAAGAATAGCAGCAAATGACCACTATTAGAGCAACAAATAATTCCAACTTCAGAAATAATCCTACTTATGTTTCTAATAACTGCGTAGTTATGGCAGCATCATCTCTTACCTGGTCTTTAATTTCAAGCTCCCTTATAGTTTTTGTTCTGTACTCTCTCTGCTCCTTTTCTGCCTCTTCCTTCTTCATTTTGGTTTGATTCAACTGATAACGCATTTCTCCACACACCTGTTAGATTATATAGACAACATGATCTGAAGCTTGTGGAGCCTACTGCATAGTATTTCCAATTAGATCTTTTGGTGCCCTCTAGAGGTTATTTAATTCCAACACATTTTAACTTATTTTTAAGACTATTCATGATAAAGGTATTAGAAAATAAAAAGGTGGTTCCTGATTTCTTTAGGTGCCATTAGATTTGATAGCTGCAGCCCATACTAGATTTTGATAATTTATAAGTAAATTAATGCCACCCTACCCTAAGGCTCAGGGTGGCATATATAAAACATTTAAAACAAAAAGAGCCCTAAAAGCCCCCCCACAACAACCCTCCAAAACCTACCCAAAACCACCTCCCCCCCAACACCTCTACCCCAAAGCCCCCACCAAACACCAAACCCCTATCCTTGCCTGCCAAATGCCTTTTCAAATTAAAAAAAAAGTGTTACACCGCCTCTGGAAGACAAGGTCTGGGCTCAAATGAACCTCAGGTGGATGGGAGTTTCACAGTACTGGGGCAGCAACTGAGAATGCCCCCCTCGTCGTAGGAACAAGGCTAAGAGATGGTATTCACAGGGAGTCACTCCTGGCTGATCGCAGGGGCCACAATGGGAAATGGAAGGACAGACGGTATTTCAGATATGTGGGGCGCAGACCATTCAGGGCTTTAAAGGTCAAAATCAGCAACTTGAATTGTGCCCGGAAAACTATAGGCAGTCAGGGCAGACTTCAGAGCACCTGTAATGTGCTCCTGGAGACTTGTCCAAAAGGAGATGAGCTGCTGCATTCTGCACCAGCTGCAGCTTCCGAACAGTCATCAAGGGCAGCCCCACATAGAGTATGTTTCAGTAATCTAGCCTCAAGGTGATGAAAGCATGGATGATGGTGGCTAGGTCCAAATCAAAAAGAAAAGGTTGCAGCCTTCTCACCAGATAAAGTTGCTGAAAAGTGGTCCTGGACACCACTGCAACCTGATAATCCAGGTGCAGCAAAGGGTCCAGAAGCACTCCAAGGCTGCTAACCCGATCAACCAGAGGGGGCTGGACTCCATCAACAACATGCATCTCAATTCCCTCCAGTTCACAAGGTCGGCGCAGGATCATTACCTCAGTCTGGATTCAGCCTCAATTGGCTCATCCTCATCCAATCCCCGACAGCAGCCAGGCATCTGGTAAGCACCCAGACTGCATGTCCTGGGTCAGATGAAAAAGACAGGTAGAGCCAAGTGTCATCAGCATACTGATGGCACTTCACCCCAAACCTCTGAATGACCTCGCCAAGCAGCCTCGCATTCATATTGAACAGAAAGGTAGGCAGAATAGAACCGTGCAGGACTCCGCAGGGGAGGCTTCGAGAGGACAACAAGCAGTCACCCATCACCACTCTCTGAGATCTCCCTGACAGGAAAGTGCAAAACCACTCACGAGCAGTTACATGCACCCTTGCCAGGTCCCCGCCATGTCAACAACACTTTGTGGTCAACTGTATCAAAGGCAACTGAAAGATCTAACAAAATCAACAAGGCATAATTCCCCTAATCTCCAGGCGCAGGTCATCGACCAAGGCCATAAGTGCAGTCTCCATACCATACCCAGGAGAGAAGCCTGATTGAAACAGGTCCAGGAATCAAACAGTGTCAAGATGAGCAACATTTGGAGCAACTTTTTTTCAGTATGAATACTTATACCCTGTGGCAAAATGCCACGGACACAGGCAAGGACAGCCACTGGCACTGACAAAGACACCCTGAATGAACCCAAGTCAGGCCTAACTGAGTGCTAGGCCTCTAATCCAGCACATGGTTAGGACCCCACATTCCTGAAATTCCTAAGGAACTTCCTAAGGCAGCAGGAGGCAGAAACCTGACTGGCTCGGACTGGTCAGGGGGAATCTACCTTTGGCCAGGTGACCAGCCCGAACAAATCACAGGCAGGGGAAGGGAACTTTTAAAAGGACTGAGCTAGGGGCTCTTTTTCTCTTTGCTCTCTCTGGTCGCTCTGGGTTCTCTCTCTGACACACTTTGCTACACTCGTGACCTCTCTCCCTGAGACACACATGGACTGCATGGCTTGGCAGTAACTCTGGCCTTGCCAGGACAAGAACTTGAACCCCATAGGAAAACCATCCCCTATGGAGATCGGACCAGAACCGCCCTGCGTGAGTACTTTGCTCGTCTGCCTGCTACATCAGATACAGTAGTAGAGAGATGCGTTCCAAACGGACTACCACATCCAAAGGAATGACTCGTGTTGCTCAAAGGGTTTATTACCTCTTGGTTCTTAGTGTAAACTTTGCTTTTCTTCCTGTTTATATGCACCAGTAAATTCTAAGTTTTGTTTTTACCCTACTGGGTCTCTGTGTGTGTTATTGGCTGACTATTAAACGTCTCCTTGGGCCAGGTAATCAGGCCAAGCTACTAAAGAGAGGAAAGCTACCTATTTTGCTAGAAGCCAACAGCTTTGAGACCAAGGGAAGCCTCCTGTGGGTGACTCTGGGGATCAGCCTCCAACACAGGGGAGGAAATCCCGGGAAAAGTGTGCCAGGAAAGGGGCGTGCTCTTGGAAACTGTGAGGCCTAGGCCTTGGGGGTTCACATTTCCTGAGTGGTGTGAATGCCCACTAGGATTCACTTGGGTGGTGGCAGCGGAATACCAAGGGTTTGCTGAGGTTTTCCAGCTGTGGAAACCCCTGGTCAGAGATTTGGAGAAACACAGTGAGGTGGGTTGCTCAGCTGTATAGCGCCCCCTGCTAGCATTTCGTCACATACCCTACTTATGATACACTACATTTGTTTAAATTATAATTCTAGGATCAAAAAGCCTTCGGTGTAGTAAAGATAAGGCTCTTAACAAATTCACTCGTGCTCCAAAAAGCATGGAAATTGTAAGTTAAGGCTCTTGTCTTAACTTGCGCGCCATATAAGCAGTAAAGATGTTGTACAGTCTCGTATGTTGTGTTCGCTTATGCTCGTTGCACCCACACTTTGGCTTGGTCCTTCAGCCCCAATCCTCTTCCTCTGCAGGCTTGGGACAACGCTGAAGCTGGGGACAGCAGGGAGTCAAGGGACAGCTTGCTCCCCCATGACCCCCTGTTTTCCCTATATGCTTTCATTTGGGTTGGGGGAAATGGGAGAACTGAGTACTAGGGGCCTGGGCAAGGTTGATGGACATGGGATGTATACAAGGAGACAAGACTGGCTTGCAGCTGAGTAGTGGGGAAAGCTTATGGCAACCAATCCTCAATGAGGATCGACAGCCCACAGACTTTTCCAATACAGCAGGGATGGGGAACCCCAGGCCCAGGGGTCCAAATGCAGGCCACAGCAACTTTTTATGTGATCCCTTTCCAGTTCCTGGATCAGGTCCCTGGATCTAGTTCCTGGCTCCTAGCACTGAAAAAACTGAGCTCGGGATAAGGGAGCAGAAATGAGGGCATGCACACAACAATAGGGGACAGGACCCATGACACAAGATCAATAATCAGGACCCTACGTTTCTTGACCGCACCCCTTAAGCGCCTCCACCCACAACTTCTATGTGGCCCTTCGAGCTTATACTAATTTCCAGAGTGGCCCCCAGGAGGAAAAAGATTCCCCACCCCTGCAATAGGGTATAGCAATGCAATACACAATGTACTAGGAAAAATATTTGCCTGACCATAATCACCTGGTAGTAAGCAGATACACTTGAGCTGCTGTCTGAGAGGGAAGATATAAATTAAGGAGAAACTGTAGCAACAGTGCAGACAGGGATCAAGTCCATAATATTTGGGAGGGGAGGAGCTGCTGTCCCCAGCTTCAGTGTTACCCACAAACTGCAGAGGAAGTGGCTTGGGGCTGAAAGACCAATGCAAAGTGTGGGTGCAAGGAGCCTAAGTTATAAGCAAGCACAATATGTGAAATTGTACAGCTTTACTGCTTACATGGTGCGCAAGTTAAGGCAGGAGCCTTAACTTACAATTCACGTAACTTTTGGAGTACAATGAATTTGTAAGAACCTCCTCTCTTAAACCCATTTTTTTTTTGGCCTAGAATTTTCCTTTTTTTGAAAGGGGAATATACTAATTTTTTTTTCAATTTTGAAACTTTGTGCTAACAACCATTTTTCAATATTGTACATTTCTCTTGATCTCTGTATAACTATTATTTGGTCAGATGAACCAATCATTTACGTATCCTTTGCCTTTCACCTTTTGTCATTTAAGCTATTCCCAATGTTTTTCCCCCATCATCACATTCTCCCCCACACCCAATCATTTCACTCTCCATGACCATGTAACAGTCATTGAGCCCCGCCCCCCTTTGTAATAGTCATTGAGCCCCACCCCCATCCCTTCTTTGGGCACATTGCGCCTCCACTTCCACTGCCTTTAACTTAGTTACATGTGTGTCTTTTGCAAGCCTCAGGCAGCAAAATGTAGAGTATCTTTTTAAAAGCCTCAGGAAGCTGAAATGTGCAGTCTCTTTCAGCACCCAGTCCCTACCAGCTCATGGAAAGTTAGGCTTTGTTCCTGCGTACTGGGTGCACCCCAGCTTCAGATATCACACCATGCTCTGCCTAACTTCCACTTTCCTAGGAGAGCACCCAATCAGGGGGATAAGCAATCTCTGCCAGCTGCTGTTGTGCGGGGAAAGACCATTACACTACTATCCCTTACCCTTAGTCTAACCCTGCCTGCTGTTTTCCTTCGACACCTCCCAGCTTTGGGAAAGCCCCAGCCTCTCTTTGCTGTGCTTCTGCTTCTGGAATCTATGAAATTGTCCTGCTGGGAGTGGACACCCTGCTAAAGCACTCTACCCAGACATCCCCTAGGATTACAGGCATAGAAGCGTGTTACGAGAAAAGTCCCCACAACTCTCTCTGATTGAAAGTTCCTTCACACTAACAAGGAACCATCCACATACAGCTACTGTATTCTCTATGAGAGTACATGGCCATATAATAATCTTGCCACGTATACCCTACGTACCGATACCCATTCTCCTCTCTTTATGAGAGGGTAAAGGGACACGTACATAAAACGTCTGCATGTTTGTTGTACGCATAATCCACGTCCATCCTGACAATTTAAACATCTCACGTGAAATTTCTGGTCGCCAAGTCACCATTGGCGACCAGTCCTTAATGTGGCTGCCCAGCTGCGGGTCCCACTGAGGTTTTTTTTTAAGTTGCGGCAAATAAAAAAAAAGAACTCAGCAGGACAGGCAGCTGGGCAGCCACTGCTCTGCCTGTGTGCCCCTGCAAGCTGTGCCTCCTAACGCCCCGCCTCATGTCATGCTGGACCTGCCCCCCGCTCCACATGACAAAGACCCTGAAATAAGTATGGCTCCGGGTCTCTGTCATGTGGAGGGCTCCCTCGCGGCTCGCTGCGTGGTGGTGGGGGCAGCCTGGGCCCTGGCTGGGGCTGCAAGTACTGGCCCGGCTCCACCACGCCTCCTCCTCCTCTCTGGCCTTGAGAGGAGGAGGCGCTGTGGAGCCTGGTCCGGTACTTGCAGCCCCCCTAGGCTGCCTGGCTGTGTCTGCTCAGGTGGCTCGGGAGAGGAGCGGCTGGTCGGTCAGTGGAGCTGAGGAGGAGGCAGGCACAGGAGCAGCCCAACAGGTAAGGCTGCCCACAGCGCCCGGCTGGCACCCGTAGCCACCAGCCCCTCTCTGGCCTGCGTGCATGCCCCCATCCCATTGTCCCCACCCCATCCCTGCTGTCCTCATCCTGTTTCCCCCACCCCCGCTGTCCCCATCCCCGCTGTCACCATCCCCCTCCCTGCTGTCCCCATCCCTGTGGGGGATGATCCATGATTAAGTGTGAGTCGTTTTTAGTAGCTATTAAAAGGTGTGCGCACAGATGAGGAACACTTATTTATGCACAAATATGCAAATGTACATATTTGCATAAATAGGTGGTGGCTAATTATGCAAATTCACAGTTTAATCTACCCTTGGTGACCAAGAAATTTTTTTTACTATTAGACTTGGATCTGAAATTTCATGCCCTCTTTTCATTGGATAACATGGGAACTTCAAACATCATAATTTAAACCACACTATGGATTTTCAAAATCTAAACTCAGGAGCGCACTACAATGCACACTTGAACTTTCTGACACCTCTACACCTCCAGATAGGTAACTTAAACTTTTCTGTGTCAACAAAAAGCATCTAAGATGACAGAATAAAATTGTTCTGCTTCCAAAGTCCAAAGTCCTATAACTGAGCCATCTTTTAATCGATCAAGCTGAAATTTGGACAAGTTCTACCCATCACCCAAGCGATCCTTCCTACACAATCACACAGTAATAGGATACATCAATTCAATTTTATAACAAGTCAAATGTTTCTTATTTTAACAGTGTTGCAGCTGCTTTAATTATAGAGCCAATCCTGTGGAAATCTGTATATCACATTTTAGATAAAACATTGGGTGATTTCAGACGTGACGGGGCAGCTTTGGCCCAATCACAGAATCACCCTTTTGATTCCCCGCCAGAATCGAACCGTCATGGCCAGCAGACGTGCTGGTCGATTCCGGCAGGGAATCTGGAGGGGTAGGGGGGAGGCTGCACGACGCAACGTGCGGCCGCACAGCCCCGCCCCCCCACGCATGGCCGCCGATTCCGGGCCGTAGTCAGAGGCCAGATGAGACGTTACCACACTCAACCACGGTGAATCCCGCCGTGGTTGAGTGTGGTAACGTCACGTCCGTTGTAGGCAAAAAGTGATTCCCGCTGGGAGTTCACCCCCGGCGGAAATCACTTTGACCATGCTTTCGGAGATGGTTCCTGGACCATCCTCAAAAGTGTGGTTATTTTGATTCCCGCTAGAGGTTCACTGTGGTGAACATCTGGCGGGCATCAAACATACATTACGGGACCATTCCTCACCACAGGGGACTGTCTGTGGTTGAGCGTGATCTCGTAACGTCTGAAAATACCCATTTTTGCTATTATCTTTTAATTTTTCTCCAAGAAGATTTGAAAAGTTTTAGACTTCAGTGCAATTACTCTTATGTACTCTTATTTTCTCTTGATGGACGTTTTTTTTAAGTGGTAGCAACCTCCAGAGACATACACACAACATAATGGACAACTGAAAAGTTTCCATCAACCTTACGATATATCTGCAAAAACAAAAAAAGAATTTGCCTTAAACCAAAAACTTTTTGTGGGGGAAAAAGTTAAAGGTGAAGGTTTCAAGATCCAAACATCTCAAAGCCACAGAAATTATACAATTGCATTTTAAAGCAGATTTTTAATAAGCATTTCTCATCATGTGATCTTCCAAATGGTTGTGATAAGCAAAATTATCTCAAGCTTATTAACCTTATTAACTTCCATCTCATGAGAGGCAATTTGATTCTGAGCTTCCTCCAGCTGATTAGCCAAAGACATCTTCTGTCTTGTAAGTTTCTCTGTCTGAGCCTCCAGTGTGGCTACATTCTGAGACAAAGACATCACCTGCAAAAAGAGAGTACATTCAGCTAGGCACCAAATAAAGGGCTAAGTCCTTGAAGACAACAAAGGTTCAGCAGGAGCGAGGACTGAATACCTCATCCTATATGCCTTTAACACCAAAAAGTCCTGCATTAAGACTGTGACAGTTTTGGTGAGCAAGAAATACAGATCCAAATTCTATGAAAGCACTATAGTATATGATCAATTAAAGTTAAAACAGAAAAATTAAGACACTTCTGTATTTGACAAACCATTAGAAATATTTTCATTCAGCCAAACTGTTCACAGGGATTTCTTATGTGTAGTGTTTGATGCAACAGGTTCCTTGTTTCTACAACTCAAAAAACCCCTAGTTATTTAGTTAAACTCTTACTTAAGTTGATTTTGTCCACCTGGTATCAAGAGGAACCAATTTTTCTCCACAGTTACAGAAATTCACTGTATATTTTCAATAAAGCTTAAATTAATTCCTACAGTAAGACATGTCATTGCTGTAGTTGAAAGTCCAGCAGTAAACACAAGTCATAATTTGAGACATTATTTCACAGTTTCAATTTTGTAGATCATCATAATTGAACTAAAATTTTGCTGAGTGATGATGAAAAACTCAGAACAAAGATGTTTGCCCCTGAGCTGTTTAGCCCTCATGCTGCCTATTGTAAATAGAAATAATGTGGACTGACAGTTTTAGGTTAACTTTCCAAGTCAAAACTGAACCTAGACAGTTTTAGGTTAACTTTCCAAGTCAAAACTGAACCTAGAGAGTTTATGTTCAGAAATTAACATCAGTTAACCCCTTATTTAACACATTATTTACGTACCCTACCAGTTTGTTCCTCAAAAATAAACAACTTTTAAAGGAGGATGCCCTTAAAAAAGAGCCAAATGATTGTATGGTACACAAATATTTTCTAGTACTTCATATTTTTTAAAAATATATATTATAACATGAAGCTATCACTACTATAAATGTATAATTATACTTTTAACTATGAATGAAGTCACTCAAAAGCTAATCTTAATTACCAACTACAGTTTCATTATGCAATGTTAAGAGCGTGCACAGAATACTGAAGAGTAGAAAACTGATCTCTGTTCTTAAGTAGATCTACAAAAGAGGAAGAGCAAAAGAATGAGTTGAGACAGCAGTGTAAATGTATGGTTGAGACAGTTGATACAGTTGAGACAGCAGTGTAAATGAGGCTTCTAAAGTTAAAAAATAAAAATCAAGCAAAGAAAGCAGGAGCTGAAACTGGTAAGTTAAGTAAAACCTACATCCTGAATACTGCGGCAGGTAAAGGGAATCTGAGGACCAACTAGCAAAACACATTGAAAACTAATAGAAGAAATTCTGCACGTACATCAGAATTAAGAAACCTGCCAGGAGACTCATTGGGGGTGGTGGGGGAGATTATATCATTAAGGTGTTAAGAGAGCTACCCAAAGAGAATAAGGTCATTAAAGAAAAGCTAAATTATTTTTTGTATTCGCCTTCATTACATGGGTCATTGAGGGAACTCGTGAACTTCTCCCCCCCACCCCATTTTTTTATTTTTTAAAAGGTAATAAATCTGAAAAATTGTCTCAAAATAATGCATCCAGAGAAGAGGTTTTTGAGAAAATTAGTGAACTAAATAGCCAAAATCAGATGGTATTCACTCAAGAAATATGAAATAGAAAAAACTACTAAATGTACTATATAACCTTTCACTACAATCTGCCTCTGAACCCAATGATCGCGTATAACTAATTTAACACTTTTGAAAAGAGACTTCAGAAGTGATCCTGGAAACTACAGATTAGTGAGCCTAATTTCAATATCAGGTAAGCAGATAGAAATAGTAGTAAATATTAGAACTATTAGACACATACACATAATATGTTGGAGAATTGTCAGCACAGCTGTTGTAAAATATCTTGCCACTATATACCCACACCTTGAATACGGTGGACAGTTCAAGGCTAAAGTGGAACTAGAAAAGGTACAGGAGGGCAACAAGAGAGAGATCAGGGACTGGAACAGCTTCCATACAAAGGAGAAACTTGAAGCCTCTTCAGCTTAGAGAGGAGATGAGCGATACAGCTTTACAAAGTAACGAGAGATGCAACAAAAGTGGATAGGAAACTTTTTTTAAAAAATCCTCTCTCAAACAGAACCACCAAGGTAATCCTGATGAAATGAGTAGGCAGACAGATTAAAAAAAACAACAACGTACTTTCTTACACGTCACCTGTGAACTGACTGCCATAGGATGTTGTGCAGGCCACCAGCATAAGCAAGCTCAAAAGAGAATTTGACAAATTCAGAGGAGAGTGCTGTTAGCAGCAAAGGTCTGTGCTGCAAACCTCCCCTGAGGTGTCCCTAAACTTCTGACTGCCAAAAGCTAAGTGAACAGCAAGGAATGGATCATTCCACAACTGCCATGCTTCCTGTGCTCTTGATCTGAAACACCCAGTACTGGCCATTGTCAGAGATAAGATACTAGGCATCTAGAATGCCATCTAGATAGGGATGGAGTGTGACGCCTTTTGCTCGGAGACCAGCGACTAGGGGAACCAGAACCTTCATAAAAGTCCTGGGTGCCATGGCAAGGCCGAATGGGAGAGCACAGAACTGCCAGTGGTACGAGGCATACCGGAAGCAGAGCCATTTGTGATGGAGTGGAAGAATGGGGATGTGTAAATATGCGTCGCGCAGATCCACAGATGCAAGCCACTCCCCCTGGTGAATGGACCTGGTGATGGAATTCAGGGTTTCCATCTTGAATCTCTTGAGGTGGACAAACTTGTTTAACGTTTTGAGGTCGAGCACTGCTCACCATTGGCCTGACTTTTTTGAGACCGGGAACAAGATGGAGTACAGTCCCAGGCCTCTCTGTGCAAGGGGGACTGGCTCGATGGCATTTATCCCTGCCAGGCACTTGATTTCTGTTTGCATGGCAGCGTGCTTTGCTTTGTCTTGCACAGTGGGGGATATCCGATAGAGCTGCCTGGGGGGATAGCGAAACTCTATGGCATAACCCCGAGAGATGGTCTCGATCACCCAAGCATCTGAGGTGGAGTCGTGCCATGAAGGGAAAAACGCCAGGAGACGAGCACCTACTGGATGGTGGATGGCGGGGGCGGTTGGCGGTTCTGGATATAGGTGGCCAGGAGTCTTGCTTGGGCTGATGAGACGAAGGTGCGGACCTGGCAGCCTTGTGTCCCAAAGAGTATCTCCTAGCTCTACGGCCCCAGCCTTGGGAACCCCTGCCACGGAAGAACAAGGGGGGGGTTGTTCGAGCCAGCATCACGTCTCCTCAGAAAGGAAGGAGAGAAAACTCTATTAAAGCCTCTAGCTCGAGTATTGCTAGAGAACTGCTGGAGTGACAGCTTTTTGTCCTTGTCACTGGTCTCTTTTAGCACTCTGTCAAGGTTGGCCCCAAACAGCTTTCCCCCTTTAAACAGACCTGACACCAAGAGATTTTTTTGCATGACTGTCGGCTCTCCAGGATCTTAGCCAGAGTCTGTGCCTAGCAGAGACATTAGTTGCCATGGCCAGAGCAGACCAAGCACCGCGTCCGTAGAGATAAAAGAAGTGGCTAAGGTAATATTTCTAGACAACTTCCAGGTCATCTGATCAGAGACACCTGGGCTTTGACGGAGCTTAAACCATTTAAGAATGACTCTGGCGCAGTAGGAGAAAGCCAGCGACATGCGTAGAGTAGCTGACACGGCCTCAAAGGCGCGTCTAAGTGCCGCCTCGACCCCCCTGTCTGTAGGGTCCTTGGGGTATACATCCCCCTCTGTAGGGAAAATGAACTTACGCACTAACGAGGCCGCCACCGTATCGACCGTTGGTAGAGAAAATAACAGGTCCTTGTTCTTGGAGAATGAGTACAGTGCTTGCTGTGTTTTGTTCAGTCTGGGAGCTCAGTTTGACTGTTGTCACTCTGTGGTAATAATTCTCTCAAAGGCTCTATTGAGAACAATACCCCTATCTCTTAGGGAGATTTTTGGAATGTATTCTCGCTAAGATTCATCACCCGAGGAGTCAGAAGGGTTGCTTTTACTAGCCTTCTCCACGAGCCCCAGGACCCTCTGAACTCTGGTAAATAGTATGGCCTTGTGGGACCCCAGGAACTCACAATCTTGCTCACTGCAAAAGGAAGCAGGGGCCGGGAGGGACAAAGGATCCTTCTGCTCACCCTGGGGTTTGCACTGATCTGATATCTCCCCCTCCTCGTCCTGCTCAGAGGAGAGAGGTTCCCCAGCAGATGAATTGTCCATAATGACCTCCTGATTTAACTCCTCCCAACGGGAGTGCCTGGGTTGGGGCTCTAAACCTTTAGATGCCCCTTGAGGTGGGTGTGGAAGGGTATCCTCATAATCAGAGGAGGGACCGATTTGCTGCAAGAGAGTCTGCACTGCAGGTCTCTTGCGTTTGCGGGCCGGTTGTTTGCCTTTGCCTGCCTCCCTAGACTGACCCTTACCAACCCTACAGGGAGGGGAACGGGGTCTCTTTCTTCCACGGGGCGTATTTCTCTGCTGAAGAGAATCTAGGGTTGACACAATTTTATTCAAGGCCTTGAGCTGTAATCATTCAATCTGGGAGAGCCCTGTCCTGCTGGGGCCCTCCGCTGGGGGGAGGTCTGGGTGAGGAGACCCCCAAGGGCTCCGAGCTGGGACCATCACCCGCACTCCTAGTAACAGGAGCCATCTATAGGGACAGGCCGACACAGGGCCCAGTTGCCAAATTTAGGGGCCCCTGTGAATCTGTCCCCCACTGCCAGCAGACCAAACAACCAGTTGTGTGAAAAAACTAAAAAGTAAAAGATAAAATCACCTAAGATGGGATTGTGAATGGACAGTAAGCCACTCATCAGAGAGAGGTTGGCTACTGAGGCGGACTGGTCTTCCCGCCAAAAATGCTGCCCCCAAAGTAAAAAAAAAGGGCAACTCCCGCCTCTCAGAAAGCGCCGCAGGGACGCCCAAAATGGCAGAGCCCGCCCGAAAGTCTTCTCACTGGCCGAGCCTCAAAGAGGCAGCTCACCGTGAGCGGGAGCGCTGAGGGAGAGGCGGCCGGAGATTGGCGAAGTGAGGGGCGCCGGGCAGCGACTGGAGCCCGACTGCAGGGCCGGCCATATCGCCATCCAAAAGGAGGCTGAGGAGTGGAGGGGAGGGGAAAAGCCTCCAGCGCGACCCAGGAGTAGGTGCCCTGTCACTGCTAAGGCTGGGACGGTGGCAGGTCTAAGAGCTGTAAGCAGGGCGCCCAAAGGGACCCTGCCGCACCCGCCCTTCTCAGGGGTCCGCACCTGAAGGGATGGACCCTGAGGCGCCTAGGTACCTGCTGATCTAAGGGTGGGGAGGGGAAAGGCACCATAAACTTAACAAAATCTTGCTCACCCTCCAAAACCGAGGGAGAAAATCACACACACCCTTTTTGCTGGAAAAACTGAATTTTTTTGAAATCTGGGAGTGCAGTCCAAAAAGACAGGAGTTCCTCAGCCTACCTCCTATTCCTTCAGAGGCAGAGAAAAAACTGGCAAGTGGGAGGAATGGACCCCCTCTACTCACGGCCAGCTACAACTTTGTCCTAGGCTGCCTCCTACTGGTCTAGGCAGGGATCATCCCAGGCTGAAAGAGCTCCCGTTCTGCACATCCCAGCAGAATGTCATCTTTTAAATATGCAAGACCCAAGCACTTTAGGGCTTTATAGCTACTACTAGTACTTTCTATAGCGCTACTAGGCGTATGCAGCACTTTACAGTCGTGTATTTCAAAGACGGGTCCCTACAAGGTGTTATAGCTCAAAACCAGCACAATGAATTGTGCCCAGAACGTTACTGGAAGTCAGTGCAGACTCTGGAACACTAGTGTAATGTGCCCCTCCTGCAACTCAACCCCATCAAAAGGCGGGCCTTCCAAAAGATAACACTTTGCCTTGCAGCAATCACTTTAGATACTTTAGTGTTCCTGCACAATGTCGTTTTACCTTACGCTACATTTCCGCAAGACAAATTATTTTTGACAATGAGGTGCTCATTTAAATTCACTGTTCCTACTGACCGCAGCATTAGGTTCTAAAAGCCAGTTCTGTGGCTGCCAACTCCCACCATGAGGCTCATGCTTACTTTACAATAAAGTGCAAAGGTTGTGCTCCTTTTTATACTTAATACTCCAGAGAGCTATTCAATTCAGTCCTAGTTCACAGAGTTAAGAGTTTCTTCATTTTTGCTCATTTCCTGCTCACTCTTCACTCACTAAACATCTGTCACCTCTGCTGTTTCTAACATTCTTGTTACTGTTGATATGACAGCGTGAGATTCTCTTTCCAACAATTTCACACCTAAGGAGCATTGTAATTGTGCAAAGTGCAAGTGTGACTACAGGCCCTTACCAGCACTGTGCTAAGCACTGCATAAACATAGCAAGACACATAGCCATTTCAAACAAGTACTAATGTCACAGTAGAAAAAAGAAAAGGTACTATTATCCCTTATTTACACAGATAGATAACTGAGGCACAGACACTACTACAAGTATGAAGCAATGCCACAAATTTAACCATCTCCTGGTCTTTAACCACAACCATTCTTCCTGAATCCATCTGCTTCATCAGTACTCTTCTTTTATAATGTCATCTCTTACCATACCTCTTATACTGTTGCATTCTTCTGGTATGGCATGTTCATTCACCAATATTCTTACCGTTCCATTATTGTCTCCATTATGTCATACATTGGCTGCTTTCCTGAATTACTTAACCCTGGCAGTTTTGTATGGAAGATGTTATACAAAAAAAAAAATAAGCGTAATAGTACTTTGCATCCAACAACCTGGCATGCACCCAGTACCATGTCCTTTTTAATGACTCAAAGTAAATATCATGCAAGAAGTCTCTACACTTAAGCAGTCAGAAATAAGTTTTACTGAGCTGTCTAATTTATAAATCAATTTGTTCAATAATAATTAGTTTCAAAACCGCTGAATATTTCTTAACCATGTATGAAATACAAAATTAAATCTTACCAGTGCTGACAAGTCGTCCTTCTCTTTCTTCATTTCTTCCCGCAGTGTCTCTTTTTCGCCAGCCCTCTTCTCTAATTGGACAACCAATTCCCTTTCAAGACGATCCTTCTGTCTCTCCATCTCACTTTTCAGCTGTTCACACTGGACTACAGCCTGTGGAGAGGATAACAATTTATGAAACCTACAACTCATCTCATCTTTTAAATACAAGAACCAGAATAATAAAATCTTAGAGTTGAAAGTTACCCCGGAGGTCATCTAGTCCACCCCCCCTGCTCAATGCAGGAAATCCACAACTACAGCATCCCTGACAGATGACTGTCTAGTCTCTGCTTGAAAACCTCTAGTGCTACACACTAGATATCTTTCCAAAAAGAAGAAGTAAAAAATGTCTCTAATTATGATTGTACAGCACCAGGTACTTGCTACTGATTGATAAATAAATAAAATAAATGCCCACCATGTCAATCCAGTGCTCTCAGAGGACCCAATTTCCTATATTAGGAAAAAAAGTGTTATGGCAGACTACAAATGGCTTGAAATGTACACTGCAATTCAAATCAACTTAAAACAAGGTAGTCAAAATAAATTCAAGTAAATACATTTTTGTTTGTCTGTGCACATATGCATGTATGTGCTTAGCTTTTCCACTGGCAAGTTGCTTAAAGATAACATGGAGCTGAAATTTGAAATATATTTAATCTAATCTTGTTTAGAGGTCACATCCCCTCCCCACCCCCACCCCCACTAACTTTATTTTATAGATGCCCCTCTCGTCAAAGTAAACTGCTGATCTGATCTATGCTTAAACCTTGGGTGCATTTCACCCAAGGTTGTTTTCATGCTACACTTTAGGGCACTTCATTTCAGTCATCAGCTGTCTTCCAGAAATCTGGGATTTAACAGAAGAAGAGCCTTCGAAGGTGGCTAACAAATTATGAATTCCTTTTGTCTCTCAAAACTGACACTGAGGAAGGCAGCTATTCGGGAATCTTCAACATCAGGGTGAATATAATACGGCAAGTAGTTTAATCAGTAATTTAAAGCACAGGCAATATGTTGTCCAGCAAGCAGGAAGTAGTAATATTCTGTTTCCCAAACTATACTGCACTGAGGTGATGAACAACAGAATTTTTTAAAATAAGCTTTATTGAAATTGAAACCAGCATTACAAGAATTTGACTCTGGATAACTGGAAACGGGACAAAGAAACTTCGGTTACAATCCTTTATAAACAGGGCTGCAATTCCAAATCCTTCTGCGCAGGATCTGCACAGTATCAGTGCAGATTCCGCATGGTATGTCTCCGCTATGGACTCGCGTACAGTTTGCACACATGTGCGCGGTTCCCTGGAATAGGCCCCAATGGCATTTCTCAAAACAAGACAAGGAAGAATTGTATACTTTAATCATCATCATCGTCTGTATTAACATCTCCCTTTTTGGAAAGCAGAATTGCTACATACATATACTTTCAATTTCAAGATTTTAGGTGCACATGGATAACTGCTTGCCTGAACAGACTACAGGTGTAAAAATTTAATGATAATTGTATCTTCTATTCATGCTAGAATCATCACAAAAGAAGTATAATATTTTTTTTTATAAGAGGGTAAAGAAAGGAAGCAGAAAAAGAAAATATTTCCAAATTATAAACACTGTGCAACTGGCAATTATCTTAACATTTTGGCAACTAAAAGGCCAAATCCTTTTCACCATGCTCATGTGAACAGCCTCAGTAGATGCTACAATATTTGCAGGAATTGGTCCTATAAGAGTAACTGAACTGGGGAAGTCATGATTTCTTTTGCCGGAGATTATCCAGATCAAACCTGCAACCATATTTGGAAGACAAAAAATAAAAATAAAAAAGAAAGAAAGCTATATATTCTTCACAAGCCAGGGCCGAAATCTAGTAGTATGTACAGCAACAGCAAATGTGGGGATATGGAGTAAGGGCCAGTCCCTGTATCAGCAGCCCTGTTTTAGTCACAGGTAGCTAACTGTGTATGTTTGATTTTCATGCAAGTAGCAACAAAGGCTGCCACCACAGAACATACTATGTGCGCTTCTTTTTATTACACTGCTAGACATGCAGATTTACCTCAAATTTAGTTAGCCTCATCTAGCTCTTCACCAACTAGCCTTAAAGCTAATTAGCCTTTAAAAGGACTTTATCAAATACATCTAACTAACCTACATTAAATTGTGTCCAATCTGGTGGGGAATATGTTCTATATTTTTTAATATTAAAATAAAAAACAAAGTCTTACAAAGAAACCAAACCCAAAGGGAAACTGGTTGTTCACGTTCAGGTTGTTCACCCGATCTGGGTCACACCTACCTGTGGGACCGATTCACTCCCCAGGTTCTGGAACAGCCATTGTGGTTGGCCGGGACGGCCTTTTGGAGGTCCCCCATGTTTGGTGGTGGGCCACATTGGAGAGATGTTCTTGGTCACCACACCTCAGTTGTGGAACTCCCAGCGGAGGCTCGTTTGGCCCAGGACCTTCCCTCCTTCAGGCGTCAATGTAAAGCCTGGTTGTTCCACCAGGCATTTGGGGTGAGGGTGATGGGAGGGATGGTGTTGGGCTGGGGCGGGGGGGAAATGATTGCTTTTATTGAATTTTAAGTTTTATGTTGTATATTTTATCTTGTGCTTTTATATTGTATGCTGACCCGAGCTGTCTTTGGCAGGAGGGAGCAGGATAGCAAAATTTTAAATAAATAAATATAGGACTTGAAAAAATACAACATTTAGTGCTATCCTCATCAGCACCACATTACTAAGGTTTTCCTCAGAATTCTGCTGGCATCAGAGGGCAGTATCATTAATAAGAAAACAAGTAATCCATGTGAAATTGGCTCCATAAGAAGGGAACAAAATGATAAATATCAAGAGATATCTGGTAAGGTATTATTACACTTATTGGGCCATGCCAATGTCCCTTCAGATTTTTATTTTAGTAACAGCATTTAGTGATTATTAAAGTGAGTTTATTCCTTCAATTTCATTGCATCATCCCATCACCAATTACGCATAATTTACTTTGGAATACAATTTCATGGTACCCTTTTCTTAAAAGCACATGCATATGTATAATCTAGAATAATAATGAAACTATCAAACAAATTCCTACTTAACTAGTAACAATGCACTGCTATAGTTTTGACCTTTGTTAATAGGAATGTCATAAAACTAAAAATGTTCCATAATTCAGTGGTAGTTCACTAACTGCACAGTAGATGGCACTAAATGTTAAGACAGCAAATTAAATCATACCAATTGAATCTGAATAAGTAAATGAAATAATAGATCATGGATTTGATTTTAACATTTACAAAGAACTCAGATGTACAACAGCATCTACAAAGCTTGTGTTGGCGGTACATCTGTTCCCCTATGGTTTCCCTAGAAAGAGGTGACAGAGAACTAGTTTATGGGTTAAAGGTTTCTCTGAAAAAGGTTAACAGGGAACTGGTAAATTGCTGAAGCAGCTGAAGACCAAGAATATCTAGAACACATTAGACATTAGTTTATTTATGGCACTGGCTCTCGCCATGGCCCAACATAACATACATACAAAAGGTAAAACAGATATACAAAAGTAATATACAATAAAAGAATACTGCTCACTATGTATATAAATATACATAGTATGTCTCATATATAAAATTTCCTACAGACTTTCGCCCTAACCTAGGTTATATTTTAAGAAACACCTGGTCAGCAAAAACAATAAGAATACAAGAGTGGAGACTTAAGGCGAAAGCTATATATCTCATACTTGAGCCCCAACTCCATTGCTGAGTTTAAGTGAGAGCATATGATGAAAACGCTACCTTGCTCTTCTGCGGGGGTTACCTCGGCAAAGCTTGTCCCCTGAAATAAAACTGAACACCACCTTATACTAGTAATCCCTGAGCGCCCCATCCTTGCTCTATTCTGTCAAATCATTTGTTGTAAAATAGTTTCCACCATATGTAACATATGCTACATATATACGAATGATACAATTAGTGCAATATATACAAATATGTAACATTGCCAAGTGAGAAATTAACTTACAACATAAGATATTAACCTTATCACTAAGACCGTAATGCTTAGTAACTATCCTCCTTATACCATAGTCACAGCTAGTAGTATATACTCCTAATTTGTATTTTAATTCAATTGATCTTTAATAGAAGCTCTCTTCTTAGAGGCCAGCAAAACATAGGTTGCCAAGGCTATAATAGCCTCCTTCTTTGTAAGTTTAAGAAAAATCAACATAACAGCCATCAGAGTCGAAAGTTTTACCCGAAAATAAATATGGAGCTAACCATACTGCCCTTAGGGAGGAGTACCAAGGGCATTCCAATAGGAAATGTTGAGTGGTTTCAACTGCATTTTTATAACAGCTACATAATCTTTGAGGGAATGGAATCTGTTTGCATCTACCCTCAACCACTGCCGTGTCAACAAGTAGCAGGCGTAACAGGGTATATGCCCTGCATAATTTGGGATTAGTCAATATGTCCAAGTATTTTTTTGATTAGTAGATAGCTTAAAATCACCCAAATAAGGAGCCACCTTCCAGGCTCACACTCTGGACATCTCATCTTGGTCAGCCATATCTTTGAGTCTCTGGAAGATTTCCTCCCTAATCCCAATAAGGGATTTTACCAGAGAAATATTTGAAGGAAAATCCCATTTCTCTAATCAACCTAGCTAAATATTGAAGCCAAGAATAAGACCGAATCCCATTCTACAGCAACTCCTCTCTTAAGCAATGGAGAATAGCTGATACCGCATCCTGGCTAAGCAATCTCAGCCAATATCTAATGTAAGCCCTCTTGGCAAGCATCGAGATAGATGGGATTCCCGTTTCAGCCCTCAAAATTGCCCCCAGAACACTCGGCCCCACTTTGAGCAGCCTCCTCAAGAAAAGATTCTGCACTCTTTCCAGAATTATTATGTCCGGAAAAGGGACCAGCTCTATACCAAAAAGCAACATAGGGGGAATTTTGGCCTTATAGACTTTCAGGATGTCAGAAACCACAATCCCCTTAGAGATGTTAAAGGCCCTTAGGACAGCCCTTAATGATTGCAAAGCTTTACCTGCGCTCATCTTAAAATGAGTTGACCAGGTTCCTCTTGAACTAAAGGAAATGCCCAAGTAGGTCAAGAATGTTACTAGGGCAATGGTGGCTACTCTCAACTTCCAGCTAGGAGGAATTTTTTTCTTCCCCACCACCAAAATCTTGGTCTTAAGTACATTTAATTTCAAACCATTTGTCTTGCAGTCAATCTACAGTCCTCTTGATTCCGATCTCTGTTTGCGACAATAAGACTATGTCGCCTGCAAACTGCAAAAGGCTGAACAAACTATCTCCAATCCTAGGTGCATGAATTGCCTCTGATTGGATAGCTGATGGTAAGTCAGAGAGAAAGAGACTAAATAGCAGGGGGGCAAGTACGCATCCCTGCCTGACCCCTCTCCTAATTGGAATTGGATCCGAGGGGCACTGGCCCTGGGCTCCCTTAACTGGAGCCTCATTGTTGGTATGCAATTGGATAATTGCTAATAATAAATTCTCGTCCAAGCCCAGCAACCTCAGCTTGGCCCATAGCCTCTCTCTAGGAACTGCATCAAAAGCCTTAGGTATATTTATTTATTTATTTATTTATTATTATTTTTATTTAGTAAATTTCTGCCCCGCCCCTCCTGCAACGCAGCTCGGGGCGGCTTCCAACATTAAAACCATAAAATACAATAAAATCAGAACAAAAACAATCACAAAATGCTTAAAACCTTAAATATTAAATATAAATATAACTTAACAGGGCTAGACCAAAAACCAAACACAAATGGGTAGGGGACTAAACACCCCCCTCCCCACCCTCCCTCCCAAAGGCCTGGGCAAACAGCCAGGTCTTACAGTTCCGCCGAAATGTTAAAAGGCTTGGGGCCAGGCGAGCTTCCTCCGGAAGGGAGTTCCACAGCCGCGGTCCCAC
>QEPC01014699.1:247278-265061 GCA_003113815.1 Sphenodon punctatus | reverse complement strand
TAGGAAGGGGAACAGAGGGAGAGACAAGGGGTCTAACATTCATGAAGATGCGAGGTCTCAAGTGCACGTACTTGGCTTGGTTACGATGAGAATGACAGCAGGCAGGTCCATGTGGCAAGGATAAGGGTAAACCGATCATAGGTATAGGAATAGTGGCTCAGCAGGATAAAGAGTCAGACAGAGCAGAGCGAAAGAGGTGAGTTCTTCTCCTTCTGGCCAGCTAAGTCCTCCGTTCCTACTTCCTGGTCCTTAAATAAGGCCCCCCAAAATCTTTCCCACTCTCTATTTGAAACCAGGCCTCTAGGGCCGTCTCTAGGCTTCAAGATCTTGTTTATCGAGGCTCAGAATCTCCCCAGGTTTCCTGTAGCCAGATCAACTGCCATTAGTGCCCATTTCTGCTGGTGGTACTGGTTTTTTGTGATTTTGATCAACTTCCCATATTCCACCCTAGCCTTAGTAAACTCCTCCTTTGTTTGATGCTTCGGGTTAGCTACTCATTTTACCTTGGTTCTAGCTAGAAATCTTTTCGCCACCCAACATTTAGAGTTAAACCAATAACTCCTAAACTGAGCTAGATGGACCTGCTTATGCGGCATAACCTCCCGCAACTTAAGTATTAGTTCCTCATATGCTTGGGACAGCGACCTTAGATTCTGTTGTTCTCTCATAATAAGGCTAAGCCGATTAGCATCCTTTGAAGTACCAAATTGTTGTACTAACAGAGCTGAAGAAATCAAGGATAACTGCCTAGGGACTTTATAAATGACCTTCTGAGCTCTCAGCCCACCATAAGGAGCCTTAAATGATTTAACTTTAATTTTAGTCACCAGTGCCAAATGGTCACTCTCCACCCGTGTTATCAACTTAGCTCCTTCGCATCTATGCTGGATATCTGCTCCCACCATCAGGAGGCCCACCTTACCACGGCCCTGTGGGCCATGGAAGGTGAAACCTCCTACCGGATCACGGAGACAATCTTCATGGAGGACAGCAAGATCAAACCTTTATATGATACCAACCAGATATTGAAGGGATAAATGGCCATTAAACTCGTTGAGCTCCTTAATACAATCTCCCCCCCGATGTTAAACACCTCTTCCAAATGTGTATTCCAATCCCCCACTACAATTAAAGCAGCATGGGGGAACTGATCCTCAGCCTCCAATAAGTCTTCTTCCAATGCTTGCCAAACCTCTGAATTATACTAGCGAGAAGCCCCTGGGGGGATATAAACATTAACTATTTGGAATTTCTCAGAATTGGCAATTCCCCACTCTAGGAGCCCTATTTGGAACTCTGGTCTAGAAGTCCCTATAGGGGACAGCTTCGCTTGTCCATTATCTTTAACCAAAAATGCCAAACCTCCTGAAACACAGTCCTTATTCCCCATCTTGGAACCGCCCTGCAAGATGCAATGAAAACCCCTCAACTGAAAGGTAGCCCATTCTAGTAACCAAGTCTCTTGCAGGCATATCAGATCATAATCTGACAAAAAATGCCTGCAAATCGGGATCCAAAATACAAGGTACGAGGCCCGTAATATTCCAAGACATTACCTCGATATAGTCCCTCATCTCAACATCTGGTAAATGAGGAAAGCAATCTAATTCCTCCCCTCCAACTCCCCCTTCCATACTATCCTGTTTTGCCTCATTGGCCAATCCTGTCTCAACAAGTCATAATTGGGTAATTTCCTGTTTATTACTAAGAGGAGCAATTGGCAAGGCTGTGATGTTACAATTAGGACTAAAGCCAGATATATTGGGGAATAGCTCCTTCCCCGAAGGAGCCTGGCTCATCAATTCATTTTGCCGGTCAGGCAAAGAAATGTTGTCTTCCAGCCACAGATCCTGGGACATAGTATTAGCCTGAGGGTTGGTTCCTAACTCACTAGACTCTAATATCTGGCAAGAAATAGGTATGTCATGTTGTTGGATTTGTTCTTGAGTCAAGTTGGAAATAACTCCCAATCTTGACAAGAAAATACTCTGTTCAATAGCTGAAAGATGATAGAAATTATCTCTTATGAGCATAGCGTTACAAAAGGCCCCTTCACCCCACAAGAAGAACCCCACCATTCCGGCCAAAGTGCCTGCCGTTTTGATGGAAGATTTATCAATCTGGTGAGTTCCCTTCTGTGGTAAACCCTGAACTAATTGAGGGGAGGGAGTTTGCTGGTTGCCATAAGGTACCCTATCATTGGTAAGGACCTCCTTCCCAGATTGAATCTCCATTAACTGGGACTGCTCACTGGGGCCTGGTACTAAGTCTAGCAAATCTTTCACATCACCAACCTCTGGCTTTAAAGAAGAAGGAACCTCAGTATCAGTGCTGCCTTCTCCTAGCAACTGAGGGATACCTGGGAAGCCTTTAGGTTTAGGGCCCACTGGCTCTCAATTGGGAGATGATAAGAGCATTGATTTATCATCTTTATTGGTAGTATCTATCAAATCCTTGATTGCCCAAACCCTGTCAATAGATATACCTCTTTGAAGGAGATACTTCCTAGCCTTCCAGATATCTATTACCCAAGCTGGATCTCGGAAGGAAATTCTTAGTCTATAATTACACCTCTTCCTTGGTAAGCGGGTCATAGCATTAATACAAGCTACAGGAACCTCCTTCCTCAACAGTTTGGAGAGATGGGATGCGACTTGGCTAGTATTTCCCCAAATATGGGAAACCCCATTGTAATCCTGACCAATAAACAATAATATCACTTTATTCCGAACCATAGGCTTTTGGTTATCCAGTTCTTTTGGGTGACTCCTAAATGTCCTCCTCGCAAGCCCCAAATCCCCATCATAGTCGCAATGAGGTGGAACAGCATTGATTGTAGGTAGCTGAACAGCATCAAGGATGTCTTTGTTGTCAGACTTCTCCGTCAATCTTCTAGTAATTGCCGACAGTTGTTGGCTGACCCATTCAAGTGATGAGCCCAACTCCTGGATTCGAACAAACAATGCTTCAACAGTCTTTGCTATAAACCCAGTTTGGTAAATAAGATAGTTTTTCATAGAAGCACCTCCCACCTCAGTGAGGGGACTGCTGCCTCCCGGCAGAGACAACAATTTATCCCTCTTCTCTTCCCATCCCTCTCCATACTCCTCTGCCTGAGGACATTGGGTCTGCAAGCAATCTTCCCCACTGATTGCTATCTGGGGCTTGGACCTACTAATTTTAGCTGGTAACTCCTCCGAAGACTAAGCAGAGGATGGCACCCTACCACATTTCTTATCCATCTCTAAGGGGAAATCAATATTATTAGCTATCCTCTCTACCTGACCTATCCAACCCAAGCACACAGTCATTAAGCGAGAGACTCAACCCCCTTGTAGCCCTGTATCCAACCCTACTCAGGACTCCACCCTCTCTTAACTGACATTCGATCTACAATCTTTGAACAGGCACTCAACAACGCACGGTGCTACAAAGGATCAGGCTCCGGCTCCTAGGAGTGCCGAAGGGAGCGCAGAAGGGCGCACCCTTGTGCGTGAGGCCCTTCGGCGTACGACATCGGCGCGCCCATGGCACTACCATGGGCTCTAGATGATTTTATACTTGCTGGCCTCTGGCTCCACCCCAATTCCGCCCGTCACAGCTGTCCAGAAATCAAGGAGGGAGGGGAAAAAATGCTCCACTCCCCTAAGGTCCCTTGTAACACTGTCGCCGTGGGCTCTGGATGCTTTTATACTTGCCGGCCTCCGGCTCCGCCCCAATTCTGCCCGTCACAGCTGTCCAGAAATCAAGGAGGGAGGGGGGGAAATGCTCCACTCCGCTAAGGTCCCTTGTAACCATCTAGAACACATATATATCCTTCATGGTTGAGAACACTGAACACGTACCATGGCTACAGATAAAAGACTAGAGCTTTGCTCCAATCAGAAAGACAACAAAATTCCATCCTAATGTTCTGGGGAAAAGGAGAGTATCATAAATGAGAAGCTGTTTACCAATGAATGATCATGTCCATGTCCAAGTCACACAATTAGGCTAGAATGGTGATGAATGGTACAAATACAGTGAGGAGGGAATAATAGTAATTGGTTCCCTGTTCCTATCTAACTTTGGGGATCCCTTCTGCAGAAGTCTTCTCTCTCTTCAGGCTTAGGTTCTGGGTAAGATATTGTTTGTTCTCAGTCTGGCCAGCTGAGTACAGAACAACTCTAAATGTTTTACACAGGTAAGAACTTAAGAACTTCTAATCATTATTTATTTTACTTTGTACTACTTATGTTATTCATATTTCTTTATTCTTATTTGTAGCAATTTCATACTTTATTTTGTTGCATTCATTTACCCAATTGTAGTGGTTTATTTTAAATAAAATAATTTATTTTAAAACAAGTTTTTAAACCTTTCTATGTTGAGATTGACTCAGTTATTCCTGAACCGGGAAAAAAAGACCCCATATCTAGAGTCTACCCCGATGGCACCTGTATCAAGCCAACTTTTGGAAAATGCTAATTAATCTCTACAACACTTTGGGGAAATGCACATTTTTAACGGCAATACATTTTTAAAAGAATTTTCATTCATGTGGGTATAACTCAAAAGGGTACTTTTTATCCCACATACAGAAACATTAAAACCAGATTTCTACAGATGAACTGATGATCAATATATTCATTTCAAACCTTAGAATGATAACAAATAATTCAAAAATAAGCATCTTGCTAAAACTCGAATAAGTGATAAGAACCTAAGTATAATATTCATACAGTGTCTCTAATAATCAAATATTTGTATTTAAAATTCTGATACAGGTTACTAATTAAGAAATTTAACAAGACATCTAAAAACGTCCACTATCCCCACCTCACCAACCCCGACTCCATTGGATCATGAAGGGAAGGTGAGATCCCCTGCAGTCTGCAAACTGCTACAGCTCTAATTGACTGCACTTATTCAGGAAGAGTGAAGGCAACCTACAGGGATTTGGGTAAAAACAACCAGAAAGAAGTCGCAGACCATATAGAGAAGAGGGAATTAACCCAGAGCATCAGCTCATGGAGGCAGCCAACTTTTTTTTGCACAGATTTACTTTCCCCATTATTGCCCTGGGGGGGGAAGAAAGGAACAGACCAAAATTTAACGAAGAGCCAGAGCTCAGGTGGGGTGGGCCATGGTTCAGGTGGTAGAGCACATGCTTTGCATGTATATGGTCCCAAGGTCAATCCCCAGCATCTTCAATTCAGGATCCCTGGTAGCACACCTGAGTGAGGCCTCTGCCAGAGACCCTGGAGAGCCGGCCCAGATTTGAAACCCTGCTATCATGTCAGGTTGTGACAATACTGGGGTAAGATGGACCATTGGTGTAACTCAGTTAGGCAGCTCCTTATATCCCCACCTCCAAGTCAAACATATCATCTATATACCCATTACAGGTTTCAGCTTGATCCCTGGATGATGTAAGACACAGGAGTTGTATAAATTGTTTCTGTATTGACATATTTGTTTATAGGGACCTTAAGTTTATGATTATATTTTCTAAGTCTATTGTATTTACTGTATTCAGGATTCAGTTCGACCTTTAGGGATGGTTTAAGACCCCAAATCTGTCTAAACTATTCTTCTATTGATACATTTGTTTATAGGGACCCTGGAGTTAGGATTGAATTGTTTATACTGTATTTTATCTTATTTTATTTTCTGTTGCTATGGCCTATGGCTACACACAATAAACTATACTACTATACCAATTTTATGAAATGTGAATTTGTCCAGAAGGACAATGACTGGTGGGAAATTTCTAGGGACTGGTGGTAATTTTACCCACCACTTTATGTGTTTAAAAAATGCCCTGGGCAGCATGCATCTCCAGGCTTGGAGAGGTTAACATTTCTGACAGAATAGAGGTCAATTGGGTAGGCTGGTATATTTTATTGTACATAATAAATCCCCTTTCAGGACTAGATAGGAAAATTGGGCACTTACCTCTGAATTTTCCTTCTGCGGGGGATCCTCCTGGCCAGCCAGTCAGGACTGTAGGGTAGATCCCGCCAGGTACCACTAGGAGGCAGACAATCAAATTTTCTAGACCCTATCCTCAGGGATCTATCCTTAACTCTCCAGTCGTACCAAGCCTTATCAACCTGCTTGTCTGTTAAGCTCCTAATGCTCTTAACTAGAGAACTGAAGAGTAAAACTATGCTAACACTCTCTCTCCCCTTTCTCAAGACCAACTAACAGGGTTGGATTAAGATCTAGGGGTCATGGCAGCAATCCCGCGATCAGACATCACAGAGTTAGACTCATTCCGGGTGGGGACTGTCCGGCCAGGAGGATCCCCTGCAGAAGGAAAATTCAGAGGTAAGTGCCCAATTTTCCTTTCTCCCAGGGGATCCTCCTGGCCATCCAGTCAGGACAGTAGGGATGTACCAAAAGCAGTACCCCAGTCCAACATTACGGGAGGGTAAAGGAAGGAGAGAGAGCAACCAGAAGATACTGTGTAGTCTTCCAGGAAGCGCCTCTGCTCAGAGGACTGCCTGAAGGACTCTTCTCCCAAAGGCTGAGTCCACTGAGTCCTGCAGTGAAATCCTGTAGTGTTTAGAGTGAAGGAATGCACCAAGGACCAGGTCGCAGCTTGACATATCTCCACATAGGAGGCTGCATTTCTGAAAGCTTGAGAGGTCGCAGCTCCCCTAAGGGAATGTGCGAATACCCCCTTAGGGGGGGATTTTTCCTTCCGCCCTACAGGTCTCTGAAATACAGAGGGTCATCCATTTGGCAATTAATGCCTTAGATGCTCTCATTCCCCTCCTTTGAGGGTTGTACGAGACGAAAAGGGTCAAAGTTTTCCTGAATGATTTAGTTCTGTCTAGATAGATTTTCAGCGTTCTCCTAACATCTAGGGTGTGCCAGGTCCATTCTAACGGATGTCCTGGATTGTGGCAGAAAGACGGTAGACTCACTTCCTGTTCCCTTTGGAAATGGGAATCTACCTTAGGGCTAAAAGCTGGGTCCAATCTGAGGACAACCGAGGACTCTTTGAAGGAGCAGAGAGCTGGGTCCATGGACAGAGCTCCTAACTCTGATACTCTCCTGGCAGAGGTAACCCCTACGAGGAACGCTACTTTAATTGATAAATACTGAGAAATTGCCTTCAATGGTTCAAAAGGGATTCTGTTAAGAGCTCCGAGGAGGAGGTTCAAGCTCCAAGAGGGAAAGCGATGGCCTACCGGGGGAGAAATAATTCTGGCTGCCCTGAGAAAATGTCTTATATGGGGGTGGCTGGATACCCTGAGACCCTTTACTGTGCATAGCACGCTATTAAGTGCTGCTATTTGCCTCTGTAGGGTGTTGGGCTTTAGACCTTTATCTAAACCCTCCTGCAGAAATTCTAGGATACTCCTAACAGGTGCCCTGTCTGGCCTAACTGCCTTACTCTAGCACCATCTAGCAAACGTAGCCCAGGTGTTCTGATAAATTCGTTTGGTTGCCGAGCGTCTGGATTGTAGCATGGTTTCTAGTACTTGGTGAGAATAGCCTAATTTCCTCAAGGCCCTCCTCTCAACTTCCAGGCTCTGAGTCTGAGTGATGTTGGATTGTCGTATTGGATCGGACCCTGGGTCAGCAGGTCTGGGAGGTCCGGCAGCCTGAGCGGAGGTTCTGAGCTGAGATCTTGTAGGTCCGCAAACCTTGGCCTCCGTGGCCAGAAGGGAGCCACCAGAATGACCTCTGCGCCTTCGTCCTTTTTTTTCGTTAAGGTTCTGTGTGAGTGGAAATGGAGGGAAGGCATATAGATGGCCCTGGGGCCACTTGATGTTCAGAGCATCGAAGGCTATTGCTCTGCTGTCTGGGTGACGAGAGATGAAAATCCTCACCTTCGCATTGACCGGGGATGCAAACAGGTCTACTGTGGGGGTGCCGAATCATCTGGTTATCGTTCAGAATGCCCTCGGGTGTAGAGACAATTCCCCTTGATCCCGTTCCACCCTACTGAGCCAGTCGGCTTGGGTGTTCGTTTGTCCTTTGATATGTAGTGCCCGAGTGGATCGTGCATTCCTCTCCACCCATCTGATGAGCGTGGAAGCCATCTGATGGAGTGCTTCGGATCTTGATCCGCCTTGGTGGTTCAGATAGGCCTTTGCCACCATGTTGTCTGTATACACGAGGACATCTTTTCCTCGAAGGGTCGGGGCAAGGCTCCGCATTGCCATGTAGATTGCCCTCAGCTCTAGCCAATTAATATGATGTTCCTTTTCCCAAGGAAGCCATTTCCCTTGTGTTGTCATGTTTTGTGCATGTGCTCCCCAGCCCTGGACACTCACGTCTGTTATGGTTGTCATCTCCAGATCCGCCAGGGGCATCCCGTGGGTGAACCGGGATGGCTGCAGCCACCAGGTGAAAGATTTCTTCAGTCCAGTTGGTATCAGGATCCACGGATTTTCCCCTTGAATTAGAGTGTCTTGCCAAGGGCGAAGGAAACGTTGGAGAGTCCTGGTATGGAATCTGGCCCATTGTATTATCCCTAAGCAGGAGGTCATGGCTCACAGAAGACTCGCCAGGGTCTTGAGCCTGATTCTGCGAGCTTTCGTGACTTGTTGGATCAGGCTGATGAGCTTCAGTTGTCTCTGTTGCGAGAGGAAGAGCCTGCAGATTCTGGTGTCCAATACCACTCCTAGGTGCTCCAAAGTTTGAGAGGGAGAGAGATGGCTCTTCTTGAGGTTGACCACAAATCCGTACAAGTTTTGTGTACGTCCCTCTTTGCTTGCTCGTAGGTTGGGGATCGTATTAAGATGTCATCGAGGTAGGGGTGCAGTTTGATCCCCTCCATTCTCAGGTTTGCTATGAGCGCTACTAGGACTTTGGTGAACGTTCTCAGCGAGGTTGCCAGACCGAACGGGAGGGCTGTATACTGCCAATGTCGCCTGGCTTAACTGAACCTGAGCCATTCCCTGTGGGATGGCAGAACAGGTACGTGCAGATAAGCCTCTTCAGGTTGAGCGATGTCAGCCACTCTCCCTTCGTGATCGCTATGCAGATAGACTACAAGGTTTCCATTTTGAATTTTTGTACCTTGACGGCCTGGTTCAGCATCTTCAGGTCCAACCGCTCGCCATTCGTTCGACTTTTTTGGGACTAAGAATAGAACGGAATAGAGCCCCTGGCCTTTTTTGTGGTGGGGAACTGTTTTGATGGCTCCAATGGATAAGAGTCTGGTAATTTCCGTCTGCATCGTGGTTGCTGGAGACTGGCGAGGCACAGAAGAACTGTCGGGGGGAGCGTGAGAACGCTATTGCATATCCCTGTTGTATGGTGTGAATTTCACAAGCGTCTGTGGTGGACTCCCTCCACTGGTCTGGGAATAGTTGAAGCCTTCCCCCCAGTCTCTCGTCCCGCCCCACTGTCCGGAGCCCAGTCATACTTCCATCTTGGGGCGGCCTGGGTTCAGACGCTGCTTATTTCTGATGCCGTGGCCTTTTTGGTTTTGCCACCGGGGGTCTGTATCTCTGTTGGTTTCCCTTGTGGGGAAAGAATGGTCGTCTGGAACCCCCAGGAACTGAGAAGGATGTATTGTAGGGACAAAAGGAACGCTTTTGGATCCCCACACTCTGCAGAGTTTGCTTCTTGGTTTAATCGGTGGCATCCGCTAGCACTTTATTCAGACAAACACTGAAGAGCTTGCGACCCTGGAATGGGCCTCCGACCAGAGTGTTCTTGGATGTGTTGTCTCCTTTCCACAACCTCAACCATAGCCGTCATCGCGCTGCTACATTGGATGCGGCCACCCTGGACGCCCAGCGGAGCATGTCTGTAGAAGAATCGGCTACAAAGGCGTAAGCCAGCTGGATTCTGGGAGAGAACCCTAGTCATTCTCGTGGAGACTCGTGGATCCCTGGCTCGTTTGATCCACATCATTAAGGCCCTTGAAAAATAAGAAGTTAATGTGGCCATCTTTATAATGGAGGATATTTCCTCAAAGTTCCTTCTCAGGTTGCATTCAATCCCCTTGTCTGTTGGATCTCGGGGGTAACATTCCCCCTCGGTGGGGAAAACCGAGTTTCTGGCCAGAGAGGCTGCCGCTGCATCTACCTTAGGAATGGCAAGCAGGGCATTCTTGCTCTTAGATAGGGAATAAAGCGATAGTTGGGCTTTAGACATTCTGGAGGCCTTGTTGGGTCGCTGCCACTCTCTCTTAATAATGCGCTCGTAGGACTTGTCCAATACCATCCCCTTGTCTCTATCTCTCCCTCCCCTCCTCCTCTTCCTCTTTGGAGGAGTCTGACGAGGCTTCCTTTTCCTTCTTTTGTTTGAGGTGGAGGGCCTTGGAGATCAGGTCATATGTCTGGTCCCTATATTTGTTGGGGAAGTGCCTGTCTGGATCTGATGAGGCGTCTAACCCCGGATCCTCCTCTCCTGACCGGCCACCACTGTCTGAGGTCTCATCAGAGACCTCCCCCTCTTCCTCGCTGGTCTCCTTGCGAAGTGGCCTGCCCTTTTTCTTCCTCCTCCTGTCCCCTGCTCTTTCCTCCTCCAAGGACTGGACTAACAGGACCTCCTCTGGGGGTTCTGACTCTGAGGAGGTTGCTGACTCAAGGGACCAAGCGGATTTGTAGGGCTTCTTGGCCCTCGGGTGTTTTCCCTTTCCTGCCCCTTTTGAGCGGCCTTTAAAAGTCCGTTCTGCCTGTTTCCGGGAAGGGGACCTTTTCCTTTTTAATTCTGAGAGAATTTCCCTCAACACCTCTATGTGTGGGTCTTGGGCCGGAGAGGTGCGGGGGGGCTCACTGTGGCAGACTGCTCCTCTGTCTCTGCCTGCTCCGCCGCGGTTCTGCGCCTTGTGGCCATTTTGTTGTTGTTGCTTTTCCCGCCTTTATGCCGCGAGGTTTGGCTGGGGGAGGGGCGGGTGGAAACTTAGGCCGCTGAGGCGCTGCGATCCGGTTTGTTGGCCGCAGGCTGGAGCGGATTCGGGCGGGGGGGGGGTCCCAGGTCCCACGCGGTCTCTTTGGGCGCCTAGCCGGTCTGTAGGCCGTGAGCGGAGGGCGGACTTGGAGGGATATCTATACCGGGTACGACTGCGGCAAGTGCTCGATGAAGGCAGGAATGGACCTTCCACCGGGGGAGAGGGGAGGGGAGTCTGGAGGGGCCGTCCGTGGGATCAGGACCTACTTGCCACTTCTCTGTGCGCCGGTCTTCCCTCTGCTGCAGCGATTTTTGCTGAGCTCAGAACTCCTGCCCCAGCGGGGAATGGGGCTAGGCCCGAAGCACACCTCCCTTTAGGCTGCTGCTCCCGCTCCTCGGGAACCCCCGCACCAACAGGGAAGGGGGCACCCAGTATCTGCTCCAAAATCCCTTCCGAGAAGGAAGGTGAACAGGGGGAGGAATTTCTCCTCCCCTGGCACCCATAGCTCTTTCCTAAATCCTCAATTTCTTTTTCTTTTCTCTTCCTAAGACTGTCTCACTTGGGAGACAGCCAGCCTCCTTCCTAGCAGTATGGAGGCAGACAAACGAATAGAGAGTTAAGGATAGATCCCTGGGGATAGGGTCTAGAAAATTTGATTGTCTGCCTCCTAGTGGTAGTTGGCGGGATCTACCATACTGTCCTGACTGGATGGCCAAGAGGATCCCCCAGGAGAATAGGTGATGTCACTGAGTCTCATGTCTTCCTTCCAGGGTGTGTATCCCATCCTGCAAACTAAGAAACTGAGCCTTTTGCTCCCCTGTAACTAAGCTAAGAATGTGCATAATAAAACCCCTATGTTCTCTTCTGCTTTATTAATTATTATTATTATTAAAATGTATATGCCACCCCCTCCTGCTATAAGCATCTCGGGGCGGCTAGCAACATTTTAAAATACATAACTAAAATACAATTAAAAGAACATAAAATCCCCAGATTAAGATAACCCATACTCAAACCCTCCCTAACCCAACCCACCCACCCTGTCTCCCTCGGTAAAGGCCCGGCGGAATAGCCAGGTCTTACACTGTCTACGGAAAAAGGGGAGGTCAGTGGTCAAGCGGACCTCCAATGGGATGGAGCTCCACAACTGCGGCCCAGCCACAGAGAACGCCCTCCTCATGGTCGACACCCGAGAAACCTGGGGGGCCTTGAGGAGGGCGCCACCGGCCGACCACAGGGGCTGATCCAGAATCCGGAGGGTGAGGCAGTCCTGCAGGTAGGTCTTTATATTCCCTTCCTTGTCTCTCTTAAACTGTAAGCCCCACAGGGTAGGGACCGGTCTCTAACTAGAATTGTATAGCACCAGGTCAAAACCCACCTCTTCCTCGCCACCTTTCCCGACGCTTGCTAGAACTTTCCTCTCAACATTTACTGTCTGCCCTCCCCTTGACTCCTCCCTAACTGCAACCAAGCCAAGCACATGCACCTGAAACTTCGCATCCGCTTGAATGTTTTATCCCTTGTCTCTCCCTATGTCCCCTCTCCAAGTCTTTTAGATTGTAAGCCATAGGCAGGGACTGCATCCATCTCATTGTTCTGTAAAGCGCCAGGTACACAGCTGGTGCTATACAAGTGCTAATAATAATAAAATGTCTTGTCCAAAATCATGGTGAACACAAGTTCAGCTTACTTGAACAAATGTTTACTAAGTCCTTTGTTCAGCTTACTAAGGCAAATGCGTCATGACACTTCCCGTAACTCTTTAATAAATACTAGCACCAAAGAGATCAATATGAATGATCCTCTGTTTCAAGTCTGCCACATGATCTCGTTATAGAACAGTATACATAGCTTTAGTGTTCCCACTGATGTGGATACAAACCACGTGCTATTCCTTGTAGTCATAATTAACTTTCCTTGTAGTCATGAGCCGCCCCGAGCTGTGTTCGGGAGGGCCGGGGTATAAATGGAATAAATAAATAAATAAACAAACTAAGGAGCTATACCACTATCTTGATGAATTTACCTTCGTTTTTTCTAAGTTGGCTTCTTCTGCCATTTGCACGGCTTGTTTCACTTGTTCATAGGCATTTGATTCTCTTTGCTGTATCTCACACAGGTTCCTTCTTACTGAAACGAGTGCTCCCATTAGATCATCCCTTTCTCTGCATTAACAAAATAAAATCAAGGCTAAGAAATATAAAACATGAATGGACTAAAAACCTCAAGGAGACAACTGAAGCAGGACAGACAAAGATTATTATGTATTAAATTAGGAAGCTAGAGAAGCACCAAATTGTAATATGCAGGCAGAACTCCTATCTTAAGATGTGTGCTGCTGGTGAAAAACTACTAGCAGCAATGGCAGGGTTCATGTCAAAATTCACACAACCTGGACAGTATCTAATAAAGGAAGCCACGTGGAAGACTATAAAGAATAGGTAGTTTATAGAGGAAAAATTGGGTCCAGTCAAAATGGTTTTTTTTTACAATAATGATTAAGAATGATCTATTTCTACAACATATTTAAAAGAAAGCTGAACTGATTAATCTTTTAATTAGCTAAATATACATCCAAATGGTCCTGTGTGCTCTGTTGGAAAGCAGACCTAAACTCAGCTACAAGTTCTCTTGATTCTGCACTCTTAAGCGACCAAGTTCTCTGTCTGTTCCCTCCAAAGCTTTGAGTGCAAGAACCCAGGATTAAATTAGCGTACACCATAGTGGTAAAACAGCACATTTTGGAATTGATTTTTAAGTAAAATTTTGAACAGACGCTTGAGTCTACACACAGACCACTTACTCCGATTTATTTAGAGCACATGCTTTGTAAAATGACTGAATTCCAATGGCTAAATATTTATTTTTAAAAACACACAACTACAATTATCTATTATGAGCATTTGTGCTTTTAATTAAAAATATAATCATCCATATATACTTACTTTGTTAACCTTTCTATCATCTGCATATGGACATTGGAATGAGTCTGGGAAAGAACAGCCTCGTGCTGTGCACATTTCAGACAAAGGCCACTAGCCTGATTAGAAGCACTTGCTGCCATAAGCATATTTTGGTGCTTTAATCGTCCTCTCAGATCTTCACAGTTCTTCTGAGATTCAGATAAGTCTTGTCTAGAAAGCAGGGAAAACACTTTATAAGCACCAATTTAAATGTTTCCATGTTAAAATAATTATAGATTTCCCTTGAGTGGGGAAAAACAAGATGAAAAACCCTGAAAAGAATGAAATAGGAAACTTCCTAAGAGTTCAGAATATACAACCTGTTAGCATATAAAAGCGAGTACATTTCTCTTTACATATCTAAAAGCATGTCCATAGGCAGGGACCCATGTTCTCTGCATTTTTTCCAATACTACTAACGATAAAAGGTAATAGGTCACCTACCTTCGGTGAATTATTTTCTCCCCTGTCCTCCTGATAACCCTCCAATTGGGTAGCTCGCCTGTTAGACCACCAGGAGGCAGAAGAAACTGACTGTTTACTGCGCATGCGTCCCAAGCTATCCTCCTCTGAAGATCCAGTCTGTCACCAAGACCGAGGACGATGTCCAATGTTCCAATGGTCTCCAGCATTGTAAGAAACAAACTAACAGAGTTTAACAGAAACTTCCCTCTAACATCCCTGCATCAAACTAGAAATATAACTGGTAACTAGCTTAACTCCAGTTTCAGAAGAAAAATTATGTCTAAAGATTTACCCTGCAGTTGTTTGGTAGGGAGGGCCGGAGGATTATCCGGAGGACAGGGGATAAAATAATTCACCGAAGGTAGGTGACCAATTACCTTTTCTCCCCTTGCCTCTGGTTAATCCTCCGATTGGGATGTACTCAAGCCAAACTTCCTCTAAGGGTGGGCACAAACAGCACTGGGCGAATCCAGTACTGCTTGAAGCACACTTCTACCAAAAGCCACTTCTGCTGACTTGTAGATATTCACCTTATAATGTTTAACAAAGGTATGCAGCGATGACCATGTGGCCGCTCTACAGATTTCCTCATACGAGGCCCTGGCTTTAAAGGCGTATGAGGTAGCCATACTTCTCACTGAATGTGCCCAAACCTAGAGGGGAGGAACCTTCCCTTTTGCCTTATAGGCCTCCACTATACTCTGTTTGACCCATTTGGAAATGAGCGTCTTTGAAGCCAAATATCCCGGCCTAATATTAACGAACAATACGGAGGATGTTCTGGTCCCCCGTGTCCTTGCTATGTATATTTTGAGTGCCCTACGCACATCCAGGGTGTGCCAAACCTTCTCTTTCGGATGAGTAGGATTGGGGCAAAAACATGGTAGGATTATTTCCTGGGATCTATGGAATAGAGAGTTTACCTTAGGAATAAATGCCTGATCCAATCTTAGGGTAACTGACTGTTCCTGGAAGGAACAGAAATTTTCCTCTACTGATAGGGCCCCCAGCTCTGATAGCCTTCTAGCTGAGGTGACGGCTACTAGGAAGGCCACCTTAAGAGATAGAAAATACAAGGAAACGTGTTTCAGGGCTTCGAAAGGAGCCCTAGTAAGAGCCTCTAAGACTAGGTTTAGAATCCATGATGGGCATCTATGCACTACGGGAGGGGACACAATTCTCGTTGCTCTCAAAAACTGTCTGATGGGCCTGTAAGAAGACACCGTTCTATTGCAAACTGTCCTAAGGACCGAATCCAGGGCTGCTGCCTATCTGGCTAGCGTGTTAGAGTTTCTCCAACAAGCGCTGAAGCCTAAGACCTGTGGGACTCCTGCCTGGCATGGGTCCTAGCCCTGTTCCATTGACCAATGAGAAAAAACCTTCCAATGCGCCTATAACTTCTCCTTGTCGCTGGTCTTCGCGATAGCTGTAGAGTTGTCAACACGGCCTCTGAGTATCCCTTGTGCGTTCAATTTCCAAGCTGTTAGCTTTAAATTGTTGAGACCCTCGCACAGTATGGGGCCCTGCGATAGCAGAGTGGGTATCATGGGTAATCTCCAAAACTGGGATCCGCTGAGTTCCACTAGATCGGAGAACCACGGTCTCCTGGTGTGATGAGGAGGACCCTCGCCCGTTCTTTGATTATCTTTGTTATTGTCCTTTGTAGCAGCGGGAACGGTGGAAACGCGTAGAGAAGCTCCTTGGGCCAAGGTTGGTTCTGCACGTCGGTTGCTATTGCCGCTTCGCAGGGGGCTCTGGACATAAATTTCTGAACCTTAGTGTTGTTCTGATCTGCGAATAGGTCGATTAGAGGAAGACTGAATCTGTGCACTATTTCCGTGAAAACGGATTGGCCCAGCGCCCATTCGTGAGGACTGATTGTCTGTCGGCTCAGCCAATCTGCTTGATGGTTGTCCCGACCTTTGATTTGAAGGGACTTCATTGATAGTACATGCTTCTGGGCCCATGGGAAGAGCCGGGCCGCTTCCACATTGAGGACCGCTGATCTCGACCCTCCCTGGTGGTTGATGTAAGCTTTCGCTGTCGTGTTGTCCGTGTACATCACCAGGTGCTTGTGTGGCAGTTTCGGTAGAAGTTGTATCAGTGCCAGGTAAACCACTTTTAGTTCCAAGAAATTTATTCCCTGTGTCACGTTGCTCTTGGACCACCGACCCTGGATGGAGGTGGTGCCCGCGTGCGCTCCCCATCCTCGGAGGCTGGCGTCTGTTGTCACCACCGCCCTGGGGAGTTCCACCAATGGTGTTCCTTCTCTGAATTCTTCCAGCCCTGACTACCAGGACTTTGAGTGTTTTACGTGAGGGGGTATCCTGACCCATGGGTTGAGTCCGAGCGTCAGTTCTCTTTGAAAAGGCCGCAGCAGCATCTGCAAGGGCCGAAGATGGAATCGTCCCAAACGTACCTGCCGAGTGCAGGATATCAGGAGGCCGAGAAGCCTTCATTCATGATCACCACTTGAGCAGGTGTATCAGAGTGTGTATCAGACTGTGTATTTTCTGTTGTCTTGCTGGAGGAATCAGGGCGACGTCTAAGGTTGTATCGAGTATGACGCCCAAATGCTCCAGCCTGCGAGTCGGTTGTAGGTGACTCTTGTCCCTGTTGACCAAAAATCCGTGCTGGTTGAGATACTGGATTGATCTGTGTAGGTCTTCTAACACCTTGTCCTTGGGGACTGGGTTCTGAGGAGATCGTCGAGCTATGTGTATATACGTACCCCCTCCCTCCTGAGATTCGCCACCAGCAGTATTAGAATATTTGTAAAGGTCCGGGGAGCAGATGAAAGGCTGAAGGGAAGGGCCTTGAATTGCCAGTGCTCTCCCTGGTAGCTGAACCTGAGCCACTTTTTGTGTGGAGGCCATATGGGGACGTGAAGATACGCTTCCCTGATATCTAGAGACACTAGCCAGTCCCTTTTCCTGATACTCTGACAGATTAACGCCAGTGTCTCCATCTTGAAGCGCTGTCTCCTTACGTGCCTGTTCAACGCCTTCAAGTCCAGCACTGCTCTCCACTACCCCAGCTTTTTGGCGACCAGGAAGAGGATGGAATCGAGTCCTGACTTGTGGAGGTCTGGAGGCACCTCCTCTATGGCGCAGATTTATCAAAGCCTCTGGATTTCTTTGTGCATGGCCTCTCGCTTTGTAGGGTCGTTGGAGGCTGGGGAGGCCAAAGAACGCCCCCTTGGTTGGCTCTATAGATCTATGGAATATCCTTGCTTTACGCAGGTTAAGACTCAGGTGTCTGATACCGATGCTGCCCAGGCTCTAGCATAGTCTTGGAGCTTCTGGAACGTGTCGTCTACTCCTGCTGCCTGGAGCTCCTCTCTGCAAACTCCAACCTGGACCCTCTCCAATCCGGCTTCCGCCCCCTCCACTCTACTGAAACTGCCCTGGCCAAGATCACCAATGATCTACTTGTCGCTAAATCTAAGCGCCTCTACTCCATTCTTGTCCTCCTTGACCTCTCTGCTGCCTTTGACACTGTCGACCACT
>QEPC01014699.1:209128-246532 GCA_003113815.1 Sphenodon punctatus | reverse complement strand
CCCCCTTCCTGAACGTATCCTGTTTAAACTCCTGGTATTCACGTTCAAAACACTCCACAACCAATCTCCCTACACACTCATGCAAGCGCTCTCCGCTCTTCCTCTGTCCCCTCCCTCACTCTCCCTCGTTTCTTCTGCTCACCTAACTGCCTTCGATCCTTCTCCCTCACTGCCCTCCATGCCTGGAACTCCCTCCCTGCACACATCCGCCTTGCCCCCTCCCTCCGCTCCTTCAAATCCCTCCTCAAGACCCACTTTTTCCTTGCCGCCTTTCCCAATGCCTGCTAGTTGTTCCCCATATACTTACTGTCTGCCCTCCTCTGCAGACTGCTGCAACCAACCTGATTGTAATCAAGCCAAGCACACGCACCTGAGACCTCGCATCCGCCTGAATGTTTGTTTGTCTTCTCCTCTGTCTCCCCCTCCTTGTCTTTTAGATTGTAAGCCACAGGCGGGGACCGTGTCTATTTTTATGTTCTGTATAGCGCCAGGCACATGGCTGGCGCTATATAAATGTTTATAATAATAATAATAATAATAATAATAATAACCCCCAGAGTCTCCTCATAATCATGAGTCTTGTTTATCTTGTCCTGAGGCCTGGGCTTCTGCCTTTCGAACCTTCCTTGTCTGTGGTTCCTATTGCGGAAGGCAAAATTGAAGGAAGAGTCTCTACCGCCTTGGGGTTGGAACTTTCTGTGGGGGTAGGACTTTCCCTTGGGTCTGAAGAATTGGGAACGAAAAACTTGTTTCTTGTGCCCACCTGTTGTAGCGTCTTTGGCTTGTTCTTATCTGTGGCTTCCGCTAACACCTTGTCCAGGCATGTTCCAAAAAGTTGGAGGCCCTTCTAGGGTCCTGAGATGAGTAGATTCTTTGCCGTTACGTCTCCTTGCCAGGACCGAAGCCAGACCCTGCGTTTAGCCACGATGGAGCCTGCTACTGATCGGGCTGCCCAGGTCATTGCATTGGTAGATGCGTCTGCCAAGAAAGTCGTTGCCAACATTATACATGCGGATAGCATCTGGGACCTTCTCTCTGAGATCTCGGGGTCCTGCACTTCCTGCATCCACGCCAGCTGGGCCCGAACAACATAGGACGTCAGAATATTAATCTTCAGGGTGCAGGTTGAAGAGTCTAGCGCCCTACGCAGAGAGGAATCAATTGCTCTGTCCATCGGGTCCTTTGGGAAGCAGTCTCCCTCCGTGGGGAAGACCGTTTGTCTGGCGAGGGAAGCAGCTGCTGCATCTATTTTGGAATTCCTGAATAGGGGTTCCTTTTTTGCGAGAGAAAAAGAATACAGGGAGTCCCGGCTCCTGTTCATCTTGTATGCTTTCCCTGGCTGTTTCCACTCTTCTCGCACCCGTCTTTCAAAGGCCCTATCCAGGGGAACTCCCAGGTCCTTTCCATGGACTGATGGGATATAATCCCTCTATTCCTCCTCCTGAGAATCAGAGGATTCCTCCTTAGAAGCCGTCTCCTTCAGCTGGAGGGTTTTTACAACCTGTCTCAGGAATTCATCTCTCTGTGCCCCTGGAAATTGCCTGTCCCTTTCCCTGAGGTCTGGAGCCTGGTCCCCGATTTCCCCTTCCTCCGAATTTGAGGACCTCTGCCTGGAGTCAACGTCAGTGTTTGATCGGAGATATAATTGTTTGGGCCTGATTGAAGCACCCTCCCCCGAGCTCTCCTCAGAGGACTGCGAGGCCAGCAAACGTGCCGCTGCACCCCCTGGTGGAGTTTTTCCCTTCTTTTTTCCCGCCCTCTCAGGCTGGGTTTTAGGGGCTTTTTGTTTGGGCCTGGGACCCTTAGAGGGGTATCTCTTTCTCTTTCTTCCCCCCTGGAGCTCGCACAGTTTTTCCAGCGAGACCAAAACCTTCCCCATAGTATTGGTCAGAGCGGCCATGGAGACTACTTGCTGTTCCAATGCTGGCTGCTCCTCCATGGCTTGTTCTGCTGCTGCCTGTCTCCCCGACATGGCAGGGGGTGGGTGGGACTCCTCCCAGCTGTAGATACTGCTGCCGGGGAACACAGAACCCAGCCGTGCTGGATCTGGTTGCGGGCGGGGGGACGCCAGACTTGACTGGGCCGTGCCGCAGTTGGAGCCTCCTACTCCTTTTTTTTTTTTCCCCACACGGCTCCCCTGCTCCCAGGCGCCGTGCAAGGGAGCTGGCCAGGGTGGAAAAGCGGCTCCCTAGACTTCATCAGGGAGGAGTGCTACCCCCCTGAGCCCCATCTCTTAGTTCGCGGGCACTCTAAGGAGCACTCCAAGAAGAACCGTCTGGATGGTCTGAAGGCAGAAGATGGACTGGATCTTCAGAGAAGGATAGCTCGGGACGCATGCGCAGTAAACAGTCAGTTTCTTCTGCCTCCTAGCGGTCTAACAGGCGAGCTACCCAATCGGAGGATTAGCCAGAGGCAGGGGGAGAAAAATGCAGAGAACATGGATCCCTGTCTATGAGCAGAGATATAGACAACAATCCAGCAGCCTGCTTATACCGACCCCGATTCACAGCACACAGCCAGAACGCACACGCTCAGACGTGCACATGGTGCCCTGTGCACAGCACAGCCACACAGGGTGGGTTGCATTTTTGCTCTGCATGGCTGTGCTGCACGTGTGGCACTGCGTGCACGTCTGAATGCGCACGTTCTGGCTGTGCGTCAGGGTTGGTGTAAGCAGGCTGCTGGATTGTCCCCATAATTTTTTTACCATACTTTAAAGGATGTTATTAATGCAGATATTATTACGGATGCTATGCCATTCAACATAAGACACATCCTACTGCAAAGTGAAAACTGTGTACTGCAATCAGATCAGAGTAATTAACAAAATACTCAGAACATACCATACCTTCATCCAAATATTTCACCTCACCAATGAGATGGACAGACTGGGCAGGGTCTGATTATGTCAGTTATGAAAACCAGAGCCCTGTACAGAAAATAAACCCACTTCCTGAGGTGGATAGACTTAGTCTAGGACATGGAGGCCTTGGAAACAAAGGTGTAAGTGAAAGTCTGGCAAAATCCTGAAGCAGTATCTTTTCCCTGTTTAAACAAGGGCTTGTTTTCACTATCCTACCAGATCTTTGGGGGATACTGCTGTTGAAAAGCCCTTCAATCAGAGCCCACACTGTTGTGCATGGGATCAAGTAACTGGGAAGACAAGCTCACTTAACTGATGGCAATTATTCCAGGGCAAATCCCGCAGGAAGAGAGACTTATTGATCATCAGAATTTGTGGAACCAAAGGAGGATGGCCAAATGAAGAGGACTTGTCTAGCTTCTTATAGTCCTTCTCTAAGGTCTACCAAGAATGGACTGGAAGCCACAAGAAGCCAAGAAGCCTCTTCAGTTGGGGAGATGGTGGCAGGGGATAATGACTGATGGGGGTACAGTCCGGGACTTACCCCATGAAGTGTGTTCTTATGCATCCACAATGTGACAGTAGTAAGAGGTAGAGAGCAAATACTTTGCTTGGAAGTGGAGCCAGCATAGGACAATTAGGCAACACCAGAAGATTATGAGGTCCACAGATTTGGAGCAAGCAAGAGAGATCACAGTGGAAAGGGCAATCAGCAGAGAGAGGTAGGGATGCCCATGTGGGCCAGCTGTTCACAGTAGATGCAGATTCTACTTGCCTTGATCCAAATATCAGGCCCCCAAACCAGGTGCTGTCTGTGGTTCACTGTTTTCAGCTTAGAGTAATTTCAGACGTGCTGACCTGATCGTGGAGGGGATTTGGGGAGGGGGCAGGGCTGCGCGGTGCGATATCTCCCTCAGGGAGACGGGTGGACGCAGCAGCCAATCAGGCCGCTGCACCCAACCCGTACCGCAGTCTGGGCCACGGTCGGGACCAGGGTGAGGTGACAGACGTTACCTTCTCTCCGTTCCTGATTGTGGTCCAGCTAACAACGATTCTGGAGGTGAGGCCGGCCTCACCTTCAGAATCGTGGTTAGCATTGACCCTCGCCAGGTAGTCACCATGGTGAACATCTCTCGGGGCTCCCACAGACGTTCGCGCTATCACAGTCACCACACCGAATCCACTGTGATGCGGTGTGGTTGACTGTGATCATGTAACGTCTGAAATTACCCTTAGATTGGACAATTGGGTTTCTCACCTTGGGAAACTGTCCTTCTGCTGATCCTCACAGGGTGGGGATTCCAGACACTGGGGAAGATCCCCAGCGCTACCGCTAGGAGGCACACTAAGTTCCAAACTGGGGATGCTCTGAGGGGATTGCCCTCCATTTTCCCAGTTCATCTAAAAGTAGAGGAGAATCTGTTGAAAGAAAACTAGAACAACCTATCTCCTTTCTAAAATAAAAAGCACAAACCCTAAATGAGACCTCCAAAAAAAGAAAAAGAGGTCTATGTTTGTTATAACACAAAAATAGAAAAAAAAATCCTATGGGAAAACACTGAAATCTAAATATGGAAAACCAGGATTTTCCTTTTATCCTCCCTCCCCTCCACCAAAAGAAAACGAGGGAGGGGTGAATCCCCATCCTATGAGATCAGCAGAAGGACAATTCCCAAGGTAAGAAACCCAGTTGTCCATTCTCCTGATCCTCACAGGATAGGAATTCCAGACACTGGGGAGTTTCCAAAGCAGCAATCCCCAAATGTCTGGGTCGAAGAAAGAACAGGCAGAGATTATTTTCCCAGGTAAAAGAAAAATTACTCCACTACTCCCTGAAGCACCTTTCATCCAAAGGCTGCATCAGCAGAGTCCAAGACATCTAGAACACAAACCAGCTCCATACAAGTCAATGGGAGTTTAGCCATCGGCTTCAATGGGAGCTGGATCGCGCTCTTATTCTATAGTGTCTTGTAAATGTGTGCAAACTAGACCACACAGTGGCTTTGCAAATTTCAGAATATGGGGCTCTGGCCTTAACAGCCCAAGTTGCAGGACTGAGCATACACAGGAGCTAGGTGCAGCAGGGGAAGATCACTCCTTCGCATCAATCAGAATTAACCTGCTCTGCAGTGCTCCAGACTTCTAAAACAGGCTGCCTTCACACAGGGAGTGAGGGAGTGAGTATGCCCCCTAAATGGAAGAGAAGCCCAAAAATTATCTGGAGAGTTTTTGTGCTCCCTGCTCCCCCCTGGGCCTAGTCCAGCTGACGGTTCCCACCTGTGTGAAAATGGCAGCCGCAAGCCAGAAAACAGACCCTGAGAGGCTTGCAGTCCCCCACAGGGCTAGAAATTATTCTAAAGGAAATCAAAGAGTAGCGGGTGGTGGTGAGTGAGGAGAGGGGAATCCTCCTAACGGGGAAAAAAAACAAATGGAAAGCTCCCTAGAAAGAATCAATAAGAGAGTGGACAATCTCTCAAAAAGAGTGAATGTGGCAGAGGCGAATAAGCTCCATGGAAGACAAATGCTTACAGGCAGGAGCAAGGGAGGACATTTATTAAAACACTGACATTTCTCCAGGATAAATGTACGACCTGGAAAATCAGTCTCGTAGAGACAATTTGAGGATCACTGGATTAGAGAAAGGGATGGAGCTCCCTAATCCAAGAGCGTTTATAAAATCGTTAATAGCCACTCTATTTCCTGATGAAGACAGTCTCCAATACATTGCAATACACAGGGCCCATAAGAGGCTTACGATGTGGAGAGAGACCATGAGCTATAATGGTAAAGTTTAGAGATTTTCCTGTGAAGGAACTGATCCTTAAAAAAGCCAGAGCAAGCCAGAAGCTGTAATACCTTACCTACACTGAGAGTTGAGAATTGTCCCAGATTTCTCAATGGAAACTGCAGCTCCAAGGCATAAGTGGTACAAATATAAGGTCATCATGAAAGACCGAGGTTTCAAACCACAATTGCGGATGCCTGCAAAATTCACCTTCATATGCAGAGGTCAATGCAGATTTTACATAGATCCAGATCAACTGGAAATAGAGGTGAAAACTCTCCCTGAATTAAAAGGTGCAGTAGAGGTAGAAAACTTGCAGAGAGCTTAGAAAAGAAGATTTATGACTTATGAGGTGGCTTTAATTGTTCAGCTTGATCATTTGAAAAAAAGAAGAGAAGGTTTACTTACGAGGTAAAAATGTATGGGCTCAAGTAAGTGACTTTGATGCAGCCAGCTGGCTGCACCTAATAAAGATGCAACAGAAGAATCCATGGCTTCTATTTTGAGCCCTTAGAAGATTTCATAAAGGAGGAGTGAATCCCTGAACTGAATACAATTTACTTTTAGATAGTCTCTGACTCAGATGAGTTATATGCTGTTCATAAAATACTTGTTTTATTTGTTCTGTCAGGTTGGGATGGGTTGGCCAGATTCTGGGCCTGTTTTGTTTTGCAGTACAGACCAATATAAGGGGAATCAGTCAGATGAAGCAGTGAGTGCTAAGGTAACTTGTCAAATTTTATTTTGCAAATATGATGGCTAACATTATTTCTGTGACCTGGAATGTCCACGTTTAAATTATCCAGTGAAAAGGAAAAGATCATTCAAAACACTTCAGGTGAACAAGGCTGATGCAATGTGTCTACAAGAGACTTATGTCTTGGCAAAGGATGTATGGCGGTTAAAACATAAAGAATGGGATAAGCAATTCTTCTCCTGTGCCAGGCGTAAGGGGGCTGGGGTTGCCCTCCTCTTTGCTACTATATTGGGAGCACAAATTCAACAAGTAAAAAGGGACAAAGAGGGTAGATTTATTCTAGTAAAAGGCTTAGTAGATAATGAACAGTATACTTGGGCTGGCCTATATGCTCCTAATGAAAATACTTTTGAGTAACTTGCCCCTCTCTAAGCTAGACAAATCTAGCCCTGCAGCTCTGAAAAAATGAAACCTGAGTCTCGAGGAAATACTGGAGCAGGCAGGCTTAATAGATATCTGGAGGCATAAAAATGGGAACCTGAGATACTATTCTTGCTATTCTGCTAGACATGGTACGCACTCTTAAATAGATTTTATTTGCGTCGATAAGGAACTCGTATTTTGGTGCAGAAAATATTTTATAAAGGTCACTGCCTTTTCAGATCACAATGCAGTGATCCTCAAACATAGCAGACCTCAGCAGACTCAGAGGCAGAAAGGATATTGGAAACTTAATATCAGCTACCTGCAAGATATAATTATTACATATAGACGGTTCCAGTCTATAAAGGAATATTTTGAAAACAATCTTGCAGGTGGAGGTCTCACCTCTCATAATCTGGGATGCTGCCACTGCAGTATGGCAAGGAGAGTTTACTGCTGCACTTGAGGCTCGCAAAAAAGATAGAGCAGAGAAATTGAGAAATCTATATGCTCAGTTAGCCAAAATAGAATTTAGAAATAAACAAAATCCTAACAAAAAACTGCATCTGGAAATAGACAAACTGAGAGGTGAGATCTCTTCCCTAGAAACAGACTACACCGTACAGCAAATGAAAAGGGCAAGGAGTTTCTATTATTATAAACACAGTAAAATGGACAAAATACTCGCAAAAAAAAAAAAAAAAAAAACAGAAACATATTGGGGGGTTGGCTGCTAACTCGCAAAAAAAAAAAAAAAAAAAAAAGGGACAGAAAGCCATGATAACTAAAGTTATTAACTAAGGAAAGACGGAAAACAGGGGTTAATGAGAAAATTCTGTCCACATTCCAAGAATACTTTAAAGAGATTTATACCTCTACTAATCCTGATCAGGATGAAATCAACAGCTTTTTAAGTAAACTGAAATTGTCAAAATTAAATATAGACTAAATAAGTTTTTTGGAATGCCCCTTTTTTAGCTGAAAAGATTAAAGATACCATCAAAATATGAAAAAACACAAATCCTCAGGTATGGAATAGAGTTCCCTCCATCATTCTACCAGCTCAAATTTCGCTATGCCCTAAGGAAGGTAGAAATCTGATGGAACCTGGAAGTTGTTTGTTCATATCCTTATAGAACGCAGATTCAATTTTTTTTACTAAAATATTAGCAATCAGGTTTAATAATCTTACTGGAAAACTAATTCATCCCGATCAGACAAGGTTCATTTCTAGAAGATTCGGATCAGATAATATGCTCATGGCAATTAATTTAATACACAAAATCCACAGAGATAAAACGGAGGCAATTATTATATCAAAGGACACAGATAAAGCCTTTGACAGGGCTGAGCTGGTTTGCCTGATTGAAATCTTAAAAGCTATGGGTATGTCTGGACAATTTCTAAATTGGGTCAAAATCAATTATTTAAAACCAGTGTCCCAAATAATGATCAAGGGGAGAAACTGTCCTCGCCCTTCCCACTCACTAGAGGAACAAATGCAGGGATGCCCCCTGTCCCCCCTTTTCTTTATCATCATCTTACAAGCCCTGGTTATAGCTATTCATGCAAATGAAGTACTACTAAGTGTATCGCTTGCAGTTCCAGCCAGTTCATGCTGTGGCGAAGATCAGTAAGGGACCAGGTTCCCTGAGCGTAGGCGTCTGCTAAATGAGCTCCCCAGTCACAGAGACTTTTGTGTCTGTTTTAATTACTACTTTTGTGGGATCGGAAAGAGGCACCCCGATCAAGAAGCGGTGATCGGTCATCCACCACTTCAGAGATGTTCGTAATGCAGGGGGGACAGTAACGGCGATCTGAGTGTCCTCCATGATCTGGCGCTGCCATGGTCCGAGGAGTTCCTGGAAAGAATGAAGATGGAATCGTGCCCAGGTGAGATTTGGATGTAGTAGTCCATTAAGCCCAATAGGCTGGCAAGCTCTTGAAGCGATGTTGTTGTTTGGGATTGAACCTCTCGTATCAGGAGTGATTTTCAGTTGTCTCGCCTGAGGGATGACTATGCGATCTAAGACAGTATCTAAGAGTACCTCTAGGTGCTCCAGCATTTGAGAGGGCATTAGAGTACTCTTTTAGCTGTTTATGATGTAGACCTGATCCTCTAGGCAACAAATAGTTGTCCTGAGCTTGGAGAAGAGACGGGACATTTACCAGGATGTTGTCGAGGTAAGGGTGGATTGTGACTCCTTTGAGTCCAAGAATGGCTATGATGGACATGAGAACCTTTGTAAAGGTTTGGGAGGGCATAGCCAAGTCAAATGGGAGAGCCCAGAATTGTCGGTGGGTGTCCTCATATTGGAAGTGAAGCCATCTCCTGTGAGTGGGGTGAATGGGAATGTGAAGATAGGCCTCTCGGAGGTCTAGGGAGGCTAGCCAATCTCCCTTTGAGATGTGAAGACAGATGAACTGCATGGTCTCCATCTTGAGTTTCTTGTGCTGAAGGGACCTATTTTGCATTTCGAGGTCTAAAACAGCCCTCCAGTCACCTGACTTCTTTTTGACTAAAAATAAAAATGAAGAGAGACCTCTCCTGTGTTCTAGGTAAGGGACAGGCTTTTGGAGCGCCGATCTTAGTCAGTCTGGATATTTCAAGAGAGAATGCCTGATGGTTTTCTGGATAACTTGACTTTGGGGATATGCAATAGAATTCCCTTGGAGTTTTCATGAATTCTACCGCATATCCCTTGGCTACAGTCTCTCTTACCCATAAGTCTGTAGTTGACACATCCCAGACGTGGGCAAATTGCATCAGTCTTCCCCCTATGAGATTATGCAAGAGAGGGATAATACCTAAAAAGAGTCAGGAGTCTTGTCTACCTGAGGAGTTCCCAGGTCCTGGCTTTGAGCGCTGCTGCTGTGCAGGTGATCTTCCCTAGCGATACCAGCGACCTCATGATCCATGGCCTCTGGGCTGATAAGAGGAACCCCTCCGGTTGTAAGAGTATTGGTGAGAATACCTGGAGTAGGGGCAAAAAGGCTCGACACTGAGAAACTGTTGTAAAGTTTGCTTCTTGTCTTTGTCAGCAGCGTCTGCTAATACCTTATCCAAAGACATGCCCCAAAATTTCTCCCCCTGGAAAGGGGCGGATACCAGCAGATTCTTCATATGTGGATCCGCTTTCCACGAGCGAAGCCACAATCTTCTTCTCGATGTTACGTTTGCAGCAATAGCTCTGGCAGACCAGGTGATAGTATCAACAAATGCATCTGCAAGAAAGGCATGTACTAGAGAGATGTTAACAGATAATTTCCTGGAGGCTTTTTCCTGAATGCCAGGGGACTTGCCCATCTGGAACCATTTCAAAATTGCTCTAGCAATGTAAGACACAGTGGAAATGCATAAGACTGCTAAAATGGCCTCAACATTTTTACACAGACCAGAATCAATTCCACGATCAGCCAAGTCCTTAGGGGAAAAGTCCTCCTCAGCTGGAAAGACAGACTGATGTACCAGAGAGGCTGAAGCAGCGTTAATCTTTTGAAAAATAGCTGACTTTTATTTGGAAAAGGCATATAGAGCTTCCAGGTTCCTGGGGAACCTCATAGACTTGTCAGGGTGTTTCCATTGTGAACAAATAATGTATTCAAAAGCCCTATTTAAAGGGTAGCCCATCACTCTGAAAGAGGGTCTAGAAATATAGTTCCAGTCAGACTCCTCATCTGAAGAGTCTGAATCCTTCTTTTTACTAGCCTTTTCTTTCAGCCGTAAAGCTCTTTGAAAGCATCTCCTTAAAGCGTCTTTGTAAGTAAAAGAAAATTCACAGCCCTGTTCCCTGGAATCATAAACAGGGAGAGGAGCAGGCTCTGCAAGTTCAGCATTATCAGAATGCTCAGAATCCTCTCAGAGTTAGAGGACTCATCCTCTTCAGAGAGAAAATCTCTGCCAGAAATTTCATTCTAGATTCACGAGGGGGAAGGAGACCCGTCCTCATCTGAGGAGGATTCCTACTCAGGGACAATCCCTCCCTCACTAAGGTTAGAGCCCTTGTTAATATTTTCCTCGGAGGAGGAGGAGGAGGAGCCCAGCTATTCTTTAAAAAGCTCTTCCTGAGGAAGCTTGTTTGGGCTTTTTTTTGCCAGTGGCTGCTTGTCCTTGCCAGCCTATTTAGACCGGCCCTTGAAAAACCTTTCCTCTCTGGTGACTTGGAGGAAGGGGCCCTGGGTCTCTTTTTTATTTTTTTAGAAAGCTTCTCCTCATGGGGACGGTCTAGAGAGGTCAGAATTTTATCAAGGGCTTCGACATGCAGGGACTCAATAGAAGAAAAGTTATCTGCTTCCCTTTGAGAAAACTGCTATCCTGGCTGAGTCTCTCCTGAGGTTCCCCCTCACGGCAGCTCTTGGTAGGTATCATGGGCTTTTGGTACGCTTTCGGTGGGAAAAGCTGGCATCTGTGGCACTTAGGAACCAAGCAGCGGCAGACAGGAGCAGTGAGAAGAAAAGCCTGTCAGGAACTCTCTTGTGTCCACCCTTCTTTCCAAGCTGCACATGCAGTGGCAGCAGGCAGAGGAAATTGGAGGCAAAGCAAGCCTCAGAGAAAACAAAGGACCCAAACGCAGGTCTGGGAGCTGAGTCCCCACCTACAGTATTACTAAACAAAAAGTCCCAGGCAGCCAGAGTAAAAGGTTTCTGCCTGGGGAAGGAAAACTGCCTAAGAGAGTGCAGAGCACTCTCTACTACTTCTTAATGCTACAAAGCAGAAATCCAACTGGAAAAATGGAGGGTGATCCCCTCAGAGCATTCCCAGTTTGGAACTTAGTCTGCCTCCTAGTGGTAGTGGCGGGGATCTTCCCCAGTGTCTGGAATCCCCATCCTGTGAGGATCAGAAGGGACTAATGCTTTAGTGGGGTGAATATTTAAACTGCCTGTTGGTGCTCCCACAAAGGAGGGTTGGTCAGACCCCATGCCCCTGAGGTATATGGCTAGTGGTTCATCCACCTAGAGTTTCCCTACCCACAAGACAGCAGAAGAATCAGCAGGAATTGGTGAGAACAGACCTGTACCTCTATCTGTGACTGGGAGAGATAAATGAAGTTGTATGCTTCTGAAACAATAGAAGTGACTAGACTGGAGTGATGGGGAAATGTTCTAGAACTACTGCTTCTCCAAGGGGATAAAGTGGGCATTACCCATATAACAGTGTCTGGGTTGGAGGAGTCCTTGGGCACCTTTAGACGCAAAAGAAATGGGTGTCTGGATGTGTGTTGACACCACTGTTTAGCCGCACGTATGTCCTCGTGTTTACTATGTTGCAGTAATTACACAATTACATCCAATGGTGCCTACTTAAACATTGGATGCCAGCACTGACACGCAGCCCTCCACAGCTTCCCCGGATGATATCCCATCATGTGCTGCTCCCTCACCTCAATAAAATACATGATATTCCATGATGCACTGCTCCCTCCCCTCACTATACAGTGCTGTCACTTCCAAATCCCCTCCTTTTGGTAATGGTGAATCTTCTTTAAAAAAAAGAAAAGAGAGAGAGAGAGAGAAGGTTGCTTCCTTATAACCAAGGTTCTTCAAGATGGCTCCGTACATTCTCACAACTGGAGTGGATCCAGAGAAATAATACATTGACAGGGAACAGGGTGAAATTATGAGGAGTGGGGAACTCTAAATGAGTGCACACAGGGGCAGGGCCATGTGGAATGAACCCCCCTCCCCACCTGGCCAAAGAAAGAGAGAGGGTGGGAGGGAGGGCACACGCTTGTGTCCGTGCAGGGCTGGGCAGCAGCAGAAACCTCACTTCTCTCTCTCCTTCTTAGTCAGGCTTCCTTGCCCGACCGTGGTAAGGGTCATCTGAGCACCCAGCTGTCCAGGATTTCCCATCACTGGCCCCCTGCTTAGGAGCAAGAGGAAAGCAGCTTCAGTTTGCAGGAAGTTGCAAGACAAACCCAAGCTACACTATGTGTAGAACTCTACGATTGTCCCCTGGAAGTAATGGCAAGCAGATTAACACACCACTCAATATCGTTAGTCACAACACCTGACATAGGGAGAGGGTAAACACGTTATTTCCACCCTCGATACTTCCTGGCAGGAAATATGTGCTTAACGAGGGCTAAAAAGCACGACAATGCTTAAATGCAACGCACAGTCATATGGCAAATGCCATAAACACCCATTCCTCATTGCGTCTCAAGACGTCCCGTATGTAGAACTACCATTTACTTTTGAGTGTGTTGTTTGAACACATTCCACTGAGTAAAGAAACAGATTTGACAGTTGCGTTTCAAGGTTCTCATTCAGAATAGTAGCGCAACTAACTGTTATGTTTTGATTACAAATTCCACAGGTGGTTTGTTTGAATTAGCGTTTCTGCAAAATGGCTTCCAAAAAAAAAGTTAATGAAAAATACTTCAGGAAAAAACAAAAACAAAAACAAAAACTTAAAATGATTAAATGCATGCCATCTAAAATCACTTAACAATTTCTACCTAAAAAAATCTCAAACTTGCATTATAAAATTCCTGTCACAGAAAAGCCTTTTAGATTTTATTGAGAAATCTTAAGTTTTCTATTATGTTATATAGCCTATAAATAAGATATAGATCATATATGTTGTATAAATAGGAAAACTCTATTCCTGCTACAGAAAATCAATAGAAAAGATCAATTCTTTCCCCATAGAAAAGATCAATTTTCTATCAAATTCAAAGGGATTTTTACAGAAATTTCTATTGAATTCTTTTGTATTTACTCGTTTGAATTTCACAAATTTCCCATTAACATCTTGCAATAATTTTTAAACAAGATTTCAGAAAGATGTATATTTTTGTTTAATTTCTTTACGTGCACAATTATTTTTCAAAAAAGCAGGAGTGCAAACCAGTGAAAAGCCTTAAAAGTCTAAAGGAAAAAACAATGATTTTCACTTTACCTTAGAGACCGTACTTGAGCTTCAAGAGTTTCTGTTCTCTCTTGATAAAGAAGCTTTAGTTTCTCCTTTAGAAAAAGATTAAACACATATCTCTTCTCATTTCTTTAAAAGGTTACTCTTCCTTATAAATGCAGTTATTAATAATATTTACTAATTCCTCTGCAGACAATGGGAATTTTTAAACAAACAACTTTTGTTTCAATTTTATGAAAATATACTTAGCAAAAAGAAAATTCTTGTAGTATCTCTCTTATTCCTAGATGAAAAGTCCATTTGAATGTTCAAATTCCTAATTATGACAGTGTTGGACCATTATGAAGAATATCAATTAGTTCTCGGATTCCAATATGCCTTCCTATCCAAGACCATAAATAATACAGGGGTTTTTCCTGTTAATTGGTTAAATAGCATAGTGGTGCCTATCTTTAAAAAAGGATCTCCATTACAACCGGGTAATTATCGCCAATTAGTTTGTTAAGTATTGTCAGCAAATTATATGCCAAGTATTTGCTAGGGCAGTTACAAGATTGGGTGTACTCAGAAGCAATCTTGGGCCTGGAACAGGCAGGTTTTTCCCCTGGCATGTCTACTACTGATCATATATTCACAGCAAAACAAATAATTACTAAATATGTCCGCCAACATTTGAGTTCGGCACTTTTTAAATACTTTGCTGACTTAAGAGCAGCATTCAATACCATCCATAGGGAGTGGTTGTGGACAAAGCTAGCAATTCTGAATAGAGACCAGTGTTTGTTATTCTTAATGGCTGCTTAACATAATGGTACTACACTTCAGTTTAGGTTAAATAAGCAGGGTAACTTGACGGACCCAGTTCCTATTGCCAGGGATGTTTGACAGGGGTGTCTTTTGGCACCCCTGTTGTTTAACCTGTATATTAATGGGGTAGTAGATAAGTTAAGGGACCCTGCTTTTCACCCCCAGAGACTTGACGATTGGGCTTTGCCCATATTACTCTACACAGACAATAAAGATTTACTGTCCCAAACCACGATAGGCCTAAGGCGACTAATGAATGGGTTCCATAATTATCGTTCTGACGAATTTTTGTCAGTAAATTATGGAAAAACCAAGGTGCTAGTTGTCAGTCGGGCCCGAGTTCACCATACCTGAAGTATGGGTAACCAGAAAACAGAGTAAGTTCGATGGTATAAATACCCAGGAGTTATTTTTTCAAGCTCATTTTCTTGGTACCCCCATAGTATGGCTATATTAGACTAGGCTAAAAAGACCACCAAAGGAATTCTTTCCTTTTTCCATTCTAAAGGAGGCAAAATGGTTGTCCCGGCCCTAAAGGTTTTCAGAGCCAAAGTTTGGCTCAGATGCTATATGCAATTTCTGTTTTGAGGCTTAATCCTCTTTTGGAGTTGGAACTGGTTCAGAACTATTTTTTAAGATCAGTTTTGAGTGTACCTAAAGCCACTCCTACTGTATTTCTTTGTTGTGAGACTGGCTCAAGTCAATTTTCTTCTTTAGCTAAATTTGCTCTAATAAAATTTTGGCTTCGTTTAAATCTGAACACCTTGAACACATTATCGAACTTGGTCATTTTGTCATTAATTTCTGGCCCCCAGGAAATAGGAATAACTAAGCTGCTTGGGTTGCTGGGATTTTAGGAGCTGTATTTGTTGTCTTTGACCTTTCCAAGGCAGAGAGTTTGGTCCAAACACGAATTAGTGCAGACCAAGAATTGCAAATAGGTAGAGAAAACATTTGTCTGCCCAAAATTGCCCCGTTATATAATTTGTATTCAGCTCCCTTTGGGGGCGCGGGGTATTTGCATGGTATGTCTGAGAGGAAATTACAATTTGCCTTTACATTGGTAAGATTCAACTCTCTGCAATTATTGATGGTAGATACCAGAATATTCCCTACTCCCAAAGATTATGCCCCTTTTGCAGGTTGGGGAGGGTGGAATCACTGGCCCATGTGACTTTCGACTGTCCTTTATATGCTGCAGCCAGAGAGAAATTTCTGACCCCGTTAATCAGTAATAAAGCACCAGGTAGCCAAGGTAATACCTTGATATACCTGCTTTCTGATGTAAAACCCTTAGTATCTTTTGTTATGGCTAAAATTATTTTCGATTCCTTTATGACAAGAAGATCGGCGGTAATTCTGTGAGGGTAAATGCTATAACCTAGATGTTTGGATACTCCTTTTGATGTAAATTTATGTGATGTTTTGTGATGGCAATGTTGCTTACACAATAAACTTGAACTGGATTCCAATATGCAGTTACTCAATAGTTTTAAATTCCTATTTGGTGCTAGGAGTTATAGAAGATAGCAGATTCTCCCAATGTTGCTTCTGTTCAGTCACCATAACTAATCCACTGATAGAGTTTTCTTGAATACATGTTGCATAAAGGCAAGTCTTGAAAATGAAGGAGGCTATTCTTACAAAAACTATACATGGTCACCAGATTTTGAGCACTAGAAGTTAAGACATAATCACAAAGATTTTTGGCTATGCAGAGGCCAGAACTTGATGAACACTCTGAGAACATTTCAAAAACCACCAGTGAAAAATAATCTTTCATGCACAGTGGTATAAAGCTCTAAGCAGCAACAGTATAATAATATTTTGCATTTATATACTATTTTACACCATGAAAAACCCCATAATGGGCTTTACAAAATTCCTACCTCTAAAGGAGAAGTAGCATTTGCTACATTATATACACTGTCAATTGGTTTCTCGCAGGAAAACTAAAGGACCTGGCCTTGGGGCTCTCTTAGAAGCTGGCTAAGATGCTGAACCCCTGAAGAAAGAACAGCAACACACAGTTGGCCGGAGAGATGCAGCTCGAAACCTAGGGAGAGGCTTGGGACTTGAGAAGGGGTGTCTCCTGAAGTATAAACAGCACCCCGAGTGAAATGTGGGACCGTGCTTTTAAGATTGTCCACAAAAATCCCTCTCCTCTGCAGAATCTCCTCCCCTGTGCAGAATTTCTCTTCAGCCTCCCCAGTCCAGCAACTCACCCGGCAGCAGTTTCCCTGGCTGGCCCTCCTGTGTGCTCCTTCTGGATGCTTCTGGCCCTGCCCAATGGGGCCTTCGAGAGCAGTGTGGCCTGATGACATCATCCGGCTGTGCCACCCTGGGAGGCCCTGTCAGTCGGGGCTAGGACACAGCAAGAAGGAGCGCAGGAAACCCAGGCAGAGAAGCTGCTGCTGCTGCCGCCAACACCACCACCACCGGTTGACTTGCTGGGCTGCTGACGCCTGCCTCCTCCTCCACAGGTATAAACAGATGGGGAGGGCCGTGAAGGAAACAGCCCTTGGGCGACACCAAACGGTGTTGGTCGTTGGTGACCCAAAGTGGCTATGTCTTGGAACTTTAACATCTGTTTCTGCAGCGTGAGGACAACAGGTGTTGATGTGGACTGGAGTTTGTTTTGACCCACGTTTTTAAATCTTGGTTTCTTGATCATGATATGATGGAGCCACAGAATTACAGGATGTCTTCAACTCCAGTGTTAAATTCATCTGAACAAATATCAATGCAATTGAAAATTACCATATTTGTTGTTTAAAAAAAGGATGTCCTGTAGTTCAATTTGGACTTAAAACAGATATAGAGAAATTACATGGTTTAAACAAAAATGAGTTAAACACTCATCATTAACTCTTCAATCAAATTTGAGCAATAGTTTTCTAGGACTTCCTAATAACTTTATTGTAAAAAATACTTTTAACTCAAAAAACCCTAACTTCTCATTTAAGGAGCCAAGAGCAAGAGTTAAATAACCTTCCCAGTATAGTTATGTTGATCAGTTTACTATTTTAATGAAGGAAGTGAAAGAGATTAAATTTATCTATGGCTTAGAATTCTTGGCAATTACAAAAATTTGTTCTGAAATTCAATCACAGTTAGAAGCTCATGAATTTTTACTTTAAAACATTTTAAACTCTTCTGCAGCAAAAACCAATTTGTCTCCCGAAGAACTAATAACTGATGAATGGAAAGAATCCTCAAAACCTATTTGTAACAATAGTTTGAGAAAGTAAAAAAGATTAAGAGACCAGAATAGTTTAATATATAACTTGGTGGTTAACAGGTATGAAAATAGAAGTTAGTGGAGGATAGGTTGGCTAATGACCTTACCCGTATAACTGAAATTTCTGCTCAATGATCGCAAGATAATATTGTTTGTTGCAAGATTGCCTCAACATAAGGGTCCCTATACATACCTTCCAATCTGAGTGGGATTTAAGAATTTATATTTACACCATTTAATTCTTACAACTTCTACAGAGTTTTCTAAGAGGACTGTAATAATAACAACATTGTGAGCTAAGGAAACGGAAAAATTATGCCCATGATCTTTCACAGTTACAGCCGATTAGTTCAGCTTATTTTGTTCCCGAATACCAGCCAGTACGTGATTGACTTAATGAGGTTAGAGAAAGAATATACAGGTTTAAATTAGAATATTGCTGGAACTGTTAAATTGGAATATTGCTGGAATTATGAGCAAGATAAATGACCCAGATAGGATAGTGTTTATTCAGAAATTTCATATTATACTGTTACCACAGACCTGAATTTCTGGGGATTTTAATTGTTATAATTTATTTGCTAAGAATGTTTGGAAGCAAAATTCTAAAGGCAGATTTAAAGGAGGGTTGTTAACTTTGGTCTCTATCTCTGTGTGTGAAGCTATTTAAATAGTTTCTGACTAAATACCTGTTAGCTGGTTTTTTTACATTTAAGCATAGAGACCCACTTATAGGTGAGAAATATTTATTTTCCTCCAAGGACTTTTATGAATGATGATTCTTTTTATTTTTCCCCACCCTTGTAATAATGTTGAGTTAATTCACTTTAATTATCCAGACGTTGAAATTAGTATAGCTGGGAATTTTAATCCAAGAATTAGAAACACAGATAGCAGGTTGGATGTTGAGGAATTATATGGGGTATTCCTATCCCAGAAATGATCAATAAGGTCATTAATAAAGTAGGTCTTTTTCTATCTAAATTTATGCATGAGGATAACTTTACGATGTTAAATGGTTAGACTGGATTTGATATTATTAGTGCATGTATGTGGTGGCTTGCCTCCTGATGGGGACTGGCCACCGGGAGCACATAACACCTGTGCTCCGTTCTCTGCACTGGCTGCTTATAGTCTTCCAGGCCCGATTCAAGGTGTCAATTATTACTTTTAAAGCCCTATACAGTTTGGGTCCCTCCTACCTGTGGGACTGCCTCATTCCTTGTGTCCTGGACCGGCCTCTGCAGTCGGCCGGGGATACCCTCTTACAGGTCCCCTGGGCTTGTGACATTCAAGAGAGCATTCTTTGTGGCCGCACCACAGCTATGATGCATTCACACCTCACATGGTGCGGCAGCGAGACCCGCGAGGGAAGACGCAGCAGCAGGGAGGAGGGACCCAGTGGAGATTCACCTCGCTCCAGATCTCCCCTCCTTCTGCAGACATGGGGTGAGAAGGGGTATCTGTCTTTTTCCGGGCCTCAGTTGTTTATAGTTTTAATCTGATGTTTTTACATTGTGTTTTATATTTTTGCATTCTGTTTTCTTACTAGATATTGTTCACCACCCCGAGCTGCTGTTGGGCAGGAGGGGGTGGGATATAAATAATTATAAATAAAATAATAATAATAATATATGTATTTATCTACTATGGGTGCCAGTACTATTGATTATATCTTAGTGGCAGTGGATAGATTGGTATGTTACAATCATTTTAACGTTTTACTCAGAGAAGAAAGTGATCATCTTCCATTAGCTGTTGCCCTTGTTAGTTAAGGCTTAGTTTAGTCTTGATAATCCTCAGCAGAACTTTCCAATAATTATAAATAGACACAGGGTTGTATTGTGGAATACAGATATTGTTGATAAATGCTTAAGAGTTCTGTAATAATTGGTTCCCTTTCTTAGAGCCTTATTTAAATGATTTGAATAATCCTGAGGAGTTGTTGAGATTATATGAGCAGATAATTGAAAGTTTTGAAATTGTTCTGACAAGAACTTGTGTTTTTCAGAATGGTATTATTACCTAGCATAGACCTTTGTTTGATGACACTTGAAATAAAGGATTTAAATTAAAAAGAGATCAAAGTATATATGAAAAGGTTAAATGGGCTAAAAGAAAACATAAATTGTTGTTATGGATTAAGAAAAGAGATATTTAGATAGACTTTGTGAAGAAAGAAATGAGGCAATTATGCATAAAAACAAACGGTTTTGGCAGATAGTTTCAAAGGGTACTAAGAATGTATTAGCAAAACTACATTGTTTTATTGGGAAAAACTGCTGGGTTAAATATTATGATAAATTTAGTACCAGATTAAGTAAAGAAACTCATTTAGATGACTACAGGTTTTCTGATTGTGACCTAAATACATATTGAGTCCATGACCAACAGGGAAAGCCCTTTGTGCTGACTGGGTGCCTCCTGAAATTTTAAAGGTTTTTTTCAATCATGCTGGATGTCTGTTTTGAAAAGTATTTTTAAATAATACTATCTGTTATGATTACTTCCCATATAATTGGAAGGAGAACATTAAAGTTCCCATTTTCAAAAAGAGTTTAAAAACTGATCCAGATGCATACAGACTAGTGCTGAAACTCAGTATTAGAAATTACTCAGTTTTTGACGAGTATCTCAGTATTTGACTCAGTTTTATTGAGTAACCAAAGAATTTTTCCAGTACTCTGTATTTGGAGAATCCTTGAATGAGCAACATAAAGGTACTTGGTACTTGGAAAATACTCAGCAATCAGTTTTATTTTACCAAGTATTTTACCGAGTACCAAGGCTGAACACTCCGAGCCAGTCTTCGGAAACTTGGAAATACTCATGAATAAATTTTGTATTATTAGTTGCAGCCCTAATACAGATCAATTAGTTGAATTAGCCTACCTTCAAAGATTTGTGGGAAACACTTGCTAACTCACCTATAATCTTGCGTCAACGGATCTAGCATATTAGGGGAAGAACAAACAGGTTTCCAAGCCAGTTATTCCTGCACTGATTATTGTTTCACCTTAAATTACCTTATCTCTAAATATATTATGAATAAAAATGGTTTTTATGTTGCTTTTAGGATTTAAAAGGTGCTTTTTGATTCAATAGAATTTTACTACTGAAAAAACTGATGGGGCTCAAAATTAGTAGAAGTCTGATTATGAATTATTATTCAGGGACTTCTGCTAGAGTTAGACTTGGAATGTATGGAGTACTTTCAGTTTCATTTCAGACATCTAGAGGTGTGCATCAAGGATGTTTGTTGGCACCCCTTCTTTTTAATTTGTTTATGAATGATCTAAAACAGAACTATTAGAAGACCACTTACATCTTCGTAAGATTTTGATGGATAAGATCCCATGTTTATTATATGCAAATAATGCTGTTCTTATGTCTTTTAGTAAAACTGGGTTACGACGTCTGCTAGATTCATTTGATAATTATTGCCATAATAATTACTTAGAAATACACATTAGTAAATCTAAAATTATGGTTTTTGGTCCAAGGAAGGTTACTAATAAATGGTTTGTTAATAGCAATAACATGGAAGTGGTTTCTTCTTTTTGATACCTAGGAGTAATGTTTTCTAGGAAAATGAAATGGAAGCCACCTGTAGATTATGTAGCTATAAAGGCAAATCTGGCTGCATCTGGTATTCTGTCATTTTAGAATATATCTGGTAGGAAAGCTATGGCAGCAGCCTTAAGGACTGTTGATAATAAGATTGAGACGATATGACTCTATGGAGCTAAACTGTGGGGATGGGATAAGAATAGCTTTATGAGTATCGAAAAAGTCATGAACACCTTTTAAAAGGAAATCTTTAGCAGTTCACAGAAATGCTCCAGGTGGACTGTTACGATCCGAGACAGGCATGATGAATGTTGTGACAAAGGCTCACTTGAGAGGTTTACATTATTGGTTAAAAATGCATACTTAAGCTCTGAATAAATACACCACAATGCGTTTGTTAGATATTGAAAATTCACAAGATTCTCTCCCCTTTTTATGGTTGAAGGAGGTTAAACACTCTGGGTGCAATCCTCTGGCCCACATATACTGCCTGCAGGCACAGTGCTTGGCCAGAACACACGTGCTCAGGCATACACGTATGCTGTGCGTGCAGCAAGTCATGCAGGACACAGGCACAACCTGGGCTGATGCGACACCCCTCCCCCGCTCCCCACACACCCGCAGGAACAGCAACTAGCATCGTCACATCTGAAAATACCCTAGGTATTTTTAAATCTCCAATTTTATTAGCCTGAGGGATAAATAAAAAAAATAAAATAAATACTTCACCTATACCACTTAGTGCAGCACTGTAGGTATTCCTCTGACAGCTCGCAGCTCTGTACTGTACTGACCAGATCCATTTCTGCTTCGCTTAAATGTTTTGAAAATATTACAACTCAAAATAATAGGACTACCAACTATTGAGACTGTCCATTTGTCACCCCCTGACTGCTCCCTGATGCTTCTTCTACTGTCCTGTCATTCAGGGTCCCCTTGTACCCTGTAACTAAGCCAATCATGTGCACCTCTGACTTCTCAGCTTCATGAAGTTATTCCCGTTTTCCCCCTATGTGCACCTTATGTTCCCCCTATGTGCACCCTTGTCCACCTTAGACAGCAAACTCTGGGGCAAGGACCTATCACTAATTGATGATCAATCAGTGCCAGGCACATTGTTGGCATCACATAAATAATTAGTAAAAACAAATAATTTGGGCTTGGGTTGTTTTTGCTTTTTTAACTATTTGTATTAAGATGCAAAAGCTTAGTGTAAACTATTTTAAACTTTCTTAGCATTTCTGCATTCCATCAACCAATCAGATAAAATACATAATTCTGGGATGTTGACAACATGGACTTTATGAAACAGCAACAGACCTCAAAAATGAGAGGCTGAATCAAACAGGTTTTCTCCTTTCAGGCACCAGGGAAATTTACTCAATATCCTATCCTAAACAACATCAATAAAGGAGAAACACTAAAAGCTTATGCAGAGATGTAACTTAAAAGGGCAATTCTGAATACCAACCAATTCTAGCTGCCATTTTCCCATTTCTGCAGTGATTGTTGTAGCCAGGACCTTTTCTTTGTTATGGGATAATGATGAATTGCCAGCTTGAAGGACATTAGAATCATCTCCTCCTAAAATCCACGAGTTCCGAGTGTTTGCCTAAAATACAATGTTAATGCTTCAATTTACTTGCAGTAATTTTTTTATATACAAAAACCTTTAATACTAATAAAAATATTTTTACTTAACAGTAAAAGTTAATAGAAATAGTGTAAATTGCTATTTAAAATGTACAAAAGGAAGGGATTTGTTCAAAATTAACATGGTTGCCCCGTGAAAAGAGGTGTGATGATGGGTCCATAACTAAGGATATTTTAGAAGTGACACTACTACTGGTAGCCACACTTACCCCTGTGTGGGCACCCATGTGGTGGTGTCACATTTATTCCCACCTGCCAGATGTTTACTGCAGGCGGGAGCAAACACTCCCCAGACTGTGGCAAGATTAATTCTGGGTTGTGAGCTCAGCTCCCTGCTACCTCACAACCCGGAGTTAGCCCTGCCACAGTCCGGGAAGCCATCCCTAGACCAGGGTAGAGCAGGCTGTCACGTATGATGGCCCGTTTTACTTAACTCCAGCCAGCAGCTGGAGATTTTCCAGGCGGGCACAGCAGTCTCAGGGGGGGCAGTGTGGGTGGCAGGGCCGTGCGGACCATGTCGCATGTCGCCCCCGTCCTCTCCCCGCCCCCCACTCCCCAGTCACCGGCACATTTGTTCGGTGGGATCCTGCCTGGGGTGAGGGCTTTCACCCTGGGCAGGGTCAAAGCATGGCGGTGACTAGCACCATCACGTCTGAAAATACCCTAGGTATTTTTATATCTCCAAAAAGTTTTCATTAAAATTCAGCTTAAGGACTAGGCATCAGTTTATTAATTATTCCAATATTATCGTACAATCACACCTCAGTCATCACCAAAGAGCAACACCAAAGCGCGCCCTTCAGCTTTGCTCTTTAGCAGCACCCACCTCTGCGCTGGGCAGCTAATCTTAAAAAGGCAGGTGGCAGCTGATGGATCTTTCTGGTAACCATGGTGTCCAACAAAATGTCTGTGCTGGGCCCTTTCCTTTCCCCAGTACTTCCCCCTGGAGACAGCTCACAGGGGAAGCCTGATGGTAATAGCAGGTTGGAGATCTGAATTTAAATTAGCCAGTTCAAACACTCTTAAATAATAAATAAATAAATATATAAATAATAAATAAACAAAATAGATAAAACTTACTGAAGCATCCAAAAGAGTTTGCTCTCTCAAAGTCTGCTCTATGGTTACAGATTTCAGTTCTTCATGGAGTTTCTCCTTTTCAAGCACAACCACCTGAATCCGGCTTTTCATTGCAGACAATTCCTCCTACAAGATTAAAAACACTAAAACTGTATGTAAAACTCCTGAAGTAGTCTCGGATTTATTTAAATGTGAGGGGAAGAGCATAGAAGGTGGCTCCCCGCAATCTTTTCACTTTTGTTCAGTGGAGAAAGCAAATAGGGAAATAGGAAAGCCCAATAAAATCAGTCAGCAGCTTAAAGAGAAGGTATTTTTTTACCTATCTGGCCAAAATTAAAAAGATTTACAGAAATGCATTATACAAGTACACATAAAGTACACTGCCATAAAATAACATTACCAAACACAAATTAAAAGTTACCCTATTACTAACTAAATAAAATTAAAACTTCCCCAAAATTAATTCTATATAACATAATTCTGTAGAATTATAAAGTGTTCAATTCCATTAAAAATGCTTTATACACTGGTTAATAACTGGAAAAGACCGCTTCACAAACCCAATCCTATTTTAGTTCCATCGATCAGTATAATCGGTTGAGCCTTCCTAATCATAGCTGCCTGATAGACATAAAGAGCCACAGCATTAATTATCTCCCTGTTAATCTGCTGGTGCAGCCATATAACCTTCTCCTTATTTGAAAAATTTGGAATTTTTACAAGACAAGGCTTAAGGTAACGACACCTAATATTTTGAAAATAATAACACTCCAAAATGTAATGTTCCATTTCTTCAACCATACCCATGCCACAAGGGCATTCCGTCTTACTTTTTTCCAAACCTAGATGTCGACCCATAACGGCCTGACCTAGCCTAAACCTTGTTAGCTGCACCCTAACTTGTGGTTTCAAATCTGGTTTTAGATAACACGCCATCTCCCCTGCTGTTGCCTAATGAACATACATCGGCGACACGCCATTCGCTGCTATTTTGGTTTGATCTTCCTGACTCTCTATATCCAACAGTCTTTGATATATATCCTGTTTCTCCCTTTCAGGGAAATACCTATATTCCCTATTGGATGCATAGCAGAAGCCTGCTTTATTAAGAGTTTTTTTATTATTAATAAAAGCCAAGGAGATTGTCTGCCCTCTGCACACCTATAATCCTCTAAATAGGATAATTTTGCATATTGCGTAGGTCTAAATTCCAGAAGTTTAAACCAGAATTTTATCTCTCTGATGCTTGTATTTTAAATTGTTTATTAAAAAATTATATTGTTTTTACTGAATGTTGTTCGCCGCCCCAGGCTGCCCTGAGGGCAGGAGGGGCGGGATATAAATTTTAAATAAATAAATAAATAAAATTAACTATGGGTGAAAACAGACATGACGCTAACCACCCTTTAACCACCCTTGGTGGTTTATGCATGTTGCAGGGCTGTATTGGTTCCCTATGCAACCCTGAAACATGCATAAATGACCACCAAGGGTGGTTAGCATCATGTCTGTTTTCAACCAGTGTTCTAATTCAACTGATTCCCAGCTCTGCACGCATCAGTACGTCTGGAACTGTTTTTGCCACTCCAAGCAAAAGCCTCATAAAATTATTTTGAGGTATTTCAAGACTGTCTCTATATTCATGACCCCATACCTCTGAACCATAACAAATTTGTGCAATTACCTTTGCCCGACAAGCTTTTACTACTGCTGGTACTGACCTGGCTCCATACTGTAAATGAAACTTCCTAATCCCAAGAATAGTTTGCATGGCTTTACTCACTATATTCTCCATATGTTCTTTCCATCCTCCAGCTGAGGAGAAAGTCACTCCCAAATATTTAAAATGTTTCACCACCTCAATCTTGAGATCAGAAAGAAACCTAGCATGTTGTCTACAACACTTGTCCCATTTTAGTATCTTTGTTTTATACTGGTTAGTGCGAAGATTGTTATCATCACAGTACTCCATAAATCTTGTTAGGGTTATTATTATTATTATTAACAAACATTTATATAGCGCCAGCAGTGTACCTGGCACTTTACAAAGTAATAAAATAGACACGGTCCCTGCCCCTAGGGCTTACAATCTGAGAGACAGGAGCTAGGGGAGAGACTTAGGAAGGGGAACAGAGGGAGAAACAAGGGGTCTAACATTCATGAAGATGCGAGGTCTCAAGTGCACGTGCTTGGCTTGGTTACAATGAGAATGACAGCAGGCAGGTCCATGTTGCAAGGAAAAGGGTAAACAGATCGTAGGTATAGGAATAGTGGCTCAGCAGGATAAAGAGTCAGACAGAGCAGAGCGAAAGAGGTGAGTTTTAAGGAGAGCTTTGAAGGTTTGAAGGGAGGGTGCAAGGCGGATGTGGACAGGGAGGGAGTTCCAGGCATGGGGGGCAGCAAGTGAGAAGGGACCAAGGCGCTTAGGGGAGCAGGGAAGGCGTGGAAGGGTGAGAGAAGGGACAGAGGAGGAGCGAAGTGCACGGGCTGGAGTATGGAGGGCGATAAGTGCAGAGAGGTAGGGGGGAGCGAGGTTGTGAAGAGCTTTATAGGTGAAGGCTAGGAGCTTGTGCAGGATTCGTTCAGGAAGGGGAAGCCAGTGAAGCGAAGAGAGGAGGGGCTGCACATGGTCGAAGCGACTGGTGAGGTAGATGACCCTGGCAGCAGAGTTTTGGACAGAGATGAGGGGAGAAAGGGGAGACCGGGGAAGGCCAGTGAGAAGGAGGTTACAGTAATCGAGGCGAGAGATGACCAGAGCATGAACAAGAGTTTTGGCAGACGAGACAGAGAGAAAAGGATGAATCTTAGCAATGTTATGGAGGGAGAAGCGACAGGATTTAGCAACAGAGTCAATGTAGGGTTTAAAAGAAAGGGTTGAGTCAAAGATGAAGCCTAGGCTACGGGCTTGGGGGACAGGCAGGATGGTGACTCCATCAATAGTTATTGACAGTGAGGAAGGAGAGGAAGGTTCTCTGTAAACCTATTGGGGAGCGAGCTAGGAGGACTGCATCATCTGCATACAATAGCAGATTAATAGGTGTATCTAATAGTTTCAATGGGTGAAAATGTACATCCAACAACTCTTTAATCACATCATTAATATAAAAATTAAATAATAAGGGAGCCAAGATGCAGCCCTGCCGTACCCTGCAATACGTGTAAAAAGTAGGGGTAGTTTCTCCCTGGGACCCATACCTCACACATACCAAGTCCCATCAAAATGCTTTACTTTAAACTTTATTTACTTAGCCTGTGGCCATCGTAAAACACAAGGAAATCATCATAAAACAGCAATAACCAATTTAACAGAACATCCGGCTCAATTTGTTCCAAAATAGAGTTCTGTCCACTGTGTCAAACGCTGAAGTCAGATCAATAAAGGCAGCATATAATTTTGACTTTTTAACCTTAGTATACTTATAAATAACATATTGCAAAGTGTATATATGAGTAGTGGTATTATATTCAGCTCTAAAACCCACCTGAGCTTCCTCTAAAATATCATTCTCCTGGACCCAGTCAAGGAGCTTCCAAAATAGAAACCTCCCGAACAGCTTTGCTGTAACATCTATAAGCAAGATTGGCCTATATGACTGTGGGTCATTCCGTGCACCCCGCTTATAAATGAGAATTATTACACTACCTTTCCAGGTTTGTGATATTTTACCTGTAACAAGGATTGCATTAAACCATTTTGTCAACAGTGGAACCCACTAGTCCAAACAATCCAAAAAGAACTCAGGTGGTAAACCTTCAAGACCAGGTGCCTTACCTTTTCTTTGTGCTGATATAAGAGCTTCAACTTCTTTTTCTGAAATGGTATATACTAATTCTGGAGACCTAAACAAGCCTAAAGTCACCAGGACATTTCTTCCCATCGAATTTTTATCTGAAAAAAACTGTTTACTAAAAAAACCCCACCCAATCTTGGGCAGAAATATGTACATCCAGCCTATTTACATAATCTGCTGTACCCCTTGCTAACATCAGCCAAAAGGCTCTGTCATTCCCTTTAATTATCGTCTCCTGCAGCTTCTGCCATTGTAGGTCAGCATAAACCTCTTTCTTATAGCTAATCAAGTTCTTACATGCTTTCCTAAGCTTACCTCGTTCCACTAAATCCTGTGTACTATGGACCCTACAATATTTAAGCATTCCACCAAGCTCCTTTTTAACCCTACAATCATCATAAGAGGAGGTATTTTCTTCTGCAACATGCAACCGACCTGGGAAACCCATTGTGATAAGGTATGGTATAGACCAAGAGTGCAATTCTCATTCGTCCAGTGCATAAGGGGGTTACACACATGTAAGTTGTGTGCCAAAGTGCTGTGCTAGACATAAATGTTTGCCAACATTCAGAGACATCATTGTTGGATCACCCACTGTCACTTGCACATACAGTGTCACCCCTCAAAGGTCATTAGAGCCCTCTACATGGTCAGCATTAAGTATGACCTGACCTCTTTTAAGTATGCTCCCTCGTGAGCACATACTCACATTATAGGCAGCATCCCCATGACTATGTGTAAAAACAGAAATGACTTTGGCCTGCTGTGGCCTGCTTTGACCCTCTGGAGCCCGAGACACACCTGCACGTGTGTGCAGATACTGCCAAGATGTTGGCTCAGGATTTTCCTGGGCCGTTTTGGTGGCTAGCCTGGGCTGTGACCTTGGCAAATCTCCAAGGTCACCCAGTCCGCCCAACTGAGCCAAAGCAGGCCACAGCAGGCTAGGACGTCTGTTCCTGCGAGGCATACCTGCCGGGGGCTGCCATGGCTGTCTGTCAGCCCAAGGGGCAGGGCGCTGGGAGCAGGTCGCGAGAGGGGCAGGCTGCCTGCATGTTTGTTGTACTCCCGGCCCTACCAGGGCCATGTGAGCGGCAGGGTGGCTCCCCAGCCGCAGGTGCATCAATTCAGTGTGCCAAGCTGACCCAGACTGTGTCAACTGCAATTCTGTCCCCTCCCGCAGTGGCCCAGGTAGTGGTCCTGCTGCCACGCATTCGTTTTTTCCCTATGTTTATGCTGCACAATGATGCTCTAACTGGCATCCACTTAAGTCTTGGGTAGTACATTGGCACACAGCTTACAAGTGCATGACGCCCCTTACACACTGAATGAATGAGGACTGCACCTCAACAGGCACGGAAAAGGAATTAGACAAATTCATGGACAGGAGGGGGTCACCAACAGCTATTAGTATAAAACTGTATGCTCAGGTGTCCCCAAACTTTTGATGCCTCCAACCTCTGACTGCAAGAAGCTGCAAGTCAAGAGCTGGGTATGGGTCACTCTGTTAATTGCCTTGTGGTTTTCATACTCTTCTTTAGAAGCACTCAATAGTGACTACACACTTGACGAATCAAATTAATAATAGATTCAGCATGCTGTGCAATACCTTGCAAAACTTGACTTCAGCTTCTAAGTGGTGAATGTACTGAGACTGATCATTAATGATGGGAACAAGGTCACAAAGTGCAGGCAGGCTGTGATCTGCAGCTTCCGAGGTTCTCTAGTTGAAATAAGCAAATAAAGCATAGTAAATAATTTGCATTCAGGATATTTTTCTTATTAGAAAATCTATTTCCACTCAAAATCCTGTTCTTGTGTATTACATTTTCCCAAAGCAAAACACTATAGTCAATTTAATTAGAAAGGGCAGAAATGGCACTCAGCCGAAAAACTACAGCACCCTAATTAAAAATATTCACAATAAACCGAATAAGTTGCATTTAGTGGCTCATTTGCAAATTCTGTTTTTATTATTATTCCATTGTATGCCCTATTTTCTATTGTCAAAAAGTGGTATTCTCCACCTGAAGTGCATAGACAGCTGTGAATTTCAATGGGACTACATGTATGTATTCCAGAAGAGTAGCCAGGTTATTCTATAGCTCTAACACAGCAAAACAGAGTCTTGTGGAAAGAGATTTTCTTGTTGGTCTTTAAGGTGCCACAAGACTCTTTTTTACTGTTTACATGTATGTAGTCATCAATTATCCCTGAAAATATGAATAATTAGTGACTGATGAACTAATATGAGGGTTGATAATCATACTATTCATGCTGGTATAGCAACACAGTGTTCTAGCAACCATCATTATTAAAAAAAAACTACAAATAGAGAACACTGAATTATCTCCCAGATTCTGCTCTCCCTTTATGAAAACCACCAATATGGAGTGGTTTCTGAGCGATTACTTTAAATATCTGTTTATCTGGCCAAACATATGATGCACGTGATCCACTTGATTCAGTCACATCTACCTCAGATGATCTACCAGGACCCCTCTTGCTGGCTCCCAGCTCCACGGTCTCAGTAGTGAAGAGAAGCATTTTCATTTAGAGAGAACGCCTTCCCCACTGTGCCAGAGGAGCTCTCCTAGCCCATTTCCTCACCAGACATACTTCCTGGGGCACCAGTCTCACCCTTTTCCCGAGAGGCACCTGAGAAGCTGGTTCCCCTTGTAGGTTCAGTAAATTCAGTTCCCTTTCGAGGGAATCAGCGGCAGCACCTTCTTCATTTCCGGTTCGGTGGTAAGCGCATTGCCCATCGCCTCCCCAAACAACTTCTTGCCCTGGAATCTGGCTCCCGTTAGTACCACTTTGGGCGGGAAGTCTACCTTCCATGGGCGAAGCCAGATCGATCGGCGTGCCACCAAGTTGGTTGCCACGGCTCTAGCGCTCAACTGAATGGCGTCCAGGGTTGTATCCGCTGAGGAGGCCGCCGCTAGGGCGAGCTTCTTAAAGCTGTCCTTCAGTCTTTTATTCTTCACCTTGCGGGCAAAGTCGCTGGCCCATAAAAAGGCTGCTCTGCTGAAACTAAACGCTGACACCGTAGCCTTGAGGGCTAGGGTGGATGCCTCAAAGTTCTTTCTTAGGGCTATGTCCACCTTTCTATTGAGGGAGTCTTTGGGGAACCCGTCTCCCTCTGATGGGAGGGCAGCTGACCGCCAGATAAATAGCTAAATAGAGGATAAATAGCTCTTCCTGGAAGATGGAACCGTGTAAAACTTATTAATAAATCTATGTGGACCCTTAAATCTGGCTGGATGTTCCCATTCCCCCTTGATCATGTCTACGTAAAACTTGGCCAGGGAGAGATCTGGGGAAGCTGTGGAACCCCTAGGGAAAGCCCTCTTGTTTTCTGTAGGCGTCTCCTGTTGTTCCACCGGAGGGGCTGGGAGAGAGATAGCTAACTCCGCTATTACCTTGGCGAGGAATTTAGTAAACTGGGCTTCCTCAAAGAGTCTTTCCCCTGCTGGCTCCTCTCCTACTTCTCCAGCCTCAGATTGAAGGTCAGAAAGTTCCCTGTCCTCCTTGACAGGGGTCGGGGAGGGGGCACTGCGGCTAGCTGTCCTGCCTCTACTCCCCTTAGCTCCCTTGTCCCTCTTGGAATGGTGGGAACCCGTCCTCTTGGTCCCTTTACCCCGTGGCCTGATTGGTGACTGTGGGAGGGGGCAGGAGAGGTGGAGGAGGAGGGTCTGGCTTGCCTAGCCCTTTTGTGTCTGCGGCCCAAGCAGGGTCTATGGGCTGGGGGGGTGGGGGAACGAGTCAACGGAGGACGACGAACTGAGAAAGATGATTTCCTAGAGGAGCTTGAGGGGATATCTGTCTCCCTCCTTCTCCTCCTGCCCAAGTCCCTCTGCGGAAGGGCCTCCTTTAGCTTCAGAGAGGCTCTCCCCCCCCCCCGGTTACTCAGCACTCTCGTGGGGGAGGAGCTCACTGTCCCCTGGCCTGGGGTACCCCCCTGGGGGAGTGGTGGCCTGCAAGGGAGCCCCCCCCTCCTGGCCAAAGACTCGAACAGGCTGGGGGAGTCCACCACCTGTCAGCCCAGCCACAGCAGAACCGCTTCCGGGACTTCTGTCAGGCGGCGCAGCTTAATCCCAGGACCCACGCCCCCTCCGGACGCACTCACCCCTGCCTGTGGCTCTCCTGGGCCGAGAAGCTCCTCGGAGCACGGGAGCGCCAACTTCACCTGCCTCGCTGTTGTTGTGGGGGAGGGGCAAGCCCGCGTCTCAGCGAGACGGGTTCCCGGCTCTCCGTCATGGCAGAGTGTGGGAAAAGCGGCCGGCAGCTGAACCGTGCACTCTACAGAGCACTTAGAATTCCACTGTGGCTCTACTCCCCTTGAACCGCTATGGTCTAGGGGAGTAGTGGCTCCCTGTCTGGTGGCTCCCCCCTCTAAGCGGGCCCCAAGCCTTAAGGTAGTGGGGGGGGAGGAGACATGCGGGAAGGGCTCCCAGGTTCCCTGCCAGCAGCTCAGCCCAGCCCCCCCTCACAACAGTGGGATATAGGTGAGAGGAGCAGGCCCCAGGAAAATAAAGAACAGAAAAGGTAAAAGGAAAGAAAAACCTACAGTCTATGCTCCCAGAGTGGGAACTATTGACCCTGCTTCCTACCCCAAGCAAGGCAGGAACAGAACTGTGTTTTGTGGTGGGCTGTGCCCCTCCCATCGGATGAGGCTGTCAATCAAGTTGATCCTGCCTATCTGGAGGAAGGAGGAACACATCCCATCAGTCAAGACCATCTGTCCTGCGAGGAAGGGGAAAAAGCCAGAACTAGAATCCAGGTTTTCTGTTTATTGCTACATATACTAACTTCAAGAATATAAGAAATAAGTAGTGCCGAATTGGGTCAGACCAATGGTATTTATACACTTCTATCATATACCCAGCATCCGGTCTCTGGCAGTGGCCAATCACTATCTCTTGGGAGAAGTACCCAAGAGGTCACAATGGGCAAGCCATTCCCTGTTGTTCCAGTAAGAGGTTATATCCCCAAAACCTACTTGGCTAATAGCCATTAATGAACCTATCCTCCAAGAACTTATGTAATCCCTTTTTAAAACTAGCTACACTACCAGCCTTGAACATTTCTTCTGGCAGTAAATTCCTGAGTGAAAAAAACCTCTCTTCTATTTGTATTAAATCTGTTGCCAGTTAATTTCATGGAGTGTCCACTCAATTATAAGACAATCTCTGATAACCCATTTGTGGGAAGGGAAGGAATCCCTCCCCTTAGGTCATAAAATCAGATTAGTATTGGGTATAACGACTGAAAATGATATGAGGTTGGCTGCAATCTTTGCCCTGTTAGCCGCTAGACAGAGGGAGAGAGAATTGTTACAAAATGATTAGTTCTTGTGTAGAAGAATTGTGGAGGTTTATTTCCCCCCCGCCCCCTTCAGCCCCTTGGTATTTTATATTGATGCTGCTAAAATTCCACTTGCTCTGTATACAATCTTTCATTTCGGCTCCTGACTGGGATCCAAGCTGTATGGAATTGAAGTAACTTGAAACAAATTTCATTAATTACAGTTATTATCTGTAACTATTCTGTAAAGTTTATGTGGGGGATTGTTGTTATTTGTATGTTTGTCTCGGCCATGGCATAGCTGGTGCCATAATAAATTTTATCTATCATGGAGTGTCCCCTTGTTCTAGTACTCTTAGAGAGGGTAAATAATTGCTCCCTATTTACGTATTCCACACCACTCATGATTTTATAAACTTCTATCACATCCCCTCTCAGTCATCTCTTCTTCAAACTGAAGAGCCCCAACCTATCAAGCTTCTTTTCAAATGGGAGCCATTCCATAACCTTGATCATTTTTGTTGCCTTTCTCTGTACCTTTTCTAGTTCTACTATGTCTTTTTTGAGATGGGGCGACCAGTACTGCACAAGATACTCCAGGTGCAGTCGTACTATAGATCTATATAGAGGCATTACTATATTTTTAGTTTTATTCTCTAGCCTTTTCCGAATGATTCCGAACATTCCGTTTGCTTTTTTGACCTCCACCGCAATCTGAGCTGAGGATTTCAGTGTATTGTCAACAATGACTCCCAAGATCCTTTTCCCAAGTGGTAACGCCTAATTTAGAACCCAACATGTATGTATACATATAGTTTGGGTTATTTTTCCCTAAGTACATCACTTTGCACTTGTCCACATTAAATTTCATCTGCCATTCAGATCCAGTCTTGCAAGATCCTCCTGCAATTCTTCATAGTCCACTCAGGTTTTAACTACGTTAAACTTGGTGTCACCTCCAAATTTGATCACCTTGCTCTTTACTCCCTTCTTCAGATCATTAACCAATATATTAAACAACACCAGTCCCAGTACAGATCCCTGGGTCTCTCCACAAGTTACTTCTCTCCCCTGTGAAAACTGACCATTTAGTTCTACCCTTTGCTTCCTATCTTTAAGCTAGTTGCTGATCCATGATAGAACACTGCCTCTTATCCCACGACGGGCTAGCTGCAAAGGAGGGGCGGTGGGGTCAAGGGTTCCCCCTTCCGAGAGGGACGCTCATCGGGAGGGGGATAAGCAACAGTGAGTCCAGCGCTGCTACAGACCGCGTACCTTGGGGCCATGCCAAAGGACCCTCGGAGGGTGCCCGGGGGAGGCTGATATTGGGACAGCCAATTATTAGGGCAGAGTGGTATGGGTTGTTTTGGTGGAGGGTGGATTAGGGTGGGGTTGAGGGGTATGGCTCCCTCCCCCAGTGTAAGAGGGGGACTGGGTTGGGAGTACTCCCCTGGTGTGAGGAGGGGATGTGATCCAACAGGGGTGGGTGGGTTTGCCCCCCCCATGAGAGGTAGAGTGGGGAAGAGGGACATAGGGGGGAGGGCCAGGGGGATTCTACAGCCATTGGGATCATGATGGGCAAGGGCAATTATTGTCCTTAAGTGAGGTGGGTAACTCCGGTAATAAGGGACACGTACTTGGTGCCTGTCCCTCTCGCAGGCCCCCGGACAGGTAATGCGGTGATCGAGAATGGGAGGGCTCCTGGCCAGGAGTGCTGCTGATTAATGTGAGGTCGGTAGTTAATAAATCTACAACGATTCTGGAGTTGATCCTGGATCAAGCAGCCGACCTCGTGTGTATTACGGATACCTGGCTGGACACTGAGTCGGGGCCAATTCTGGCTGACCTTGTTCCGGCCGGGTACTCTGACAGCACCAGCCTCTGGTCTAGGCTGGTGCTGTACATGTGGCTGTTATTTTTAAGGACACCTGCTCTGTGAGGAGGTATCCAATGCAGACTAATCTTGGGCATGAAGGGTATCATCTGGTGTTCGATTTGGCTGGAGACAGATTTGGGCTGCTGCTGATATACCATGCACTGACCTGTACAGCAGCATCCCTACATGCCCTAGCTGAATTGGTGTCGGAGGTGGTCTTGCGATCTCCAAGGACTTTAGTCCTGGGGGATTTCAACATCCACGCTGATGCCAATTTTGGGGGAGCGGAGCGTGAGTTCATGGCCGTCATGACAACCATGGGACTGTCTCAGAGGGTTGTGGAACCGACACATGATGGTGGACATACCCTTGACCTGATATTCTGCACTGGCCTTGAAGCGGGGGATCCGGAAGTGGGGGTATGTATTAACTATGCCCTTGTCATGGACGGATCATTATCTCCTCCAGGCCGGTCTCCTGGCGCACGTCTACCCCCGGAGAGGTGTAGGACCAGTTCGGTTGGTTTGCCCCCGGAGCTGAAGGGGAATTACCTCCTCATCTTGATGACCGTTCTCTCAATGACCTCATTGTCTTCTGGAACAATTTGTTGACTGAGGCCACTGACCGAACGGCTCCCAGGCATCCGCTTCTGGAATGCCAACGACGCAGGTCCCCTTGGTTTACAGAAGACCTGTGCCGGACGAAACAGAAAGGATGGCGATTGGAGTGACAGTAGCACCGGATTCATGCTGAAGCTGACTGATTGCAGCATAAAGCTAGTTTAGAAGCTTATGCTGTAGTCGTGCGGGCAGCAAAGAAATAATTCTTTGCTACCCTCATAGTATCTGCTTTTTCCGGGTGGTGCAGTGGCTGGTCAGTCCGGCCTCTCTCCGCCTGGAACTGGAATCTTTCAGTGCCCGCTGTGACATGTTTGTTGACTTCTTGGTGGCTAAAATCGCTCGGATTCACCATGACTTCGATGCTGCACTTATAACAGTGGGAGAACCTGAGGTAGTGTCTGATTTCATGGGATCAAATTCACGGGGTGCTGCCCGCTGATGTGGCCGGTGCCCTTGGGGCTGTAAGGGCCACCTGTTGTGAATTAGATCCGTGCCCATCCTGGCTGGTTAAGGCCTGCTGGGAGACATTAGGGCCATTGTTGGTGGAGGTTGTGAATGCCTCCCTTAGGGAGGGCAGGGTGCCAAGTCGCCTCAAAGAGGCAGTGGTACGGCCCCTGCTTAAGAAACCATCTCTTGACATTGACTCCCTGGCCAGTTATTGACCAGTCTCTAACCTTCCCTTTTTAGGGAAGGTTACTGAACAGGTGGTGGCTCAGCAGCTTCATGGGCATCTGGATCGGATCAGTTTTCTTGATCCCTCAGAGTCTGGCTTTTGTTCTGGGTTTGGCACGGAGACTGCACTTGTGGCTTTGGTTGACAACCTGCGCCATGAATTAGATCAGGACAGATCTTCTATGTTCATTTTATTAGATCTGTCGGCTGCATTTGATACCGTTGACCACGAGATGTTGGTGGCTCGGCTGTGGAATTGTTCTTGAACGGTTCCGCTCATTCCTGGCCGGGAGAACTCAGCATGTGGTTCTCGGCAAATGTACTTCATCTCCCCGGGACCTCACGTGTGGAGTCCCGCAGGGTTCTATTCTGTCCCCCCTCCTGTTCAACATGTATATGCAGTCTTTGGGAAGAGGTCGTCAGAGGGTTCGGCGAGCGTTGTCATCAGTATGCCAATGACACACACCTCTACCTCTTTTTCTGCAGACCCAGACCTGGCAGCCTTGGTGCTCACCCAGTGCCTGGCGGCTGTGGGGACTGGATGAGGGTGAGTCGTCTGAAGTTGAATCCCGACAAGACGGAAATGATAGTGGGTAGGGCGAGGGGGGTGGCTCCCGTCATTGTCAGGGTTTGCCCCCCTTTGGCCACACAGGTCCGTAGTCTGGGGGTGCTCCTCGACCCACAACTCCGCCTGGATCTCCAGGTGGAGACTGTGGTGAAGGGAGCATTTTGCCAGTTACATCAGATACGACAGCTGCGGCCGTATGTTTCAGACTCGGATCTGGCCACCATCATACATGCCTTTATTACCTCTCGATTAGACTACTGTAACGCACTCTATGTGGGGCTACCCTCAGGGACGGTTTGGAGATTGCAGCTGGTGCAGAATGCGGTGGCCCGTCTCTTAACGGGGATCGGTCGCCGCGAGCACATTACACCAGTACTCCGTTCTCTGCACTGGCTGCCTATTATCTTCCGGGCCCAATTCAAGGTGTTGATAATGATCTACAAAGCCCTAAACGGCCTGGGCCTGGCTTACCTGCGGGACCGCCTCAGGCCCCGGATCGTATTAGGGCCCCTGCGGTCAGCCGGGGACGCCCAAAGTCCCGCAGGTTGCCCGGATGGCGACGATGGGGAGGACGTTCTTG
>QEPC01014699.1:159441-207500 GCA_003113815.1 Sphenodon punctatus | reverse complement strand
TTGTGAATTAGATCCGTGCCCATCCTGGCTGGTTAAGGCCTGCTGGGAGACATTAAGTCCATTTTTTGTGCTTGGTTTGGTACGGAGACTGCACTTGTGGCTTTGGTTGACAACCTGCACCATGAATTAGATCAGGACAGATCTTCTATGTTCATTTTATTAGATCTGTCGGCTGCATTTGATACCGTTGACCACGAGATGTTGGTGGCTCGGCTGTGGAATTGTTCTTGAACGGTTCCGCTCATTCCTGGCCGGGAGAACTCAGCATATGGTTCTCGGCAAATGTACTTCATCTCCCCGGGACCTCACGTGTGGAGTCCCGCAGGGTTCTATTCTGTCCCCCCTCCTGTTCAACATGTATATGCAGTCTTTGGGAAGAGGTCGTCAGAGGGTTCGGCGAGCGTTGTCATCAGTATGCCAATGACACACACCTCTACCTCTTTTTCTGCAGACCCAGACCTGGCAGCCTTGGTGCTCACCCAGTGCCTGGCGGCTGTGGGGACTGGATGAGGGTGAGTCGTCTGAAGTTGAATCCCGACAAGACGGAAATGATAGTGGGTAGGGCGAGGGGGGTGGCTCCCGTCATTGTCAGGGTTTGCCCCCCTTTGGCCACACAGGTCCGTAGTCTGGGGGTGCTCCTCGACCCATAACTCCGCCTGGATCTCCAGGTGGAGACTGTGGTGAAGGGAGCATTTTGCCAGTTACATCAGATACGACAGCTGCGGCCGTATGTTTCAGACTCGGATCTGGCCACCATCATACATGCCTTTATTACCTCTCGATTAGACTACTGTAACGCACTCTATGTGGGGCTACCCTCAGGGACGGTTTGGAGATTGCAGCTGGTGCAGAATGCGGTGGCCCGTCTCTTAACGGGGATCGGTCGCCGCGAGCACATTACACCAGTACTCCGTTCTCTGCACTGGCTGCCTATTATCTTCCGGGCCCAATTCAAGGTGTTGATAATGATCTACAAAGCCCTAAACGGCCTGGGCCTGGCTTACCTGCGGGACCGCCTCAGGCCCCGGATCGTATTAGGGCCCCTGCGGTCAGCCGGGGACGCCCAAAGTCCCGCAGGTTGCCCGGATGGCGACGATGGGGAGGACGTTCTTGGTGGCTTCTCCTAGGCTGTGGAATTCCCTCCCAATGGAGGCCCGCTTGGCCCCGGACCTCCCCTCTTTCCGAAGACTGTGTAAGACCTGGCTGTTCCGCCAGGCCTTCGGAGAGGGAGATGGGTAGGGCGGGTTGTGGGGGGGTTCTTCCCTTTTTATATTTTTAGTATTTTAATGAATTTTAAATTGTATATGTTGTGTTTCTTTCATTATTAATTATTTATTATTATTATTATTATTATAGTTATTACTGTTGTAAGTCGCCCTGAGCTGCTCTGTGAGCGGGAGGGTGCGGGGTAAAAGGGCAGCGAAATAAATAAAATAAATAAATTACTCTTAAGGTCCCTCATGAGAGACTTTTGAGACATTATCAAATGCCTTCTGAAAGTCTAGATACACTATATCGACCGGGTCATCCTTATCCACATACTTATTTACACTGTCCAAAAATTGCAAGAGGTTAGTGAGGCATGACTGCCCTTTTCTAAATCGATGTTGACTTGTCTCTATTAAGCCATGTTTATTGGTATGTTAACAACCATTACCACCAGTTTGCCCGGCACCTATGTCAGGCTCACTGTTTGTAGTTTCCAGGATCACCTCTGGAACCCTTTTAAATATTGGCATTACATTTGTTACCCTCCAGTTCTCTGGTACAGTGGCAGATTTTATCAACAGGTTCTAAATTACTAATAGTCGGTCTGCAACTTCATATTTGAGTTCCTTCAGAACTCTGGGATGAATACCATCTGGTCCTGGTGATTTCTTACTATTTAGTTTGTCAATTTGCTCTAGAACCTCCTCCAGAGTCACGCTTATTTGTGACAGTTCTTCTGATTCTTCACCTACAAAGAATTCATTCAGCTTCCCAGTAATGTCCTTATCCTCCCTGAGTGCGCATTTCACCGTCATGTCATCTAGTGGCCCAACCAACCCTCTAGCAGGCTTCTTGCTTCTAATGTACTTGAAAAAGTTTATATTATTATTTTTTGCGTCTTTAACAAATTGCTTCTTAAAATCCCTCTTGGCCTGTCTTATTAATGTTTTCAATCTAATTTGGCAATTCTTATGCTCATTCGTATTTATTTCATTAAGACTAACTTTCCATTTTTTAAAGGATGCTTTTTTGTCTGTATAACGTCCTTCACTTCCCCATTTAGCCAGACTGGCAAACATTTGGTCTTCTTGCTACTTTGTTTTTATTTGTGGAATACATTTAATCCGCACTTCCAAGATGGTGTTTTTAAATAATCTCCACCTCTCTTCCACGCATTTAACCCTTTAAGACCATCCATTCTTCCCCTAGGAGTGAAGAGCAGGAACAAACCATTTGAAGAAAAAATATTTCCTTTAGTCATTCATTCTCTTCTCTCTGTTAAATTACTATGATGCCCTATTAGAATCTTGAAATAGAGCAAACAGTTAAAAGATGTGTCCGCATTTTGAACTTCACCTACACGCTTGTCACTAAACATGGCAGCATGGAGGACACTGTAAAGAGCACAACATTGTTCATTCAAGTTAAAAAAGAGAGGAAAAAACATACTACAGGAGATGCCTTCCTCCTTCTCGATGGGGATATTTCACTCTCTTTTTCCTCTTGCTGGCGTAATAAAGCTTTCAACTGATTAACTTTGGAAGAAAGACAAGACATGGGTTGACAATTAGAAATGAGTATTTTTGATTGGATTAAAAGTTATACAGTTCTCAGAGTAAATTGCCTACAAAGTGACATTTACCAGCATGGCTGTGCTGTAGCTCCTCCCAAGCTGTATCCACACTCTCTTCATTGCCCGTTTTAGTAGAAGACTGGTCAAATACAACTTCACCTTCCCCCATTTTGAGATCTCGTTCTCCCAAAGTGTATTTCAGTTGACTGATGCTTTGATTAGCACGCTCTGTGAAGAGTAATCATTCTATTAGCTACCAAGAATAGAATTTTTCCCAAACACAAAAATAAATGTTATTTTCTGATCTAACATTTTAACAGTGTGAAAAAAAATAGATGAAATATTGCAACTGCATTCATGCACTGTCTACATTTCCAAGTAAATACGCTTAACCCAATTTCAGCCATCAAAGGAAAACTACAACTGAAGATGAAATAATGAGCTTAGCCTAAGTCTGCAGTACAGTTTACCATAGTTTCAAACAGGAATAAACTGAATTGGCGTAAATCATAGCATACCATGCTTCAGCTAGGCTTTGGTGTAGAGAACATGAATTGGTAGCTGGCCTCCAATGGCTGAAATCCTTAAGGTTTCAGGTTATTAATTTTGATTCTTCTCCTGCACATGTTTACTACTGTGAATTCAATGGGTTTTCTCACAATAGAAGGCACTATACCTCAGTACAGTTTGCAGGTTCAAATCCTAAGAGGAATATTTAATATGAAAGTATGGCTTTGTGGTCCTAAAACATTATATGGGGCTGGGGGGAGAGGATTCTTGACTTTTAAATTGTTCACTGAAATGTTAAGGTTCTCTGCGAGTTAAAGGGTGGGTTATTTGGTGCTTGTGGCTTTTTGAGTTAGGTTTGGGATTGGTTGTAGTGCTCTGGGAAGGGCTTTTGTTAATTTGGTTGTTCATTGTGGAATGGGAGATTTTTCTTTTGAGGATAACAGGGGTGGGTGGGTTTAAAGGGGCCTTTTCCAGCCCAGGCGGCCCCTTGGGGTAGTCATCCCCCAGTGAAAGGGGGGATGGAGATTATTGGTTGGGGTTATATGGAGAATTCCTTTTGGGTTAGGGAGGGTTGGTTAGGCCCCCCTGTAGGGGGTGGTGGTTACTGGAAGATGGGATGGAGGCAGGTTCCCACCCTGTCGGAGAGCCTGGCGGGAGGTGGGAGCTGGGCTGGTGGCTGCCCACCAGGAGAAGGAGAGTGGCAGTAATAGGGGTAGTGATAGGTGGGGAAATTATGGGCCAAGGGGGGGGTGAGATGTCATCACAAGCGGAGGGACTGGTGGTCAGTGCCAGTTCCCCGCTTGGTCCCCCCGGGCCTAGACAACCAGGTGATCAAGGTCTCAGATGACCCAGGCTTGTCATTGGTGCTGTTCAACGTGAGGTCAGAAGCCAAAAAATCATCTATGATCCACGATGCCATCTTGGATTAGGCAGCTGACCTCATGTGTGTGACAGTCCTGGCTGGACGAGTGGTCGGGGCTGATCTTGGCTGACTTCGTTCCAGCTGCGTACTCTGTTCAGCACCAGCCCAGGCCTGAATGTCCGGGGGGGTGGGGGCTATTGTTTTCAGGGATTAATTGGTTGCTCTGAGGTTTTCAGTGCAGAATGAGTCTGGCAGAGAGGACCTTCACCTTGTGTTTGATTTGGCCGAAGAACGTCCTGAGGGTCCAGCCAGAGACAAGTTTGGGATCCTGCTAGTGTACCATGCACCTCACTGCATGGCAGCATCCCTGTCTCCTCTAACAGCTCTGGTCCCAAACCTCGTCTTGAAGTCTCCTAGGTTTATTGTCCTGGGCGACTTCAACATCCATGCCGAGGCTGGATTCATGGGGCGGAACAGGACTTCATGGTCGCCATGGCAACCATGGGTCTGTCCCAAGTGGTGAGGGGCCCAACACATGAGTGGGGACACACGCTAGACTTTGTATTCTGCACCGACCTTTTGGGGGGGGGGAGGAGTCCAATGATTGGGAGCGTGAAGCGTTCACCCTTGCCATGATCAAGCCATTACCTCCTGCTAGTCTCCATCCTAGCACACCTGCCTGACCATAGGGGTGCAGGACCAGTTCAGATGCTCTTCCCCAGGAGATTCATGGAACTGGAGGGGTTCTGAAATGCTCTTGGGGAAGATACCTGTTGACCTTGATGGTCACTCAATCGATGACCTCATAGCCTTCTGGAACAGATGGCTGGCTCGGGCCATTTATTGGGTGGCTCCTAGGTGTCCATTCCCAGTGTCCTGGCTCCACAGGTCCCCATGGTTCAGAGAGGACCTGTGGCAGCTGAAGCACAAAGGGAGATGGTTGGAGTGACAGTGGTGTCGTACTTGCACTCAAGACCATCTGTTTCAAAGTGTTTCTGAAATCCTAACACATGATGGTGAGGGCAGCAAAGAAACAGGTCTTTGCTGCACTTATTGCGTCAACTCAGTCACGTCCAGTGGAGCTGTTCCGGGTGGCGAGAGGTCTGGTCAGTCCAGCCTCCCTCTGCCTGGAACCGGATTCATCTACAGCTCACTGTGACATGTTTTTGAAGTATTCTGTGGACAAAATCACTTGCACTGAGCATGACTTCGACTCTGCCATGTCAGAGGCAGCGGCGGAGCCAGAGGTTAGGAATGCCCTGCCTGGTCAGGATTTGTGGGATGAATTTCAATTGGTGACGCCTGCCGATACACTGGGGGTCTGTTCGAGCCACAACTTAATAATTAGATCCTTGCCCGTCCTGGTGGGTGAAAGCCACCAAAGAGATATTGGGGCCAGTCCAACACGGGTGATCAAAGCCTTACTTCGGGAGGGGAGGGTACTGGACTGCCTCAAGAAGGCTGTAGTCTGGCCTCTCCTCAAGAAACCATCACTTGATGTTGGTGCTCCGGCGAGTTACCGGCCTGGCTCTAACCTTCCCTTTTTAGGGAAGGTTACTGAACAAGTACTGGCTTGTCAGCTGCAGTCACATCTGGATGGCATCTGTTTTCTTGATCCCACGCAGTCCAGCTTTCATCCGGGTTATGGCACGGAGACAACACTTGTAGCCTTGGTTAACGGCCTTCTGGTAGAAGTGCTGGTTCTACTAGATCTCTCAGCGTCTTTTGGTACTATGAACCATGAAATGCTGGTGACTCACCTGAGGGACCTGGCCAGGGTGGATGGGACCGTCTTGCAGTAGTTCTGTTCTTACCTCGCAGGTAGATCTCAGTGGGTAGCATTAGGGGACTGTACATCGTCCCCTGTGGGCCTCCTGTGTGGGGTCCCACAGGGTTCTATTCTGTCCCTTCTCTTGTTTAACGTGGAGATGAAGCCGCTAGGGGAGGTTGTATGCAGCTGGGGGGTTTGTTGCCACCAATATCCTGATGATACCCAGCTGTATCATAAACTTTCATCCAACCAAGGCCCTGCTGTCTCATTACTGTTCTGAAGTCTGGCGTCTGTGGGAGATTGGATGAGGTCGAGCCAATTGAAACTCAATCCCAATAAGACAGAGGTGATGCTGGTGGGAGGGGTCGGTGATCTGGGGGAGGAGGTTGCCCCCATTATTGGGGGTATTCGTCCTCCGTTAGTTCCATCTGTGCGGAGCCTGGGTGTGCTCCTGGATTCACAGCTACGCCTGGATTCCCAGGTGTTGACTGTGGCCAGGGGTGCCTTTCGCCAATTACATCTGTTGAAGAGGCTCCGCTCATATGTCTCAGTCTCCAGCCTCGCCAGAGTTATCCATGTATTTGTCACCTCGAGGCTAGACTATTGCAATGCGTTCTACGTGGGGCTGTCCATGGTGATGGTTCGGAAGCTTCAGCTAGTGCAGAATGCAGCGGCTCACCTGCTTACTGGGGCGGGCCGCAGAGAGCACATTCAACCAGTGCACTGAGCACTGCACTGGCTGCCTATTATCTTTTGGGCACGTTCAAGATGCCGGTTTTGACCTTTAAAGAACTTCACGGCCTGGGCCCTGCTTACCTGAAAGAACGCCTCATCCCCTGGGCTGCAGGGCAGCCCCGGTGGTCATCCGGGAGTGCCCTCCTGGGAGGTCCTGCATTGTCAGATGGTCTGGATGAACCAGAAGGCATTTCTCAGCAATTGCACTGTCACTTTGGAATTCCCTCCCGGTAGGGGTTTGCCTCAGCCCAGATCTCCTTGCCTTCCAACAAAACTGTAAGACCTGGGTCTTCTGGCAGGTGTTCGGCAGAGGAGGGAGAGAGTTGGGTTAGCTGAGTTGTGGGGGGAGGAGGACTGTATTTTATGCACAGACCTGTTTTATGTAAGTTTTTATGTATGCTGATTTATATTTATATTTTTTCTATTTTGAGATTGTGTTTTATTATAATTTATATTATAGAAGTCACTCTGGGTCACCATTGGCAAGAGGGTCGGGGTAGAAATGTAAAAATAAATAAATAAATAAATAAATATGGCAGAATCATTAAATATCCGCTTACTTGTAGTTAAGAACTTGGCTAACTAGCTCCAGTATTTCCAACCTCAAGGATTCAATGTTCAGAAAGGCAGAGTTCCTCAAGCACATGATTTTTTAAAAGAAAACACAAAAGCAGGGGGTTCTTTTTATTTGTCCTCTGGTTGCCAAGCCTCTAGGGCACACTGCAAGTATATTTTGAAGCTTTTCTTAATATTGAGAGTACTGTTTGTAGTAGAGCCATCAAGCCATGATGTCCTGGAGAGATTCCAATTCAAGAAACTCCATATTGCAAATCTAGATTCTCTTTGCAGTTCCGATTTGATACAATTTTCTCTTTCATTTCCATTGCTAGACTGACATATAAGCCAGGCTCATCTGCATTCTGCAAGAAAATCTTCCAAACTCCGCATTTAAAAAACCCCAAAATACAGCAAACACAGTTTTACACGTCATTCCATCAGTTTGAGGCATCAAACGTCTACAAAATCCCACGTACCTGTCAGTGGGTGGGTGGGTGGCAGAGACTCTTCTCACAAGGCAGTGGCATCGACAGCTTCCTTTTAGCAGCTGTGCCCCGGAAAGAAGGCTGAGAACTCACAGTGCTGACGTTCCATTAGCTAACTCATAATGCTCCGCCTAGCTTTCTTTCAGTAATAATTTTAATGTTCATAAGGATGTTGGAAGGAAAGGCAGGTCCTATCCATTTCACCAATATTTTTTCAAAAACAAACTTATTCCAAATGCATATCATTACTCTTCTCATTTTCACCCTCCATTCCTTCCTTCCTGGAGATTATGGTTTGTGTTTCCATAAAGCAATCTACAAAAGTAATAGCTCTCCCTATAAAAGTACACGTAGGGCAATTCTGTTAAGAGTTCAGGTGTTATACCTCAGGACAAAAGTCAACAGTGTGAACTTCTGGGCAGATATTGTAAGTCCTATTCACTTCAGTGGAGTTTGTGCCTGTGCTAGTACTGGCATCATCTGCTAGAGGATCATGACCGAAGTCATCATGAGCCTTAGGGGGAGGGAGGCATACATTTAAATAAATAAATAAAGTTAGCAGGGATCAAAAGATTGGAGGTTATAGGCCTTATTTTGTCTTGCTGAGTTTCCATTTCCAGTAGGATTTCATACCTCATAATCATAATAAAGACCAGCTTTGATTCTATCCGGAAATAAGACAGTTGAAAAAATAAGGAATTTGGGAACGCTTCAATTATTTTTTGTTCCCATATATCGATACTGGAAGGTTCCTAGTAATCCTTATGTTGCTTCTTGAAACTCAGTAGCTAGAGCAACAGTTCTTAAACTCTGGATGCCAACCTCAGGTAGGATTGCCACACCAGCAGATGGGAGTTGTGGTCTTGAATCTCACAGCAGCAGTTTTAAACCCTATGGCAGAAGCAAGCTACAGCAATGAGGACAGTATGGACACCCTGGTGATGGATTGCCTTGAGGGGCCTGTCCCAAAAGCCAGAAAATACACAAGCATGTCATAATATTATTAATCGATTTTCCAATTCTTTTCTACTTATAAGTTCACCACCAATAATGCTACTAATAAAGTTTCTGGTCAAAGATCATAGAGTTCTGTGATCAGTCTAAGCGGGAGGCGGGCAAACTGAAAGTTCCACTGCCAAAACCCTAGTCCATGCTCTAGCCATCTCCTATCTTGACTACCACCACCTCCTTCCTGGTCTCCCCGCTTTCACCTTGACAGTCTCACTTCTGTTCAATACCCTCCTGCCAAGGTCATACAAACAGAGACAAAAAAACACAGTGATATCTTTTATTGGACCAGCTTCAATTAGTACAGGTGCAAGCATAAGCAGGTCTAATAAAAGGTATCACCATACTATTTTGTCTCTATTTGCCTATATTTGGGACCAACACGACAGCCATACTCTCTCAAGATCCTGCAACTCACCTGCTGATGATAATTTTCAGTTCTTTGCTCCCTCTACTGGCTCCGTCTCCTCCTCTACATTCATCAGAAGCTCCTTGTCTTTACCTTAAAGCCTCTTCATGGCCTCCATTGGGCCCCCCACCTCAAGGTCAGTGCAGAAAACCAAGTCCAGAGTGTGCCCCTGCTCATATGTCAGGCCCCTCACAATCTGGGACAGGCCCATGGTTGCCATGGCGGCAATGAAATCCTGCTCCGCCCCTTGCAATCCTGGATATCCATGGATATTGAAGTCCCCCAAGACAACAAGCCTGGGGGACCTCAAGACGAGGTCCGAGAGGAGAGCTGCTACAGCAGACAGGAATGCTGCTGTGCAGTGGGATGTCTGGTACACCAGCAGAATCCCCAACCTGACCCTCCAATCCGTTCTCAGTCAAATCAATCAAAAGGTGGAGGCACTTTATCCCAGACTCGATCTGCAATGAAAATCTCCGTGCAACCAATCCAGCCCTAAAAATAGCTACGCCCCCGCCGTGTCCTTCTGGCCTGGGCTGGTCAGAGTACCCAGTTGGAACAAGCTTCGCCAAAATTGGCCCAGAGCATTCGTCCAGCCAGTTCTCCATCTTGCACACGAGGTCGGCTGCATACTCCAAGATAGCATCATGGATCTCAAATGACTTATTGCAGACTGACCTTGCATTACACAACACCAGCGACAGACCAGCTGTTCACAAGGGGACAGGGCTGGGGAAAATTGACTTCCGGGCCGCCCCGACAAGAGCAGGGGGCAGCCGACAGTCCCCAGGCAGCAGAAACAACACACAGTCCATGCCCAATGCAGAAGGATTGGAGTGGGGTGTGGCGAGAGGCTTTTGACAGCATTAACAGCAGAGACGGATGCCGGGTAGGGGGGATGCCCCAGGGAGTGGAGCAACATATGACAGCCTCCCCCCCTGGAAACTCTGGGGGTGGGGTTTGGCAGGTGTGCCCTCAGCTGAAGGATGGAGAAGATGGTGAGGGTGATTGGTCCCCTCCGACTGTTGAAGGCATGCTTGGGGGAGGCAGATATCAGCGCCCCGCTTCTCCCCGGGTGAATTGTGAGCTGGAGTTTCAGCACAATCAGGGATATCCCTCCCATGGCTGGATTAGGAAGCCGCAGCCCCAGCTGTTCACAAGGGGACAGAACTGGGGAAAATTGACTTCCGGGCCGCCCTGACAAGAGCAAGGGATGGTCGACGGTCATGCTGGTGGCACGTGCCGAAGGGGCACAGTCAAAGGGGCGTGCCCTTTGGCTGGGCCCTTCAGCAGGGCCCGACGATGGGGGCCGGGGGGGGGGGGTAACGACAATATTATTGTTTGGTGGCAGAGAGAATTGGAGATTTGGCCAAAGGCCGTAACAAAAGAGTAAACAAATACAGTAATAAGTTGCTTGTCAGCATAAGACTTGTCAGCATAGGACTTAAAACAAAACCAAGGATAAATAACACAGGAGTATCCATAGTTACACAATACATGGCTCTGCCTAGTGGGGGGCGGGGGGGGGAGGGTCTGTGGGTGTGCCAGTATGTGAGCAGGGCGTGCATACAGCTGCACACACATCCCCACTCACCCCCACACCTCTGCACCCACAGAGTAACTGCCGCTTTCCCCAATTGCTCCATGCGTGGGGACGAGTGGGAGGTGAGTGCGGTTCTGTGTTAGGTGGGCACGCACACGCATGCACCCCCACTCACCATGGGTGCATGCACCGCGTCATTCACACGGGACTCCCCCACCCATGTACATGCAGAAATCTGCGTGTTCATGGCTGGGAGAGGGCCGTGTAAAAAGGGCCACATTCTCACAACTGTCTTACTTATAATATCTTAGGTAGGAATTTAGGATATTATTGTCAACATCGGATGAGAAGTTTATGAAGGCAATCGCTACATTTTTTTTTTTAGCCATAAGGCTTTGAGATGAAGCGGTGTCGTGATCTTGTCCAGTTTGGTTCTGAAAGTTGTTTTCCTGACTTCTGTCTGGTGCACGTTCCTCTTGCATTTTGATACGTTTGTATCCCTTCTGGGTTACTGGTTGTAATACCTGTTTCTGTTTTTGTTGTACATTTTTGTTTTTACTGACCATGGCGAAAGCTAGTGTCTTAATAAAATTGATTGATTGATGAGGAGAGCGTCCTCCATAGCTGCACTGTGGCTGTGGAACTCCCTCCCGTTGGAGGTCCGCTTAATTACTGACCTCCCCTCTTTCCACAGACACTGTAAGACCTGGCTGTTCCACCAGGCCTGTCCCGAGGGAGGTGGGGTGGGTTTTAATTTATTGTTTTAATATGTTATAAAATGTTGTGAGCTGCCCCAAGATGCCTGAGGCAGGAGGGGGCGGCATATTAGTGCTAGAAATAAATTTTAGAAATAAATAATTCTCAAGTCTTATCTGAGTAAGTTACAAGGAGATGCTAAGCAGAGTAACTGCTCATCACACACACACACACACAGAGAGGTGAACAAGGTCAGTTGATGTAGAAGAGGGTTGTCTGAACAGCTCAGGAAGAGCAGTTCATCATTTCAACAAGGAGAATTGTTAAGCATCATAAATTAAAGAAAATGCAAACCAATTTGTACTGAAGAAGAACACAATTACACACAATTATAATACACCCCGAAGTAAAAAACCCCACAGAATTTATAGTCTTTAGGAAAAAGCTTTTGGCAAAGTTATTGGCTATAAACACAAAAAACAACCCACTTTATATGAAGTGCAACCAATAGGTCAACCCCACCCTCTTTAGACCACTTTATACAAGCGAACGTCACATGATTTCTAATGAAAAACAGAAGTCACTTAAGTTACTGGAGGCACTGAAACCATAATCATAGCAGTTTTACAGACATGTGGGAAAGTGAGTTATTTGCATCTAAACACACTAACTCAAAGAAGAGGAAAATAAAATCTGACATCTACTTAAAGAAAAACTTATTGACAGACTGGGGCTACTGCTTGTATACCATGCACCTTCCTGTACGACAGCATCTCTATTTGCTCTAGCCGATCTGGTATTAGAGGTGGCATCATGGTCGGTGGTCTTAGGGGATTTCAATATTCACGTCGATGCCAGTGTAAAGGGGGTGGAGCAAGAGTTCATGGCCGCCATGACAACTATGGGCCTGTCTCAGGAAGTATTTGTCTTGATTCATGATGGGGGGGCATACTCTGGATTTGGTATTTTGCACTGGCCTTGAGGCGGGGGGGGGTCTGTTAGCGGAGGAGGTGTCATCTGTCCCCTTGTCATGGACAGACCATTACCTCCTTCAGGCCAGTCTCCCAGCACATATCTTCTGGGTTGTCTGCTGGGTGTGGAACCTATTTGCATGGTCCGCCCCCAGAGACTTGTGGAACTGGATCGGTTCCGGAATGATCTGGGGGATACACCTTCAGACCTCGACGGCCGATCACTCAATGGCTGAGCACTCAATGACCTTGTTGCCATTTGGAACATCTTGATGGCTGAGGGCATCAACCAGACGGATCCCAGGCGTCCGCCTCCTGAGCATGGGCAACGTAAGATTCCGTGGTTCACAGATGACCTGCATCAGCTGAAGCAAGAGGGGAGGCGGTCAGAGCAACCGTGGCGTCGCATTCGTTCTGAAGCTGACCGATTGCAGCACAGAGTTGCGTTAAAGGCCTATGCGGGCAGCAAAGAGGAGCTTCTTTGCTACCATATCATCCGCAAAGTCGCGTCCAGCAGAGCTTTTCCGGGTGGTGAAGGGGCTGGTCAGTCCGGTCTCTCTCCATCTGGAACTAGAATCTTCCAGTGCTTATTGTGACATGTTTATTGACTATTTTGAGGATAAAATAGCTCACATCCACCACGATTTCGATGCTGCGCTTGATGCAGTGAACATACCAGAAGTTATTAATGCCCCGTCTGGTTGAGTTTTGTGGGATCAGTTTTAGCAGATATCATCCCCTGATGTGGTGGAGATGCTGGGGGCTGTGAGGGCCACAACTTTTGATCTCAACCCTTGCCTGTCCTGGCTGGTGAAAGCCAGCCGCAAGATGTTGGGGCCGTTGCTGGCAGGGGTTGTCAATGACTTCCATGTGGAGGGCTGGGTCGCAGGGTGCCTGAATGAGGCTGTAGTACGACCTTTGCTCAGAAAACCATCTCTTGACATTGATGCCCTTGCCAGTTATTGGCCAGTCTGTAACCTTCCCTTTTTAGGGAAGTTTACTGAATGGGTAGTGCCCAGCAGCTCCATGGACATCTGGACCGCATCAGTTTCCTTAATGCCTCGCAGTCTGGCTTTTGTCTGGGCTACGCACTGAGACTGCGCTTGTGGCCTTGGTCAATGATCTGCGCCAGGAGTTGGACTGAGGTCGGTCCACTCTTCTGATTTTGTTAGATCTTTCAGTGGCTTTTGACATGGTTGACCACGAGATGTTGGTGACCCACCTGTGGGACCATGCTGGGGTGGGCAGAACTGTTCTTGAATGGTTCCGTTCTTTCCTGGCCAAAAGAACTCAGCATGTGGTGCTGGGGGATTGTATGTCTTCCCCCTGGGATCTCACGTGTGGAGTTCCTCAAGGATCTATTTTGTCCCTTCTCCTGTTTAATGTATACATGCAGTCTTTGGGTGAGATCGTGAGAGGGTTTGAGGTTTGGTGTCATCAGTACCCTGATGACACCCAAGTTTACCTCGTTTTCATTGGACCCAGGCCCAGCAGTCTCGGTGTTTGCCCATAGTCTGGCTGTGGTGGGGTATTGGATGAGGGCGACCCATCTAAAGCTGAATCCCAACAAGACGGAGGTGATGTTGGTGGGTAAGGTAGAGGGAGTGAAGGCCCCCATCCTGGATGGGGGGCATCCCTCCTTGGACCCTCAGGTTTGGAGTCTGGGAGTCATCCTCAATTCGCAGCTCTGCTTGGCAGTCGTGGCAAGGAGCGTGTTTGGTAAATTACATCTGGTCCGGCATCTTCAGTCATACATCTAAGGCTCCAATCTTGCCACCATCATTCATCACTTCGAGACTGGACTACTGTAACGCACTCTACGTGGGACTACCCTTGGTGATGACCCGAGTCTGCAGTTGGTGCAGAATGCGGCGGCTCACCTCCTGACAGGGATGGGTCACCGGGAGCACACAACACCAGTGCTCCGTTCTCTGCACTGGCTGCCTATAGACTTCCAGGTCCGATTCAAGGTCTTGCTTATTACCTCTAAAGCCCTATGTGGCTTGGGCCCCACTTATCTGCAGAACTGCTTTATCCCTCATGTCCTGGATCAGCACATGCTGTCAGCCAGGAACAGCTCGGTCCCCCGGGGTTTACCGAGTGGAGACATTCAAGAGGGCGTTCTCAGTGCCTGCATCACGGCTGTGGAATTTCCCCCTGGTGGAGATTTGCCTTTCTCCTGATCTCCCTCCTTCTGAAGACAATGTAAAACCTGGCTGTTTCACCAGGCATTTGGTGAGGGGGACGAGGGTGTGTGTGTTCTTTTGGGGTAATGGAATATTTATTTTCTCAGGCCTTTATTGTTTTATGGTTTTTAATTAACATTTCATATGATTTTTTATATTGTGTATTGTGTTTTAGTATCTGTTGTGCACCACCCTGAGCTGCCATTGGGCAGGAGGGGGTGGTATATAAATAATGAAAATAAAATAAAATAAATAAAATATTTTGTTTTGAGTCAAATTTACACATCTAAAATAGCATCACACACATTTTCTGGGATATGGTTTCATCCCAATGTCTATTTAAAATAAGAAAAACTATTAAGCGGATTCAGGGTGCAAATCTTCCACAATTAAAATCAATGGCAAAACTCCCATTGACATTAATGGTGGAGGATTGTCCTGTCAGAGAAGTAATAGTAAATGATCCCCATTTACTAGGGATGGGACTTTTGGTCTGAATCGAAACAGCCCGAAAATGGCTGTTTTAGTTTAAAACCGAGGGATTGAAAATTGGGCCGACACGGTTCCCGGTTTTCGGACCTGTACCATCCCATTGACTTCAGTGGGAAGGGATCATTTCCTGGCCTCAGAGGGTAGGGATGGTGATCTACGTCCCTAACACCCTCACCCCCTGGGGCCCATCTTGACTCAGCTTCGACCCCCACCCCCGGGCCCTGCATGTACTTACTGGTCCATGGGCCTCGGAGGGTGGTGACAGGGCCGCTCTGGAGCTGGCCCAGGTGGGAGAGCCCTGCCGGGCCACACTGGAGCCGGCCTAGCTGGGAGAAGCCTGCCAGACCCCAGCAGGCCTTCTTCTCAGTGCTGGCCTCAGGCCGCTGAGGCCTCACTGCCAGCATTCATGTGCAAAGTGTCCACCAGGACCCTTTTGCACATGTTCATCCCTTTTCCAAAATGGCGCCAGCTGCATTGGCACCATTTTGGAAAAAGGCAGCCTTTTCTGCGCATCAGTGACATTCTTTCATTTAATAATGAACCTCTACACAGAAACCAGTGTTCCCTCCCATTTAGTTATGTGTGCTGAAGTTTGTCACCTGTTACAGAATCCTGTTAAAAGAAAATTTTTGGTTATTAGTCAAAATTGAAAGTATTCAGAGGAAACAGGGATTGTGCTCCTAAAAACACTAAACTAATGTAAGACTCATTAACGGCAGTGGCACTCAAACCAGCATAGTAAATTGCTATCAGGTAAACTGCTATCCAGCACTTGTAGAACAACTAAATACTGGCTGCATCTGACTTTTTTGTCCCCTCCAGGTTTGCTGTCTCTTATAATAAATGAGGCCCATTCCAATGGCTGGATGGTGGAAGTTCAGCGTAAGATAAATAGGATGGTTTTTTCCCCTCCCATACTTAGTGAAGCAAGGGTTTCTAACGGCCAAATTTGAATTGAATTTATGGCTAGCTGACTTGACAAGGCAGGACGATCTGGCTAAATTCAACGATATTTCGTTTCTTTCTTGGTATTCTTCCATTTTACCCTCCAAGGATTTGGCTGCTCTATATTTACAGATTTGACTGTTGTCAAAGAAATATTTTTTTGCGAACTCGAGTGAATGCCCTCCTCACTGCAATGTCAGTGGGGTGATATAGAGCTACTCCTTTCCCAGACAGGTTATGCCCCTGTGGTGCAGGGGGAAGTTGAATCAGTTCTCCATGTACTGATGTATTGTAGTGGCTTCTCCCCTTGGCTGAAGGTTTCTCAGGGAGAGTTTCACTGGGGACAGGGGAAGCTGCACTGCTGCCTCCCCTGCCGTGCAGAATCCCAGGTCAGCTGGAGTCCCTAGCACCATGCCTTAAGGTAGAGAAAACAGTAGGGATGTCAGTCTGTCCCCCCGGCTCCCCATATCTCCTCCCCTGGCTAGGTGGGTGCGCATGGCGGGACCCTCCAGCTGAGCAGACCAGTCAGCCCCACCCAGTGATCTGCAGTTGTGGAGAAAGTTCCTGGCCGGTGCAGCAACAGCCGCGCTCCTTGTCTTCTCCCTCCCAGGCAGCAGTAACAACAGCTCCTGCCTTTCCCTTAGCCCTCTCTAGTTGCCTTCTCCCACCGCCGAGGAGAAGAGCGGGGCTGCAGCTGCTTCGGGACGTCCCTGCCCTGGCTGCTGGGTTGGGTCCGGGCGAGATAAGAAACATTCGCCTGGATCCATCTCACTGACCAGGGGTGGCTACTCCCCTCAGCTGCAACCTCCACAGGGGAAGTTCCCTTGGGGATGGGTCCAGCCATGCTGCTGCCTCCCATGCTGTGTAGGATCCCAGAGCGGAGGGAGCGCTCAGTGTCAGCACCGTGCCCCAAGGTAAGGGACACAGTGGGGCTGACAGCGTGTCCCCTGCAATCCTTTCCCTTGCTGCGTGGGTGCAGGCCATGGGGGTAGCAACTGGAAAAGGAGGAGCAGCTGTGAGGGAGGAATGTCACCTGGGGGAAGGAGGACCAACGGGGTCTAGGGAGAAGTAGGTGATGGTTGGGACGGCCAATTGGGACTATGGGGAAGGAGGAGAGGGTGGGAGGCCTCAACGGGAGCTAGGGGAAAGGCAGGAGAAGATGGGGCAAGTGGGGGCTGGAGGAAGGAGAGAGTGGGAGGGCCATACGGAGACTAGAGGGAAGCCAGGAGAGGGTGGGTGTGAATGGGGGCTAGGGGAAAGAAGAGGGTGAACGGGGAAAACGAGGGCTGGGGGAAGGGAGGAGAGGGTAAGGGGCAAATGTGGACTAGAGGGAAGGAGAAGAGGGTGGGTGGGGACCAAAGGGAAGGTACGGGGAATGGCTGGAGAAAGTGGGGGTGAAGCGGGGTAGGGGAAAGGCAAGAGAGGGTGGGGGCCAATGGGGAGGTGAGGGGGAAGAAAGTGTGGGAGGGCCAAACGGGGAAGGCAGGAAAGGGTGGAGAGGATATGAGCTAGGGGGGGAGAGGGTGTGAGGAGTGAATGGAGGCTAAGGGGAAGGGAGCATAGAGTGGGGGGCTAAATGGGGGCTATGGGGAAGGCAGGAAATAGTGAAGAGTGAAGGAGGGGAAGGGGGGGCAAACAGGGACGGGAGGACAACAGGGGATAGAGGGAAGGCAGGAAAGGGTGGGGAGCTGTATGGGTGAACATATATGTACACACACATACAGACATAAAACGGACACAGACACACACATGCATTGTATATATTCTCTTAGGTTTAATTCTGCATAATGGTTATGCTGCTCATCATTGTACTGTGCCAATACTTTTCTGCTTTGCACTATATTCCTCAAAAACCTGGAAAATACAATAATTAAAAAATCTTTGTTTAAATTTTTAAGGGCCTTCTCTCTTAAGTCATGCAACAAAAAGCATGGAAATCATAAAGCTCCCACCTTAACTTCCATGCCATGTAAGCAGTAAAGACGTTGTTGTACAGTCTCACATATTGTGCTCACTTACAACATAGGCTCCATAAACCCACACTTTGCCTTGGTCTTTCATCCCCAATCCTTTTCTCTGCAGCTTGGGGGTAACACTGAAGTGGAGGACAAAAGGAGTAAGGGGCCAGCAACCCCCTTCTTTCCCTATATCCTCTCATTTGGGTTGGGGAGAATGGGACAGCTGAGTACTAAAAGGCTGTTTGTGGGGGAAAGAAAGTTGATTAATGTGGGATGTTTACACACAAACAAGAGTGGGGGCACTTGGGCAGCGGGAGAACTGTTTTCATTGGGAAGGGGAAGCCAGGTGTTGAGAATGATGTATTTATGGAGGACAATGCTGAGATGAAGGGTAGGAATGAGGGGGAGGCAATGCATATGCATCAATGAGGGTCAGGAGCACACAAGTATAGTGGATAAGTATAAATATCCAGGAAAGGGTAGAGAGATGTTGGAAGAGGTGTGTATTCGGAGAGAACCTCAGCTTCCCCGATCTCACCCACTAGCCTGCGCTCCCTCACAGAGAAACCAAGATCTGTGGAAAATACAATGATCTATATCTCTAATAGGGAACAGGAGTAAGGGGTTGTGTGTGGAATGACAAAAGAAAAACACACAGGAGAGGTGGTGGAATAACAGTGAAGGAGGAAACAGAACAACAGGGAGCCAGCTTTGGGAACTGGGTGGAATGATAGGCGTTCTCTCCATGGTATGCCGTCACTCTTCTGAATCAGTTATTTCAGTCAGAACCTTACCATTCTACCCATTTATCATGGCATTCCTCTGGTCAATCCACTCACTTCCTTACTGGTGCATTCGATCCCAGTTCCTCCCTGTCACTCCAACCATTTCACTCACTCTCCCTGCTGCCTTCCTCCTTATCCCTTCTTACCCTGCTCCCAAAGATGAAGTTACATTTTATTCTTTCACAGCCACTGGATCTACAAATGACAATATGATTTACTTCCCGATTGGTATTACTCTTATTTATTTATTGAATTTCTATGCCACCCTTCCCACATGGCCTAGGGCAGCTAACAAATAACATTAAAATACAATAGAAACATATCTCCAACCCCCATCCTCCCCCACAACCCCACCCAAAACCCCAAACAAATCCCATTTACCTCTCCCTGCCATATGCTTTCCAAATAAAAAAGTTTTGTACTGCCTCCGGAAGATAACCAGGGTCAGGCTCAAGCAAACCTCCTGGTGATCCAGCTAATATATTTGGAGTTTCGACCGCAGGAGTACAGGAGTGGGACTGGTCCTGTGGATTTTATTAAGCTACCCGGTTTAGCAGGGAGTTAGTTAGCAAACTCTGGGGCTGGGATGTTAAACCAACTCCGTTCGCCAATAGCATCGCTCCTCTCCAGCTGAATGAATGGAAAGAGTCTTGGCTATAGAACAGGGGGCGGTAACTGTCAGAGGGGGCAGGAGTAGGACGCCAGGTAAAGGGAGACGAAAGTGGCGATGGTGGGATTGGTGTGACGGGCAGATGAGCCGAGGAGTCTGTGGATGCTTGCTGTCCCGGGCACGCAGGGCCCTTCACTCACCACGAAGGCTCCGCTGACACTGCTCCAGAGACTCTTCCACGTCTGAGTCCCCCCGCATCTCTCGCACGGGGACGAGCTTTGCGCCAGCAGCCAGGCTCGCGAATAGGGTACTTCGATTGTGGCGCTTGCCGCCTCTGTATCTCGGGAAGCTTGCGATGAAAGTTGTTTGCCCCTCAGCTTTCCCAAGTGTCTTTCGGGAGCGGTAGTTCTCTCAAAACAAATCTCGCCCGAGTAGACCGGGAGACTAATGGAAAAAGAACTACGATTCCCAGAAGGCATCGGGGCGCGACAGCATCCCCACAGCCCAAGCAGTTTGGGACTTTGTTGCTAACCAGCTTTAGAAACAGGATCTCTCAACCCGGTTCGAGATGGAACCACCAGTAAGCGAGTAACTCTACCAGCCCCCCTCCCCCATCGGAGTTTCAAGCTCTGTGTCTCCCAGAATTCAAAGCGTCATCCGCTAAGCTCTTCGAGTCAAGGGACGACTCTTTGCATACTAGGACTTGTAGTTTTTCCCTGACACATCCACAAAGCAAAATGTAAGCAGCTGCAGTCGGAGCCACCACTTCAGTTGGATCTGCACACCATGTGATTTATTTATTTTTTTAACCAGACATTTCTTTTACCCTTCACATCCACAAGACCTTCAGTGCAGCGCATGAACCACAATCACCTACGCTAGAGAGATATTTTTATGTCCCCTTTACTTCGAACCTCTCGCGCATGCGGAATGTGTGATTTTTTTCCCCGGTGGAATGGGACTCCTTTATTGTCTAGAACTGGCGCAGGCCCACTTGACGCCTTCTGCTACTCGGGCATTTTGCGTTGCGCTTGCGCACGGCGCTCCCACTGGGCACTTGGAAATCCGTTCTCCCCCTCCCTCCTCATTGTGTGTGTTAGGATGACGCCTGCGCAGAGCTCGCGCCCTGTTTCGTGCCGTTAGCCGCTATATGCAGGGAATAACGTTAGAGCGGTTGCTAAAGTAAAATTAACACACCCCGACCGATCCGGCGCGCCCCGCCCCCTCCCCTCCAGGAGATGGCGGGTCAGTGAGCGGCGACTGCACCAGAGGATCCCTTCTCAGCGAGTCTCCTAAGGGGGGGTGAGTGATGTTCCTGCCCCCGCCGGGACTATGGGGATAAGGCTGCGGCGTCTGTTACTCCGGGGGGGGTGGGGGTGGAAGAGAAGGACCGGGCTCCCCTTCCAGTTCCTCTATTACACGCGACCGTCTCTCCCTCTCAAACTGTGTGAGACCGCGCCGCTCTGCTCGCCCTGGGCTTCGGCCACCGGGATGGGTGGGGGCGTATGGCAGCCTGCTCGACTCCTGGCAGAAGAGGATTTTCTCTTCTCGCGCCTGGCTGGCTTTCTGCTCTTCCCATCCCGGCGGCCGCCTAGCTCCTTGTCTCCGCCGCTTTGTGCTGTCCCCCGGGGCGTGGGGGAGGCGGCGGCGGCGGCTGAATGAATAAGCGGACATAGCCCAGATTGGATGCAGATGGGGCCACGAAACCTCGGTTTTCTTCTCTTTCCTTCCTGACACGGTCCTGCCCTAGCTCTTTGATTTGGGGGGCGCGGGCGGCTTCCCACCCAGCATTCCTCGTAGAGGATGATGGATGAATCGGTGTCCGTAAAGAGCTGCGTCCGCCAAGTAGCACTATAGAAATGGTTACCAGTAGTAGTAGTAGTCTTGGTTGTACGCACCCCGATTAAAAAAAAAAAAAAATACTCCCCCCCCCCCCCCCCCCCTTTCCTCTTGTGACAGGAGAGACTCCTGCACTAGATATTCTGGTTGTTTTCTTTTAAAAAGCAAAACGCTCTCCTAATCTAATAAGGGATTTTTAAAAAACAAACGTACAACCGTATTTTCAGATCAAATGTGTATTTCAAAACTTATTTATAGTATACAATATAATCTGTTTTCATTTATATATAAAATTCTGTAACACTTATAATCTATTTTTTAAATTTTATATATATATAGAGGGAATAATAGGTTTTCTATTTATTTCCCTTCTCACATATTGCCCATCTAATAGTATCATGAGAATATCATGCCTTTCTTATGTAAAAACCAAAATCATTATCTAATATTCAACATGTTTTTTAAAAAAAATATTTACCGGGGAAATGATTTGGTTTGGGGGAAATGGGAGTGGGGTAGTTTTTTGTTTTGTTTTTTTCCCCAAGAAGCTTTTGAGCTAATCTTATAAACTAGATGCATGTTAAACCTAATTGAGATTTGCTTGAGGAAACGGCATGGCTAGTACTGTAATGAAAAACCCTGACAATGATTTTAAAATATGAAGCATTCTGTACAAGAGGAAGCTGACTCGACTAAGAAGCAGATGACAGTTCTATGGATGAGCCTCATTTTGTGATCTCATCCACACACTGCTTGGAGCCGGATGCTAGTGGTTTTTCAATGAGGGTGGAGGAAGGAGAAGTGATTTTATTCAAAATTGTGTTCCAGTGCGTCTGATATTCAGTAAAACCAGTCTGTTTGTTGACTCAGGCAGCACTGCTTTTGTGTCTTTTATGAATACAGTCCGGAATATGCTGAATGCATGAAGAATATACCACAGCTATTCAGTGTATGTATGTGTGTGTAACACTTGAATCTTGATAAAAGATTCAACTGAAGATTTGAACTAGTTGTCATCTTTTTGGATTTATATATATATATATATATATATATATATATATATATATATATATATATATATAAAAATAGTTAAAACCTGAGTTGATGTGGTTGTGTACTGTATAGATGTAAAATTTAGATCTGTTTACTACCAGTGAATTGAAGGTACAGGATGGTTGAGTCCTCTTAAAACCTTTTATTTGAAAGAAAGTCAGTGGAGAGCATCTTCTCTGATATGGTAACTTTGTTTACATAGAAAGAATAAGGTTTGATCCTGCAAACTGATCTGTGTGAGTAGACGATTGTAGAGTTCTCATTCAAGTCAGTGGAACTTGTATGCAGACACAAAGATGAGCTCATGCAGCCTTAGATGATAATTCTATTGATTATATAAATATGAGTACAGACTTCCAAAACTTGAAAAATGTATGTGGCCACTTGCAGATAGAAGTTAGGAAGCCAGTCTTAAAAATTGGGAGTACAAGGGGGAACAGAATGAAACCTAGTAACATTGGCAAAATGTAATATTTTGTATTAAAGTATTTCTACTCCTTATGAATGCAAATATAACTTAATACTGTGCTGTCTTGCTTAATCTCTAACCTGGTGGTTTCAATATAGCAGCTGTCACTCTTAGTTTGGCAAAAAAGTAGTAGCAGACTAAAACCAAGGCACACCTGGTTACTTCTACTGTTGTCATTCAGAACCTATGGGAAGCTGTGAATCTCACCAGTTTCATTTTCTTATCTGTTGTGTGGAAATCTGTAAGTAACTCTGGAGGGTTCTGGAATTCTTTATGGAGAAGAACTCAAAATTTGCAGAAACTTCCACTCCTGAATCTCCTTTAAAGCCATAGGATTGGCAGAATGGCAAGCAACTATGTTCCCTTGTCTTCTCCCTGAGAAGTTAAGAGGAAGGCTAGTGGAAATCCGCACATGTTACAGCAACCAACAGGCTGCTGGGTAAGGGGTTTGAAAAGAAGGAGTTTGTTGTCATTTTCTAAGAACAGCTCCTACTTTACTTATTAGTCATTGTGGGGGTTTCATCTTAGGGTGATTTCAGACGTAACGGGGCCCGTTGGCCCCGTACCGAAATCACTCTGTTCATTCCCCGCCGGGGTCACCCCGTCACGCCGCAACAGACGTGCCGGGGGAATCTGGAAGGGGGCGGGGCCGCGTGGCGCAACGTGCGGCCGCACGGCCCCGCCCCCTCCACGCTCCCGCCGCCTGCCCTCCATGGAGACGGGCGGGCGGCGGGGCCAATGAGGCCGTCGGGCCGGATTCGCCACGACCCGGGGTCCCGCCGGTGATCCCGGACCGTGGCGCCCGACCAAACGTGACGCCAGGGTTCACCCCGGCATGGGATTGCATTTGACACACGGCGGCCTCCGGTCCCCCCGCTTTGGCTGCTCACGTGTCGAATGCAGTCCCCAGCCGTGGTAACATCTGGGGGGAAACATCTGTTTCCCCCAACAGACGTGACGCTATCACAGCCACCACGTGGAATTGAGCGTGGTTCACTGTGATATCGTCATGTCTGAAATCACCCTTTGTCTCCAGTGTCCAAAGTCAGTACCCTGAAAAGAGCTTAATATGCTTCCCCTTTTTAGCAAGTAGTGCACAGAACAAAGTCCAGCAGCATCACTACTATGATCTCTTCTAGCAGTGGCCTTTTGTCACTGATTATAAGTGTCTTGGTTTACTTCTAAATCTGTGTGCTGCTCTCAGAGCTATATTGTTTCTTCAAAGCAAAAGGAAGAAAATAGTAACATTTTACTGTTACTATTTTCTTCCTTTTGCTTTGAAGAAACAATACAGCTTTGAGAGCAGCACAGAGATTTTTACTGTTACTCTTCTACAGCAGTCATAGGACTCTGAATGTATGCATTTTGGTTAAATTCAAAGTTGCCATTTTTACATAGTCTCTTTCTGACCATAACATTACATTCTGTACACTAAAATATGGTTCTACTGTACTTTGAAAAAATAAAGAAACTTATTTTGAGGCAAAACCTAGTGCAAAATTTCCATAGTTAACAACTAAATACCCTTTCCAATTGCTAGAAATGCAAGCCCCATCTGGGATCAGAAACTAACCCTTGTCAACCATTAGTATCTGTAATAAAGATGCTGCACTACAAATCTATCCTTAGGTATACTTGAACAACTGGAAAACCTCAATAAAAGGAAATTGGTCCAGCAAAAAGAGTGGCAGTCAAGATATTAGTCCAGTCACTTATGCTTTTGTACTTCAGCTTCCCTTCTTTATTAAGAAGAGAATGCTTATCTATCCTTTTAAAATGATTTGAGAATTTTCATCAGATCTGAAAGGGACAGTGAAAGTCATAAAGTCTAGCCCCTTGTAATACTGCAGGATCTGCTATGGCCAAATCATTCTAGACATGTTTGTCCTGCCTCTTCATAAAAATCTCCAATTATGATCTCTGTAACTTCTGTAGGCGACCTGATCTTCCTTAAACTTGTACCAGTTTCATGTCTTGCTCTCCATAGCAAGGAAGGAAAATTGATCTCCACTTTCTTTATACCAGCCTTTAAAATATTTGTAGAGTGTTAGCATATTTATTTATTTGGGTTTGTGTCACACCCTTCCTTGAAGATTCAGGGCGACTTACACATAAAACATACCCTAAAAAGTACATAAAGAACAATACAATATTAACCTATATAAAATTTCAGTGAAAATCACTTACACTCCAACTTCTAAGAACCTTTGCTCATCTTTTCTCAAAGTTAAACATACCCAGCTCCTTCAAACTCATATGATTTTATGTTCCAAACCCTTTATCAACTGGTTAGTCTTCTCTGCACTCTCTCCAACTTTCCAGCTTTCCATGGCCTTCTTAAAATGGATCACCCAATGCTGAATGCAGTGCTGCAGCTAGTGTCTGTGCCATCTGCCCCTTCGCTACACTGCAAACTGCCCCAACCCCCACAGACAGCCGCAACCCCATATTTTTCTATGCTCAGGTCTGCATTTTTAACCAAGGCTGAATAGACTGGCACAATGACTTACTGTGTCTTGCGTACAATGCTTCTGTTGATGCAGCCTAAAATGGCATTAGACTTCTTTGCAACAGCATCACACTCTTGACATATTTTTTGTCTATGCTCTAGGACTATTCCTAAATATTCCTCTGAATTACTGCTGCCAACCTAGTTATCCCCTATCTTGCCTTTGTTTTTTTTCTGCCCTGTGTGTATTATCGTACCTTTGTTCACACTGAACTTCATTTTATTGTTGGCAGCCTAGTTCTCCACCTTGCTAAGATTGTTTTGAATTTTTATCCTCTCCTCCAGAGTGTTTTCGGTCCCTCCCAATTTTGAGTCCTCTAGGAATTTCCAAACGTCTCATCTTTTGTCCAAGATAGAGTTGAAAGAGGGTAGATGGAAAAATGAGCACTCTGTCAAATATGGGGTGCCTGAAGCAACCTGGTCGCGTTCAAGCACCAATCGGTGCTTGAACATGACCTGTGCGCTCCCTCAGCTGATTTATCTACTCAGTTGCACGTCTGCTCCCAGTGCTCTGCCTAGGTGCACCACTGCTCATCTGAGCCTGGCGGCGGGGGAATTGTGTGTGTATGTGGAGGTGTGTGTGGGTTGCATTGCATGCAGGTCGTGTGCTGGAAGAAGCCTGTGGACTATGGGGAGTGTGGCACGTTGTCTGGTTCAGCTGAGCAGCAGGCCGGGGCCAGGAGCAGTAGCGTAGCTAGGCCGGTGATTTGGCCATGGAGTATGTGTGGGCAGGAGCTTCCTGGTGTGTCCCAGAAACACCTGTATTTTTGGGCTCCCAGGTCCGCTGGGGGAGACCAAAATGTAGGTATTACTCCCAGGTAGCAAATGCTCTACCTGCTGCACCTCTAGTCCAAGTCAATAATAAAAATGTTGAACAGCACTGGACCCAGAAAAGACCTCTGTGGAATCCTGCTTGAGAGAATCTTCCAATCGGATATTGATCTGTTAATTACTACTCTTTGCTTGTGCTTGTTTAACCAGTTACATATTCACTTTATGTGCAGGAGTGGGCGGGACTGTTCTTGAATGGTCCCGCTCGTTCCTGACCAGAAGAACCCAGCGGATGGTTCTCGGGGATTGTTTTTCATCATACCTCTTGTGTGGCGTTCCGCAGGGTTCTGTTCTGTCCCCTCTCCTGTTCAGAGTGTATATGCAGCAGCTCGGCAAGGTGATTAGGGGGTTCAGTGTACGATGTCATCAATATGCTGATGACGCCCTACTGTACCTCTCTTTTTCAACAGACCCAGTTCCGGCAGTCTCGGTGCTTACTCCGTGCTTGGCGGCTGTGAGGAATTGGAGAGGGCTAATCGATTGCGGCTGAATCCTGTCAAGACGGAGATGATGTTAGTGGTTACAGCGATGGACTTGGCGGCCCCCATCATTGATGGGGTCTGTCCTCCATTGACCTCCCTGGTACGGAGTCTAGGGGTGCTCCTCGATGCGCAGCACTGCCTGGATCTCCAGATGGAGGCTGTAGCGAGGAGTGCTTTCCGCCAGTTGCATCTGATGCGACGGCTTCAGCCGTTTGTTTCGGACTCTGGCCTGGCTACAGTCACCCATGCTCTCATCACCACTAGACTACTGTAATGCGCTCTACGTGGAGCTACCCATGCAGCTGGTGCAGAATGCATATTACACCAGTGCTCCGCTCTCTGCACTAGTTGCTGGTGGCTTTCAGGGCCCGATTCAAGGTGTTGGTTTTAACCTATGAAGCCCTAAATGGTCTGGGCCCTGCCTATCTGCGAGACCGCCTCACTCCCCATGTCCGGGATCGGCCCCTGCGGTCGTCCACGGATGCCCTGCTCGAGGTCCTCCAAGTTTCTCGGGTGGCGACGCAGGAGAGTGCGTTCTCAGTGGCCGTGCCTATGGAACTCCCTTTCAGTAGGGGACCGTCTGGCCCCAGACCTCCCCTCTTTTTGGAATCGTTGCAAGACCTGGCTGTTCCGCCAGGCATTTGGCAAGGGAGAGGGGTGATGGGCTAGGGGGTAGGCGTCGGGCGGGTTGTTTTCTCTGCTTCCTCCTTTTATGATTGTTTTAACTGTTTTAATTGTTTTTATTGTTGTAAGCCGGTCCGAACTGCCTGTGGCAGGAGAGGTGGGGTAATAAGTTTTTAAAATAAATAAATAAAATAAATATTTGCTATAGTTATTAATTTTATTACTGGAGTTTTGTGTGAAATGTTACCTTTTCCATTTTGGGACTTTGCTTCTGAATTCTACTGAATTATAAAAGTCAACTGTTTACTTCTCCCACTTTAATGAGAGAGTATGTGTAATAATTGATATTCTTGTGTGTATCTCCTTAATATATAAATACTGTATATGTCAGTCAAGTCTTGTGTTAACTTTCTAAACTTTGAGACATGGTTTGTTGTCTTTCCCAATTTAAAGGCAACACTGTTTTTAATGGCAATATTAAACAACACTGGTAGGGACATAGTCCAGAATGCTTTTGAAATACAGCTATTCTTGCCAGATGTGCGGCACTAATTAGAAAATATTTGATCTTTTTAGTTAGTGTAGGGTCATTTGTCCTGCTATGTTTTTATCCAGCCATTTGATCAGTTATATTTCATGTATTATTTTATTGATGCTTTTTACTATAATGGCTTTTTGCTAAATGGAAATAAACATTAATTTATTCAACAACACCAGTGGTGTATACTTATGGGGATATTTTAAAGGCAAAACTGCTTGTATTTTCCGCTCTACATGTTCATGAGATATTGAAAACCTCACCAGGTACTCATCAGCCTGATGCTAGAGACAAACCTGGGTCTCTCTCCCCAACTCATGGTGACACGTTGGCCAACTCGCCCTTTCTCAACTCCAGTCTCCATGTTGTGGCGCAAACCATGGACAAGAGAGGCAATGGGTATTTTAAGACGTTACGGGATCACTGTTCACCACGCTGAATCACAGTGAATCCCATGTGGTGGCAGCGATCGCGGTAACGTCTGTTTGAGCCCCGCCAGATGTTCACCACGGTGAATTCCTGGCAGGATTCAAAGCTAACCACGGTTCTAGAGGTGAGGCTGGTCTCACCTCCAGAACCGTGGTTAGGTTGGCCACAATCCGGGACAGGGCTGGCAATGGCCACGATGAACGTCTGGTTGCCAGCCCCGTCCCGGAATCAGGTCCAAACCACAGGACGGGATCGGGTGCAGCGGCCGCCCGTCTCCTCGAGGGCGGGTGGCCAGGGACGTGCGGGATGTGGCGGGGCTGAGTGGCTGCACGTCACACACCGCAGCCCTGCTTCCTCAGAGATTTCCCTCTGCGATCAGGCCGGCCAGTCTGATCACGGACCGGGATCTGCAATGGATCCCAGTACAGAGTTTAGCGTGGTGGGCCAAAAGGCCTGTCACGTCTGAAATTACCCAGTATGGATCAGTGATGTGGGTTTTCTGGAAAATTTTGATTTGGAAAACTTGCCCATGCAAATTTTCTTATTTGCATCAGAAAATTTTGAATCTAACATTTTCCTGTGCAAAATTTCCCATAGGACTGGAAATTTTTCCACAGAAAAATTTGGTAGTGGAAAATGTTCCGTCCCCACATCACTGGTATGGATTGAAACAGACCACAACTTTTGGGGGTCCAATGCAAGAGCTGTATTCTATTTTCCATTCCGATCTAGCCTTTAGCAAGTGAAGGATACCCCACAACCATTCACTAATAGGCAGCTTTAGGAATGCAACCCAGGACCATTCCATGACTATGTGGGGAGGATCCCCTATGGGTAACATGTAAGAGAAAATGCTTTGTCTGGAAGATTTACATTTCCTGAAAAGCTAGAAACCTTCACATGAACAAGAACTGGGGGGTGCGGGGGGCAACAGTTGTCTTGGGAAGGTTGAGAGCCTGTGACCTACCCATTCACTGAACTGTACCATGGCCCAACTCCCCCCCAAAAACCACTCTCCATCTTTTTCTCAGCTAAGGTCTGCTTTTTTTAAAATGGGGATATAGAACATTTGCCACATTTACTTTATTTTACATCTTAATTTTACGTTTTAATTTAATTCTACATTTACTTTGGTAAGTACGTTAACTATTGCTAAAAGCCTCAGGTTTAAACAAACAAAGGTAGAACAGTTTCAAAAACAAAAAACTTTCCTCTTAAAAAAATAGGTCAAAATTTGTTATGTGCAAACTTAAACTCCAAAAAACATGAAAATTCATAATTACAATTCAAAAAACAATTAACTACATACATTCCAACAGAACATAAACTCCAAAAAGAATGGAAATTATTTCAAAATTTTCTATCTGTATTTCATAATTGACCTTCAACATGAATGTAAGATATGTACTTACTCCTTACTATACATACTTAGTCTTAATATTTATCACTAAGCTATCACATATTTTAGTCATTAATTTATTTTTGTAATTTGATGACAATTTTCTCAAACTGCCTACCTCTGTCATTTACATGTATTAAAATTGTGTGCGCTTTATACAATGAGCTGTTGAGACTGTTGAATGAATGAGAATGTCGGTGTAGACAACTGTATGCAATAGCACATATCTTGCATTCATGTTGATGGTAAATTGTAAAATAGATAGAAAATCTTGAAATAATTTCCATGCTTGGCGTTTATGTTCTGTTGGAATGTATGTAGTTAAATGTGGTGGTGTCTTTCAATTGTAGCTATAATCAATTTTCATTGTTTTTGGAGTTAGGTGAAAATTCATTTTGTGCAATGTTTTTGAAGAAGAAAATTTTTGTGTTTGAAACTTCTGCCTTTTAACCGTTTTTTAAACCATGAGGTTTTTTGTTTTGGAAAATTTCCAAGGCCTTTGCGATGTGATTAATATAGTCATGAAAATGTTAAAAGATATTGCATATGTCAGTTTTATATGATTCACTGTATCATGGACACATTGCTACATTATGCCCCACACTGATACAATGTATCAAAGACAGATTTTAGAAAATGCACCAACACACTCGATCCCTTTTAGCTCACACTCACTCATTCTCTCTCACACCACACAGAAACATAGACATTTCCCCTCCCCTAGGGATAAATAAATATTTTTTTAATCTCGCTGCTGCTTGAATTTTAATCCTATCCTTAAAATTCCAAAATAAACAATTATTTTGGAATTTTAATCCTATCCTCAAAGGTGTTTGCAATTCTCCCCAGTTTTGTGTCGCCAGCATAACTGAGAAGTGCATTGTCCATGCCTTCATCGTATGAAGTTATCGATCAGCACTCTATCATGCTTGATTACACTTGGGGGTTTGCAACCCTTGGACCAGGGCAAGGGAGGTCTGGAGTTTCCTCTAAGGTGTTTTCCCTGAGCTCAGCGCTGCCTGAATGTCAAAGGAAGATCAGCAAAACTCTAATGCATTTGCTCAACTAAAAACGACTAGCAGGCATTGGGAAAGGCAGCGAGGAAAAGGTGGGTCTTGAGGAGGGATTTGAAGGAGCGGAGGGAGGGGGGCAAGGCAGATGTGGGTAGGGAGGGAGTTCCAGGCATAGGGGGCAGCAAGGGAGAAGGGTCGAAGGCGGTTAGGTGAGAAGGAGAAACGAGGGAGAGTGAGGGAGGGGACCGCAGAAGAGCGGAGAGCACGTGCAGGAGTGTGTAGGGAGATTAGGTCCGAGAGGTAAGGGGGAGCTTGGTTGTCCAGTGTTTTGAACGTGAAAACCAGGAGTTTAAAACAGGATATGTTCAGGAAGGGGGAGCCAATGGAGAGAGAAGAGGAAAGGCTGCACATGGTTGAAGCGACGGGCGGAGTGAATGACCTTAGCAGCAGAGTTTTGGATTGTGATAAGGGGGGAGAGGTGAGAGCGAGGGAGGCCAGCAAGGAGGAGGTTGCAGTAATCAAGGCGAGAGATAACCATGGCATGAACAAGGGTGTTGGCCGAAGAGGTAGAGAGAAAGGGGTGGATCCGAGCAATGTTATGAAGGGCGAATCGACAGGATTTGGCAAAAGAGTCAATGTAAGATTTAAAAGAGAGGTGCGTATCGAAGATTAAGCCCAAGCTGCGGGCTTGGGTAACAGGATGGATGGTGACTCCATCGATGCAGATGGGCATCTCATACTCCAAGACTGAGAAGTGTAGGGGATCAGCTCATCTGAGGGGAGGAGATATGGATTGCTCAAAATTCTCCCTATGGAGTGAATGAATAAGTCATTAAACTTTTCATACTTAGTCAGGCAAGAGAGCAGTTGACATCAAACTGTCTAGAGCTTAAAGTCTTTGTGACAGAGCTGGCTCATGAAAAAGTTACATGATTTTAAAAAGCCGAGTCAGTTATGTAACTTTCCTAATGCTGTTTTTTTCTAACAACACAAATGTCAGTCAAAGACTGCTCGACTGCATATACGCCAGCGCAGAACTGATTTTTTAATGTTTAATAACTCGTTTTTGGATGCACCAAGCACTATCATACTACAGTAGCACTTGATGGACATCTCAGGCTCCAAGGCTGTGGAGTCTAGGCGCTCAACTCATTGAGGAGGGAGGGGATAGGGGAAGATATTGATGATTCAAAATAGTTGGGACGTTGTGCATTTTGACCCCAACCAATTAACTTTCAACATTTATCACTTTTTATTTCCTGACTGGATCTTCTTCAAACTTTGCATGGTCCCTACAAATATAAGCCATGGATACATCTTCAGAACTGTAGCTCAAGTGGTTTCCTCAATATCAGGGCTTCAGCAAACCCTGTTTATAATGGAGAATGGTTTTGCTTCTTTCTTGCAGCTACTGATGCAAGTAAATGTGCTCTAGTTGTATGAATGTCTCTGATTAGCTGAATTAATCATCTTTGTTGATAAGGCATAGGTGTCAGTCTTTGGATAATCTGTTTCATGCTTTGGTTGTATTATACAAAATTCGTAGGAAGGTTTGCTTTGCACTTTGAGCATAACAGAGTAAGAAGTGGGAAAGACTAAGTTTAAAGTGTTACTACTGCTTCAAATCTGCATCTTTGGGCTGTGGCCAGCAGACATTCATATAAACTTGAAGTGATTTGGACAAGCTGTTTTAGAAAAATGGGATTTAAAAGGGGAAGTTGTTAATCATGTGTTGAAAATTTTTCTCTGTGTATCTTACATGAAAAGTAGCTTGTCCTAGAAACTTCGAGTGAGACTTAATCACTCAGAATCTTGCAAGGGCTTGTAATCAGGATATTAAAATGTACACTGGAAATGTCAGAATGGCACAACAGGCTTCAGCAGAATTTAAGGTTATATCTGATGACTAGTACAACTTTGTGTGGCAATGGAACCTTCCACTTTTGGTATCGGGGAAGTATAGAAGTATGAAAACATTGCTTATACTGACACTTGATTTATTCAAGTTGCACAAGTACATACAACAGTTTTTCCACATTCAGGATGATTTCTTCCACAGATTGTAACAGAGTTGGAATGGCATTTACTGGGCAGAGGTGGGATGGGGTTGAAGGTTTACCTGGACATTTTTTTCCCCCAGGGTGGGAAAACCAATTAGCCCTGGTTTATGGCACTAATGCTTTATCAAAACTGTTTCATTAATCCACAGCAGATTGCAATGGATTTCATCCAGTTGATGATTGTGAAATTGTGAAATCCAGTTGATGATTGTTACAATTATACACAATTATAGTTTTAGGAATTAATTTTTGGTTGACCAAATTAAAGGGTAAACTCATTGGATAATACTAATATATGTAACTTTTTGAATGTCCATGTACATTTTGTTCTAGGATTTTACTATTTTTTCCCAAGAAATTTGTCTGATATTAAGTTTTCATTATAGAAGTCAAAGTCAACAACTAAATTATATGAAAAACAGCAATCAGGCAGAGCTCTAGAGCTAAAGCATTAAGCAACTAAAAGGAAATAAATGCTATGTTGGGTCAGATGAACAGTCCATCTAGCCCAGCATCCTGTTTCCTAAAGTGGCCACCTTTTTGATCACTTCAGAGAAGTACGCAAAAGGTCATAATGGGTGATTTCAGACGTGACGAGCCTGGAGGCCCACCACGCTGAACCCCGGACCGGGACCGCTCTCAGATCGTGGTCTATGATGAAGCCGGCCATCCTTCAGACATGCCGGCTCCATCACTGTGGGGAATCGGGGAGGGGGTGGGGCTGCGTGACGTGCGGCCGCACAGCCCCGCGCTCCCCGGCCGCCCGCTCACGGGGAGATGGGCGGGCGTAGCAGCCAATGAGGCTGCTGCGCCCGATCCTGTACCATGGTTCGGGGCATGATTCCGGACCAGGGCAAGGTACCATGATGTTACTTTGCCCCTTTCTGGATCGTTGCCAAGCTAACCACGGTTCTCAAATGTGTGCTGTACATTCAAATTTAACATTACTTAAAGTAACGCAAAAGCCCCTGCTGGAAGAGAGGGGTCGGGGGCTAAGGAGGGTGTGGGGGAGGCAACCCCAGACATACACACCCAGCCCACGGGAAGAGGAGGGGATGACAGCTTGGGAGGGTGAGGGACTTATCCAGTCTGCCCAGCTACAGGGGAACACTTGCAATCTGCTATGCAGGAATTTCCCTGCTTCCAGGAAGGCTGGGTGAGTTAAGAATTCAGGGGACTGACCTTGCCAGTGGTGGGGCGGTTTCTGCAGCACAGCCCAAGCCTGGCACATCAGGGCCTTCTTTTGTGGGCACAGGCTTGTCATGCCATCAGGCAGCGCCTGCAGAGGAAGACACCAGGCTCAGGCTGTGCTGCCGGAGCCGCTCCACCACCGGCAGCCAGGCTAGTTGCTGGGCTGGGGAGGGGGTGGGAGCTGCAGGGACCAAATGTGGGCATGGATCCATTGTATATTGTTGATCCATTGTATAGGGTGATTGTTTTTATCTTATTTAATTGGTTTACCCTTTTTGTCTCTTTTTATTGTATTTACTGTTTTTTATCTTCAAATGTAGTTGTGAACTGCCCTGAGCTGTCCATTGACAGGAGGGGACAGGATATACATTTTCATATAAATAAATATCACAGTGGGTCTGTCCCACTTTGAACACCATGAGAAATCTACGTGGGAATGCATCCCATGTTGATCTTGCGTAATTGCAATTTTCTCATGAGATTGAATCTCACGAGAAAATACAGAACGGGTGCAAGCAGCCTGATTTTCCTTCCACCCTTTACCTGATTCGTACATCAGTACCAGGCAAATTGGCAGAGGCCTTTATATAGCATAATATTATTGGCATATTACCAAAAATATGATGGGGCTGAGCCATCATGGTTTTTGTAAATGGAAGTCATCTATAATTTTCTGATGGTGTCGGTCAAGTAAATGCATAAAGGTGATCCAGATGAGATGGTATGTTTGAATTTTCAGAAAGCCTTTGACAAGGTCCCTCACCAAAGACTTAAAAATAAATAGACATAGGATGAAAGTCAGTACAAGGTTTAAAGGGTAAGAAATGGTAGGGTAGAAATACATGTTTAGTTTTCATAACGGAGAGAAGAAAACACTGTGGTGTCCCACTGGTGGTGGTTAATATATTCATAAATGATCTGGGAAAGAGGGTGAAGAGTGGTCAGATTTGCAGGTGACACACAGTTTTTCAAAGATAGTGAAGACCAAAGCAGACAGGAAAGTTGCAAAAGGATCTCACATGCCTAGGAGACGGCAATAAAATGGCAGGTAAAATTCAGTGTTACGTACAAAACAATCCTTACTATACCTATTTATAGTTTATATGCTTTCCTTCCCATTAAGGCTCAGGGTGACTTACAACCAGTGTAAGCATCTCTAAAGAATCCCCTTAGCCCCTCACAACTCTTCCACTATCCCTGCCTACCAAATAGAAAGGTCTTACATCATTTCTGGAAAATAAGCAGACTCAGGCTTAGCTGAATCTCAGTTCCATTATTGATGTCCAGTGTTGCGTTCTACATTGGGTGTCACCACTAAAGAAAAGGATCTTCGAGTCATTACTGCTTACTGCGAACATCCGCTTAGTGCGCAGCAGTGGTCAAAAAGACAAATGGTGTTAGAAATTATTGGGAAAGAGGAAAAAATCAAACAAAATGTGATACTCCTATATGCACCCATACCTTGAATACAGTGTGCCGTTTTGGTCACTCTTAGATATAACAAAACTGGAGAAGCTACAAAAAAGGGCAACAAAGATAAAGCTATGAATAGCTTCTATACAAGGGGCAGGCTCAGTAGGTTATGGTTCTACAGCTTAGAAAAGAAACAATTGAGGGGAGATATGATGATGGTTTTACAAAACCATGAGTGGTTTGGAACAAGTAAATAGGAAACCATTATTTGCCTTTATTCATACTGCTAGAACTAGGTGACACCTGATGAAATTAACTAGCAACCTGTTTAAAACAAATTAAAATAAATTTTTTCCGTACAACATATGAAATTATTTTTTCCGTACAACACATAGTTAGCCCATGGGACTTGTTGCCAAAGGATGTTGTGAAGCAAATAGCGTAATTAGTTCAAAAAAAGACTGGATAAATTCGTAGAGGATAGGTCCATAAATAGTTATTAATCCCATTGGTTGGGGGAATGAGACCCTGAACTGGTGAGAGCTAGGAATGAACATCAGGGAATGGATCTCTTTGTTTTATTTTATTTATTTATTTAAAAAACTTATTACCCCGCCCCTCCTGCCACAGCCAGCTCAGGGTGGCTTGCAAAAATAAAAACAATTAAAACACATTAAAAGGAGGCAACAAAGAAAACAAATGCCCCCTACCTCCCACCTTCTACCCCTCCCCACCCATCACCCCTCTCCTTGTTACGCTTTTTAATCAAAGCTGACCTCTTTGTTTATTTTATTTTATTTTCAATTTAATACCCCACCTCTCCTGCCATCAGGCAGGCCAGGGCGACTTACAATATAAAAAAAATAAAAAAAAATTCAATGGAAAACATTTTTAAAACTACAAGGTGGGCGACATTTAGCACCACCTGTTGCAACAGGATGCTGTGCTAAATGGACCATTGGCCTGACCACCTATGGCAGTTATTAACGTATGTTCTCACTGAGTGAAAACAGGCATAGCGGTTCTCTGCTTTTGGCACATGGGCCACCAGCACATCTGTTGAGACACCACCAGATGTTGGCCTGTGATTGCCCCAGTCTTTGTCAGCGGTGAGCCTAGGCTACGACCTTGGAAAACCTGTGAGGTCACAACCCAGGCTAGGACCCACCCAGCTGGGTCAAAGCGGGCTATCGCATTTGTTGTTGCCTGCTATGACCTGGCCTGGGTTGGGTTGGGGCAGCCCATCATGGCAGGGAGCAGGATGCTGAGAGCATAGTGCGTGCGGGGGTATCTGCCCACACGTGTTGTGCTTCCCAGCCATACTCGGACTGTCTAACTGGTGAGATGTCTCCCTAGCCACGATCACATGTGCCCAGTGCCCCGACCTGACCCAACCCAGACAGTGTCACCTGGGATTTTCCGCATTGGGGTGGGTCCCACACCATCATGATGTGTGTTTTTAACCCAGTGTAAGTTTAGGATGCTGTTTTGTGACCATCTCGATCAGTGCAATTCATAAATAATGATGCATATCAATTGTGTGTAAAGACAAGCACTCCAATACTCAGAGCACATGCATCAATAGGAGCCCAGCTAACTTCACCGAGACTCTCACCAGCACAAGTGTTTTGAGAATTGGGACAAACTTTTAATTGAGATTATCAAAAATAGATGAGTAGTGAGACAAGTTTAGGAATTAAAATGTTAATGTATATTACTGAAATAAAGAAGTATTTTTTAAAATGTATACTTGTTAGCAGAAAAAGGATTAAATTTAAGATTATAGTTGTAATTATCAATGTTAAAAAGCAGTTTTGCCAATCATTGATAACTAAATAATCAATTTATCAGATTTGATAATTATCAAATCAAATTGATTATTTGCTAATCATTGGTAACTTTATAACTGATAAATAATGGAAAGGAACAAATGGATTGAAAGTGATTTTAATTCAAGGTGTGTTGCTTGTTGGTTTAAACTAAAGTGATTTATCGCCTCACCGTTTCTTGTTCTGAATCCATTTGGTTCCTTTAGATGACCTGTTTGATTATTCTGAAAAACAGATACAGCCCTACGCTGCCTTTCTGGAGTTAATGAATGTGGATTGTAATGGAGGTTCACGGAAAAGGTAAAATTACTATGTGACTAGAAAAGTGTTGTTTGAGTCACAGCTTTTGCTTTGTAAACATGGTGCCTTCTGTTTATCAGTTGCATTGAGATGCCACTGCTGTAGCTGAAGGTAATTATTTATACTTACTATCCCCTTAATATGGATACTTTGGGAAAGTTACTAAAAATGGCATCTTGCTCCACAAATCTGCTTACTATGTGTATGTGGAGTTACACCTGACTACCGTGTATATTCAGAGAGATCCTGATTGTTTCAGTAACTAGGGTATTATTGATGGCCAAATCGTCGGGTATGCATGTGCAACTCCAGGTTATCTAAGGGTTGTGCACAGGTGTATGCTTGCCTTGCAGAATGTTTATTATTTGAGATGATGCAGGAGCCTGGATGAAAACGACTTTCCCTTACAATCCTTTATGCAGCAAGAGGCTCACTATTTCTATGCACATTTTTAATAGTAAATTGAACAAATTTGGTCTGGAAACTATGAAACTCAAAGTTGAATTCTCATGCTACCATTCTAGTCACTTTGCAGAATAGAGCTGTACTTTAGGAACATGACTGCTGAAAACTACTTTAAAAATTATTGAAGCATTATAATGAAACTGCGAATAGGTATTTGCTTGTTGGGAATAAATTTAACATCCATTTGTCTAAAAGTTGCCAATTTATGGTAAAATAAAAATTGGAATTAAAATGTTTAAATGTTTGGGTGGTATTGGCTATAAATAGTCAGACTAATATAACACTCACACTTCCAAAAACGGAAACTCTCTGGCTGGCACCTGTTGCAACTTTATTTAGGGTAATGATTCTGCATCAGTTTAGAATTTGTCTATAAGTTTTAAAAACCTATGTGTAGCAAGAAGTTGTATACTATGATAAAGTAAATTAAGCAGTGATAAATCAATTATTTATTACATATTGAGTTCCAGAACATTCAGTAGTAAGTGATAACCACTCTTGTGTTGCTTGACATGAGTGGGGCGGGGTAGAAATACAAATATAAATAATACAACTTCAAAGGAATTTTAGATTTGTCAGTAGAGCTATGCATCAGTATTTTTATACATCTTGAGTTTCATTTTGAATACATTTTCATTTTGAGAAGCAAAGTTGCATGCTGAGTTCATTGAATTCTAGAAGTAGGAGCTATGTGATAATCAAATGAAGATGCTGACACACAAACGTTTAGTATAGGGGTGACGAGCATGAAAAACAGCACACTGACACACTTCCTTGGTTTTAAAAAGTCTTTTCCCCTTATTGCTGTGTTAAGATATTATAAAAGCCAACATATTTAACCATCTAAAGCTAGTCTTACAAATCTTTACAGGGACCGTCTGAAATAGTGTGTCCCACTCTGTTCTTTACTGGAGGGAACTGCAGGGAGTCTGTTGTTCACCACCTATTCTGGCCTCTCCTTCCCCTCTCTGCCCCCTCCAGGTATTATGCCTTTTAGATCTACCTTCTAAGACTGTTCAGTCTTTATAATAATACACAGCTTGCAGGAAATGATGTAAGAACATAGGAAGTGCCATACTGGATTTGGCATGGTCCATCTAGGCCAGCATACTGTCTCCATCAGTGACCAGCTTCAGTTGATTTAGAGAAACTGCACGAAAGGTCATAATGAAGTGATCCATTATTTACTCTTTACAGTTTAAGGGAATTTTGTTTCCTCTACAGATTATTGGCTTTCTTGGCTATCAAAAAGTACATCCAATTAATATTGCACACATTTATTTGTGTGTTTATTTAAAACAAAAAACTGTGCTTCTTCCCTGTAGAGGGACACTTTCCACCTTGGGCTGTCCTGCCCCCACCCCAGCCCTTTGTTTTAATGTCTCTTAAGGGGACATGGAATGGGAGAATTTTGGTGGGGGCAGTGTTATGGCCCCCCAGTGAGAGGGAAGGGTATGAGGAATTGGTGGGGCAGATGGTGCCATGACTCCCTGGTGAGAGCGGGGGTTATGGGCAGGGGAGGAGAGGGCTTGTGTTGCAACCCCCTGGTGCGGTGGGGACCTGGTACTGACATAGTGGGGTTGGGGTTTGTGCCATGACCTCGTAGTGAGAGGGGGGTATGGAGTAGAGTTGTCATGACCCCCTGGTGAGAGGGTAATGAGTACAGACATGGTGAGTACGGGGTGGAAGGGCTGTGTCACAGCCCCCTGGTGTAAGTGGGGAGGTAAGGATTTGGGGTAGGTTGGTTTCCCTGCCTGCCTCCCTGGCCATTTTTTCTCCAGGGATGTCAGGCTTGGGTGTGGAGCCAGGGAAGGGGAAATCTCCTTGGTGATGGGGAGTTGTTGGAGTGGCTGCTGAAGTGACTGGGGTGATGGTGGACATGGGAAGGCATGGTGGGGGATGAAGCATCCTCACAGGTACAGGGGTAGACACTGAGTGTCTGTTCGTCAGTCATCCTCTCTCCCATCTTGTGATATTTGGGGGTTGAGGTCAGTGGAGCCTCTGATCTGTTGCAGATGCTACTTTGTGCAAGATCGGTGGCTAATGACAACTACCATCCATGATCTCATTCAGGATGAGGCCGACAACCTTGTATGCATTACTGAGACCTGACTGGATGAGGCTCTTGGGCCTGTGTTGGCCCCGACAAGGTGCCTGGTGCAGCATCCGCCTAGGATTGGGGGCCGGAGGGGTGGAATACCAGTGGTCTGTAGAGACAATCCCCAGGGGCTATCCAGTGTCAATGTGTCCATCTTGCGTTCAAGGCCTGGGATAGATAGGGGATTCTTCCAATGTACTGACCGCCCCGCTGCAACCTGTAGCTGAGCTGATGTCAGAAATGATGTTGAAATCACCCAGACGTCTTCGGTGATTTAACTGAGCTCGACCTTTCAGGGGTAGAGCAAGATTTCACAGTCATCATGACAAACATGGGTCTATCCCAGATAATATCTGGCCCAAAACAGGTTGCTGGACACACATTTGATTTAATGTTTTGCACTGACCTGAAAACGAAGGTTCTGATTATTGGGGGTGTAGTTACGACACCGTTGCCATGGCCAGATCATAACCTTCTGAGGGTCCATATCCCTGCTCTCCTTTGCCCCCACCGGAGTGGTGAATCAGTTTGGTTGGTCCTCCGCTGCAGACTGATGGATCCCATAGGATTCCAGAACTGTTTGGTGGACCTGCTTGTGATGTTTTTACAGCTAGGGAACACAGAGAAACATTCTCGGTGGCTGCCCTATGATTGTGGAACACCTTCCCCTTGGATGTTCATCTTCCAGAAACGTTAAGAACATAAGAAGTTCCATACTGTGTCAGACCAAAGGTCCATCTAGCCCAGCATCCTGTCTCCGACAGTGGCCAATCACAGTGGCTTGGTAGAAGCATCCAACAGGTCACAATGGGGGATCCGTTCCCTGTTGTTTTCCCCCCAGCTCCCGTCATGTTCCCTGATCCTGTCTGGCTAATAGCTGCTAATGGACCCATCATCCAGAAACTTGTCCAAACCTCTTTTAAACTCTGCTATAGTACTGGCCCTTACCACAGCCTCTGGCAGATTCCACAACCCAATTATACGCTGAGTGAAAAAAATATTTTCTTGTATTTGTTTTAAACTTGCCACCCATGAGTTTCATGGAGTGTCCCCTAGTTCTAGTACTAGCTGAGAGGGTAAATAACTGCTCCTTGTTTATTAGTTCCACACCACTCATGATTTTATAGACCTCTATCATATCTCCTCTTAGTCGGCTCTTCAGTTTGGAGAAGAGACATTTTGGATCATTTTTGTTGCCCTTCTCTGTACCTTTTCTAGTTCAGCTATGTCTTTTTTGAGATGGGGTGACCAGAACTGCACACAATAGTCGAGGTGCGGTCGCACCATTGATTTGTATAGAGGCATTATGACATCCTCAGTTTTATTCTCTACCCCCTGATCACCTCACTCTTAACACCCTTTTCTAAATCATTAATGAATACATTAAACAGCACCGGTCCCAATACAGATCCCTGAGGTTACATCTCTCCATTGTGAAAACTGACCATTTAGTCCTACCTTTCGCTTTCTATCTTTTTAACCAGTTTCTGATCCATAGTAAGACACAACCTCCTATCCCATGGCTTTTTAATTTTCTCAAGAGTCTCTCATGAGGGACCTTATCAAATGCTTTCTGGAAATCTAGGTACATTATATCTACTGGGTCTCCCTTGTCCACATGCTTAGTCACAGGTTAGTGAGGCATGACTTACCTTTACTAAATCTGTGTTGACTCTTCCCCATTAAGCCATGTTTGTCAACATGCCCTGTAATTCAGTCCTTAATTATGGCTTCCACCATTTTGCCCGGCACAGACATCAAACTTACTGGTCTGTAGTTTCCAGGATTTCCTCTGGATCCCTTTTTAAATATCGGGGTTACATTTGCCGCCCTCCAGTCCTCGGGTAGTGACAGATTTTACTGACAGGTTACAAATTACTAACAGTAGGTTCTGCGATTTCATATTTGAGTTCCTTCAGAACTCTGGGGTGAATGCCATGTGGCCCTGGTGACTTGTTAGTATTCAGTTTGTCAGTTTGCCCTAGAACATCCTCCAATATCACATTGATTTGTAACAGCATTTCCAATTCCTCGCCCACAAAGCAAGGTTCTGGCATGGGTACCTCCCCCAAATCCTCCGCAGTGAAGACCAACACAAAGAACTCATTCAGCTTCTCTGCAATGTCCTTATCCCCCATGAATGCCCCTTTTACTCCCTTGTCATCTAATGGCCCAACTCACTTCCTAGCAGGCTTCTTACATCTGATGTATTTCAAAAAGTTCTTGTTGGTTGTTTTTGCCTCTTTAGCAAGCCTCCCTTCAAAATCTCTCTTGGCCTGCCTTATTAACATTTTACATTTTTGTTGCCAGCATTTATGCTCTTCCGTATTATTTTCATTGGGACTAGCCTTCCATTTCTTAAAGGATGCCTTTTTGGCGCTAATAGCCTTCCTCACCTCCCCATTTAACCACAGTGGAAGACTTTTGATTTTCTTGCTTCCTTTTTTAACTTGCGGAATGCATTTAATCTGGGATTCCAGAAGGGTGCTTTAAAACTGCCTCCAAACCTCTTGCAAACTTGTAGTCCATGCAACTGGGCTTTTTAGTTTCTTTTTTACTAATTTCTTCATTTTGTCAGTCTCCCTTTTTACTGCTATACTTTTCTTTATCTTTCTCCCTCCAGAAAGTACGTCAAATATGAACATATTATGATTGCTATTGCTTAGTGCCTCTGCCACAGTTACTCCTTGTATTACTACGTTCTAATACCTTTTTATTTGGAAGGCAGGGATAAGGTTGGAGGGGTTTAGGTGGTGGGATTACGGAAAAGGTTGGGGGCAAGGGAACTTTTAGATGTCTCTGATTGTAAGCCACCCTGAGCATTGATAGGAAGGCTGTTATATAAATTTAATAAAATAAAATAAAAGCATAAGAGCATAGTTAGTATAATTTTTGTTTTTTCTAACTATAACAGATGTTAAATCCTGTTAAACCATAACAGATGTTAACAATTTCTATTATTCCAAAATTGATTGATAGTAAGGGACTGTGTACAAAGAATGAACTGAGGAGTAATTTATTAAACCTGTCAAGAGTGTCCGTGTCTGGGTGACTCCAGCCCTGGCTGGGTCAGCTGAAAGAGCACACCTGGGCGGTCTGCAGCTAAAAAGCCTGCAGCCCAGAAGGAACAGGGGCCTGTGTTGGTTGTATGGCAGTGGAGAAAGGCTACGTGTGGCTCTAGCTGTTGGAGCAGTGCAAAAACCTATCTGGAACAGATTCAGTGTCCGGAGATCCGGAACCCTGCCTGCAAGCAGAGAATGTGGCTGACAGGAAAGCGCTAGCAGACAGGAACCTCTGGCTACCTCATAGGGCTGCCTAAGAAAGACAGGAGGCTGTAGAATCCAGCTGGGTCCGTTCTTTACTTATACGGAGCCCGGGGGTGTGAGGGCTAAGTTTGTTTGGTGGTGGAGATCTACCTGTTAGTGGAGAAGCCCCTAACTGGTGGACTGGGCTGGTTATAGGGGTGGTGAAGGTCAGACTCAAAAGTACCTTGGAGTTGCCCTGCCCAGCTACACAGTGACTGGGCTTCTAGCCCCAAGTGTGTCAGAGGGACCAGAACTTAATTCCCCACAGTGCTTACAGGACTAGGTCACTCTGCTACAGTGTCCACTGTTGTTGGTTTTCTTTGTTTGGTGTTTACAGACATGCTGTCCTTCTTTAAAAACAACAAAAAAGTGTGTGTGGGGGGGGTTGTTTTTTCTTTCTCTGTTGCTCTGTGGGAGAAATCTACAATGTAAAAATTTATTCACTCTGCAGAGAAAATGATATGTAGTCAGTTCAACTTAAGAGTATTGTCGAATGCACAAATATGCAAATACTAGAAGCCTAAAAAGTAAGATGAGAGAATTAGAGTGTATGGCACTAAATGAAGATATTGACATTATAGGCATCACAGAGACATGGTGGAACAAGGATAACCAATGGGACACTGTAATACCAGGGTACAAAATATATCGGAATGACAGACTAGATAGAGTTGGTGGTAGGATGGCTCTATACGTAAAAGACGACATTGAGCCAAGTACAATTAAAATTTTAAAGGATGCAAACTGTTCCCTAGAATCTCTATGGATAGAAATTCCAGGTATAAAGGGGAAGAGTATCGCAGTAGGGCTATACTATCGTCCCCCTGACCAGGACGGAGAGACTGATAAAGCAATGCTAAAAGAGATTAGACAGGCTACTAAAGTCGGCAACATAATAATAATGGGTGACTTCAATTACCCTAATATTGATTGGGGGAATGTTTCCTCGGGGCGGGACGTGGAGGTCAAATTTCTGGATGCCCTAAATGACTGCTTCCTAGAACAGCTGGTTCTGGAACCAACGAGAGGAGGAGCTATTCTAGATCTAGTCCTGAGTGGCACGCAGGACCTGGTGCAAGGAGTAACTGTGGCGGAGCCACTAGGCAATAGCGATCATAATATGATCACATTTGACATAATTTCTGTAGGGAGAAAGACAAACAAAAGTACAGCAGTAGCATTTAACTTTAAAAAGGGAGACTATGACAAAATGAGGAAACTAGTTAAAAAGAAACTAAAAAGCCCAGTTGCAAGGGCTACAAGTTTGCAAGAGGCGTGGAGGCTGTTTAAAAGCACCCTTCTGGAAGCCCAGATTAAATGCATCCCGCAAGTTAAAAAAGGAAGCAGGAAGACCAAACGTCTTCCACTGTGGTTAAATGGGGAGGTGAAGGAGGCTATTAGAGCCAAAAAGGCATCCTTTAAGAAATGGAAGGCTAGTCCCAATGAAAATAATACGAAAGAGCATAAACACTGGCAACGTAAATGTAAAGTGTTAATAAGGCAGGCCAAGAGAGATTTTGAAGGGAGGCTTGCTAAAGAGGCAAAAACAAGCAACAAAAACTTTTTCAAATACATCAGAAGCAAGAAGCCTGCTAGGGAGTCAGTTGGGCCATTAGATGACAAGGGAGTAAAAGGGGGACTCACGGAGGATAAGGACATGTCAGAGAAGCTGAATGAGTTCTTTGCAGATCATTACTTTGTGGGCAAGGAATTAGAAGACCTGTTACAAATCAAACGTTGGAGGATGTTCTAGGGCAAATTGACAAACTGAATACTAACAAGTCACCAGGGCCAGATGGCATTCACCCCAGAGTTCTGAAGGAACTTAAATATGAAATCGCAGACCTACTGTTAGAAATTTGTAACCTGTCACTAAAATCTGCCACTGTACCCGAGGACTGGAGGGTGGCAAATGTAACCCCGATATTTAAAAAGGGATCCAGAGGCAATCCTGGAAACTACAGACCAGTAAGCTTGACGTCTGTGCCGGGCAAAATGGTGGAAACCATCATTAAGGACTGAATTACAGGACATGTTGACAAACATGACATAATGGAGAAGAGTCAACACGGATTTAGTAAAAGTAAGTCATGCCTCACTAACCTGTTGGAATTATTTGAAGGTGTGAATAAGCATGTGGACAAGGGAGACCCAGTAGATATAGTGTACCTGGATTTCCAGAAAGCATTTGATAAGGTCCCTCAAGAGAGACGCTTGAGAAAATTAAAAAAGCCATGGGATAGGAGTTAGGGTCTTACTATGGATCAGAAACTGGTTACAAGATAGAAAACAAAGGGTAGGACTAAATAGTCAGTTTTCATGCTAAAGAGATGTAAAAAGTGATGTGCCTCAGGGATTTACATTGGGCCGGTGTTTAATGTATTCATTAATGATTTGGAAAAGGGTGTTAAGAGTGAGGTGATCAAATTTGCCAAAGACACCAAGTTATTCAAGGTAGTTAAAACACGAGCAGACTGTGAGGAACTGCAACGGGCTCTTACGACACTGGGTGCCTGGGCATCTAAATAGCAAATGAGATTTAATGTGGACAAGTGACAAGTGATGCACGTAGGGAAAAATAATCCAAACTATGTGTACACAATGCTGGGTACTAAGCTAGGAGTAACCACTCAGGAAAAGGATCTGGGGGTGGTTGTGGACAATACAATGAAATCCACAGTGCAGTGTGCAGCAACAGTCAAAAAAGCAAACGGAAGGTTAGGAATTATTTGGACGGGGATAGAGAATAAAACTGAGGAGGTCATAATGCCTCTGTACAAATCAATGGTGCAACTGCACCTCGAATATTGTGTGCAGGTCTGGTCACCCCATCTCAAAAAAGACATAGCTGAACTAGAAAAGGTACAGAGAAGGACAACAAAAATGTCTCTTCTCCGAACTGAAGAGCCAACTAAGAGGAGATATGATAGAGGTCTATAAAATCATGAGTGATGTAGAACTATCAAACAAGGAGCAGTTATTTACCCTCTCAGCTAGTACTAGAACTAGGGGAAACTCCGGGAAACTCATGGGTAACAACCTTTAAAAAATATATATATATATATATATATATATATATATATATATATATATATATATATATATATATCTTTTTCACTCAGCGTATAATTGGGTTGTGGAATCTACTGCCAGAGGCTGTGGTAAGTGTCAGTACTATAGCGGAGTTTTAAAAAGGTTTGGACAAGCTTCTGGAAGATAGGTCCATTAGAAGCTATTAGCCAGACCAGGATCCGGGAACATGACGGGAGCTGGGGGAAAACAGCAGGGAATGGATCCCCCATTGTGACCCGTTAGGTGCTTCTCCCAAGCCACCGTGATTGGCCACTGTCGGAGACAGGATGCTGGGCTAGATGGACCATTGGTCTGACCCAGTATGGCACTTATGTTCTTAAATAATTTTTATTTTATTACAATTAAGTTTATCCTATGATTTCCTGTAGCAATATTAGATTTAAAAGATTGGCAGAATTGTGTGTGTGTGTGTTAGGTCACTTTAATTTAGCCCATTACACCTATAAAAATATCTCCCATGAATCTGAAAAATTTCTGACATCTAAAGAACTCTGCTTCCCAGGCAGAAATGACTAGAGAAAATTGGAAATGATGCATATTAAGATGTAGTGGTAATTTTGTGTCAAATCCATCCCTTCTCCTTCCCTGATACAAAAAAGATGATTGCTGATCTTGCTGATAAGGTTCCATTTTCATTCATACCCGCTTAGCGATCTGCGGTTTGTTTTACTATTCTATTTGCAGATTTTGTTGGTTTTGCCACAGTTTATAACCAGACAGTTTATAACTAAGTCAAAGAGCTTAGTAGGATTTAAAAACCAGTTGAATACTTTCATTAACATTTGTAGTTATACTTTTGACAATAAACATTAATAAAAGGATACTGTCCCTCATGTTATAGGACATAAACTAGCCTCTGTTACCGAAGGGGTTACGCAAGTTTTTTCTTTGTACCACATTAGTTGTCTAAAACTATATCTAAAGCCGCAGAACTCTGGATATTCCTAACATTTACTACTTAAAATTTTGAATTTCTTGCGCTGTTTGGCAATAGGTTCCACAGTCTAGTAGTTACAGTTTTGTGAAACAGCTTTTTAGTTAATAGAATGCCAATTGGACCCTGTAGTTGCATAATTGTTTTATAATTCTAACTGTTCTTGCAAAATGCCCTTGGGGGAGGTTGTGAGAGGGGCCGGGGGTGCAATGTCACCAATATGCTGATGATACTCAGCTGTACCTCTCTTTTTCAACTGACCCAGACCCTGCTGACTCGTTGTTATCCCAATGTTTGGAGGCTGTGGCGGAATGGATGTGGCAGAGCAGACTGAAGCTCAACCCCGATAAGACGGAGGTGATGTTGGTGGGGAGAGCGAGGGAGGTAGTGGCCCCCCTGATTGGGGGGGTTCACCCTCCTATAGCCCAGCAAGTCCGGAGTCTGGGGGTGGTGCTGGATGCGGATCTCCACCTGGAGCGGGAGGTGGAGGTAGTCTTGAAGGCGGCTTTCCGCAAGTTGCACCTGGTGTGGAGGCTGCGGCCCGGGCCTGGCCACCCTCATCCATGCCTTCGTCACCTCGAGGCTGGACTACTGCAACACGCTCTACGTGGGCTTCCCTTGGGCCTGGTTCGGAGGCTGCAGCTAGTGCAGAATGCGGCAGCCCGTCTCCTCATGGGGACGGGTTGCCGGGAGCACATTACACCTCTGCTCCGAGCACTGCACTGGCTGCCGATAGCATGCCGAGCCAGGTTCAAGGTTTTGGTGTTGATCTATAAAGCCGTTCACTGTCTGGGCCCCTCATACCTCAGGGACTGCCTCGCCCTCCGGGCCCCAGAGCGGCTCCTTCAGTCTGTCGGGGGTGCCTTCTTGGGGGTCCCC
>QEPC01014699.1:100708-147891 GCA_003113815.1 Sphenodon punctatus | reverse complement strand
CTCCCAGCCCTCCTACTCTAACCCACCCCCTGACCCCCCATTCTCTCCCACTCCCCCCAGCATGTTGCCCCCCAGGCCCCGCAATTTACTCACTGGCGGTGACTCCAGTCTCAGGCTCCTCTCTGTCCTCATCTGTCCTGCTCCTGATGGCTGCGCGGGAGCTCCCAGGACCGAACTGTTCAGTTGGTCCTGGGAGCTGCCACACAGCCGGGCTTCCCCAAGTTCGGCCTCCTCCCTCCCAGAGTCGAGTCAATTTGACTCGACAAGGAGGGAGGAAGGGAGGGGGGGTCTGGGAGCTGTGCGTGCGGCAGGAGCTCCCAACCCCCTCCCCCCCGGACACTGGGCAGTTCATATCAGGGCGCCTGTATGCAGTGCCCTGGTATGGACTTTAGCCCTGCCCCTGTAATGGAATAGTGCCCCCTGCGGCCCATTCCGCATAAAGGCAGAAAACGCCTCCCTTTTGTCCCTGAAAGGCTTCCTTAGGAAGCCTTTCGGGGGGATGGGGGAAGTCACCACTCACTGGTTGTGTTGAGTTGTAATTTAGTAGGATGTGGTTATTGAGAAGGGAGAAATAAAAGGTGAAGGAAAATGGTATTTTTCTTAATCCTGGTGTTAAAAGGAATAGCCCCTAGAAAGAGGGGGGTGGGGGGAGAACTGGGGTCCTTGACAGACAAGTCATTTTATTAATTTACTTTAATATGTTGGTTATATATGCCCAAGAGAGGTATTTCCTTATTTCAGTAGAAGCATTTATCCTTTGGAATTGTACTACAGGATTACTTAACACAACAAGAAAAATCCTTAATCCATTGTGTGCAGATCATTTCTGCTCCGACTTTAAAAAAACTAGACAATCGCATACTGCACTAATATGAATGTAGGCAGTATTTGTTACACATGAAAGGATAAATATTTTTTTTTATCCCCAAGGCATATATATATATATATATGGCTGCATTTCTGCAATCTTCTCAGCATTACACCAAGAAATGGTGTGTATATATATCTTTCTTTATTATAGGGGGTTAAATTTGCATCTTCAGATTCAGACATTACTTTAATGCTTCACAATATCCTCTCATTAGAGCAATTTTTTCTTCGCTGACTATGACTAGTGCATAATTTGCAGAAATCCTAACCTAACCAGGTGTACTTGTTAAACTTTCACTACACATTTAGCCTGGCAAGGCATTGTCTTTACAGGATTATAATAGCTTCTAAATGCTACGATAACATCTGCTACAGAGACTCCTGCATAGTGTTTTGTACATGAGATTTAGAATAAAGCTGCATGCCTGAGGGCTAGTACAGGAAACACAGGAGGAATTGGGGTTCTGTTCCTGATTCTACTACTCATTTATTGCATGATGATGGATCAATTAATGTTCACTGAATTGCTAATGGATCTCTAAAAGGCATTACTAGATAAAAGAGAATTTCTCACTGGAGATTTCAGCACCAAAAACTAAATTATTGTAAGTTATTGCATTTGTTTACTCCCAGTGTTGCAAATGATATCTCTTCTTCGGAAGATATATATCGCTACCATTCAGGAGACTCAAAAATGCTGATCTTATCTGGAAAATATTTTACTATTTGTCATTATTTTTAATGGTGCCACAATGTGTGAAAATAGGTGCCTCCCAATTAAAACAAAAAACACGACCCTTTTCTTACAGATCTTTGCAATTAATCTTGGATGTGTCTCAGTAAGAAGATAAAGAAAACAACTGAGGGGGGTAAGAAAAAAAGAAACCTCAGTATAATGTCAATGATACTAGTGCATTTTTTTGTTTTGTAAAAGTGGGTCTGGAGGAGAGATTTTCTAGAGAAAGAGAGCCTTTTGAGGAGCAGCGTAGAAGAAAATGGATAACTGAGAGAAACAAACTACTGTGTTGGATGTCACTAGTAGAGAGGAAGTTCTTGTGGGAAGGAGTAATATGATAAAAACCCAATTCAGACAAGCAGGGAATAGCAAAATTAGTAAGGACGTTGGAGATAAGGACAGGCTTTTTGAACAGATGTGGGTGAGCAGTCACTGATAAAGAAAATCAGAGGGGGAAATTTTGGTCAGATTGACAGTTTGAAAGTAGATCTTAGCTCCAAAAGTTTGTGTGGAGCAAAAGAAGTTGATGTGCATATCTTTCAGTTACAATTTTTCTTGCATTGTATAGCCAAGGAATGCTATCCACTTTGTTAATTTGTAGACTACTGGGCTGAGTAAATTTAATGGAGTTCTGAGAATGTCCACATACAGGAATGCATCCCAATATGAGGATAATGCAGTAAGTAAACTGTCAGCAGTTGCCAGAAGTTGGAGAACTGGTCATTAAAGAACATACTTCAAGTCAACCAATGAAATTTGCAGTACCTCAATCCTTGTTTTTCTCTCTACGAACCTGTCTCTTAAAGTCAGGAGATACTGCTTCTTTTACCTGAATCTACCTCATGGAGCTCTCATAGAATCATAGAGTTGGAAGGAACTCAGAGGTCATCTAGTCAAATCCCCTGCTCAGTGCAGGAAATCTGCAGCTACAGTATCCCCAACAGATGGCTGTCCAGCCTCTGAAAACCTCCAGCAAAGGAGAGCCCACCACTTTCCTAGGTAATTCATTCCACTGTATAACAGCTCTTACCGTTAAGGAGTTCTTCCTAATGTTTAACCGAAATCTGCTTTCTTGTAATTTGAGCCCATTATTTCTAGTCTTCAGGGGCAAGAGAGAACAAGTCTTTGCCATCCTTTGTGTGACAGCCCTTCAGGTAGTGGAAGAATGCTATTATGTCTCCTCTTCTCAAGGCTAAACATGCCCAACTCCTTCAAACTTTCCTCATATGACTTGATTTCCAGACCCCTGAACATCTTTGTTGCCCTCCTCTGAACCCGTTCCAATTTGTCAGTGTCCTTCTTAAAATGCAGTCCCCAGAACCGGACACAGTACTCTACATGGGCACTGACAAGCATTGAACCTCGCTCGTAAACCCACAGATATTCAGATCTTAATGTTTTACTTTAAAACCACAATAAATTTATCCAACTGGTAATGGGATACTAATTCTTGACCCTCAAGAACAGATCTAGTCTTCAGAGAATGAGATAGATGTTACTCCTCAGATTACCATGTAACTCTCAGCTTCAGCCTACGTTGCTTTCAGTTCAGTTTGGGGAAAATTTTACCTTGAAGAACTTATATATTACTCCAGGGTGTATTAAACAATGCTGACAGAGACTTGGGGTAAGGCCACAGAAGATGTTAATCAACATTGGGTGGTCAAGTTAGATGAGCAGGGCCATGTTATGGAGCCTATATACACTTACACGGGAGTTCGGCAGGGCTGCGTTCTGGCTCCAGCCCTTTTTAACGTTTACATCAATGAGGTAATCCCAAGGATGTCTGATAAAAGTTTCTTTCCGCCTAAACTAGGTTCCAGAACGGTAGGCTGTCTGGCCTACGCGGATGATATTGCGTTGCTATCACAAACCCGAATTGGTCTGATAAGGCAACTCAAGACCTTTGCTTCTTTCTGTGAGGACCATAAACTGGTTATTAACTTTGTTTTGGTCTTTTTGAAAGGGAGAAAACATTTCTCTTGGAATATCCAGGGGCATTCGATCCAGCAGGTGGATTCTTTCCGCTACCTGGGTCTTTTGTTCCATAGATCTGGCTCTTGGAGCAAGCACACTGCCAGAGCCATTCTGGTAGCTAAAAGTACGGCCCGTTCCATTTATGGCCTCTTTAGGCGTTTGGGTAGGATCGCCATTACTCCAGCATTGAAAGTCTTCAAAACTAAGATTGGTGGCCAGCTCATGTATGGAGCAAAACTCTGTGCTCCCTCCCAAGCGCACAGACTTAATGTAATTCAGTCTAGGTTTCTGGTGGCGCTTTTTGGGAGGTCCATTGGTACCCCGAATGCAGCCTTCAGGTTGGAAACAGGAAGCACCAGCCTTCAAGATCGTGCTATGGCACAGTACTGAAATTTTGGGTAAGCTTGTATACGCAATGTTGTTCGATTCTATTACAAGAGGTCACTAAGGACCTTTTTCTTTCCCCCTGGACGCAAATGATAGAAACTCACATCAATTCCCTTGGGTTATCCAAAAAATATCTGGAGCATAAACCTTTCGGTGCAGTATGCAAGGAAATCCTTAGTAGAGCTGCAATCACAGGGTGGCAAAAGGATGTAGGTAGCGTGAGAGCCTCGCAACATCGTCACTCTTATCTTAATTGGGCTCCCACTCAGGGTTTGGTTGCAAAATACCTAGAATCCCCTATATCAGGGAGGGCCAAAGTTCTGATATTCTATGCCTGTGTAAATGCAATGCACTCTCAGGTCACTGAGGGCAGGAAGCGGGGAGTTCCGTATTCTGAGCGTTTGTGCCTCTTTGATGTGGAATCTTGTGTCCCACGTGTTGTTACACTGTCATCTTTACGACTCCATCAGGGAAAATTTCCTTGCACCTTTCCTCCAGAAGTTACCGGGGAGATTGGATGAATCCTTGCTAACTTTATTACTAGACAGTGTCGATCCACGGGTTATTAAAGATGTAGCTGCATTCCTTATGTAGACTTTTCACTTATAGAGGAAATTTTCTAAAATTCAGGCCTATTTCGGGGAATGAATCCCCCTGATTCGGGCAATACGGCTCCTTGGTTCTCTTCGTGAACTAATTGAGCCAGAGCACTTGATAATTAGTTTGGATATGCTTTTTGCTATAGCTGATTGTTTTTTTAAAAAAATTTTTTTTTAAGATTTTGCTTTATTAGCAATTTATATTTGTGTAGATCTATCAATTTATTTTGTAATACATGTTATATATGTTATGTCATGTTTGTTTGTGAACAATGGCCAGAAGCCATGCAATAAACAATGATGATGACATTGGGTGACCGTGCCCCACATTAGCCCATGATGTATCTGAACAATCTGGCAGTTTCCAGATGTTCACCCACTTCTGCCTTGGGTTGGGCAGCAAACTGCTATGCAATATGTCTGCCAGAGAAGGCCAGTGTTGCATAGGAGGCTACTGTTACTGCACCCAGGTCAATGTGGGGTAGCAAGCTGCCTCCCCTCAAGCCAGTTCCGTGCAGCCCTGCCCCATGGCGAGGTCCACCAGCACCATAGAGCCACAGGAAAAATGCCAAGGGCATCAGAGGAATGAATGCGTTCTAGCCCCTGGTCTGCCCAAGCAAGCTCTGGTGCCCTTAAAAGTTTCATGCAGCAAATTCAGACTTGAGTTGGGCAACCCCAAACTGCACAGCAGCTTGTGCCCACCCCCATGGAGCAACTGAACAGCAACCACCACAGGGCAATGGAGGGCGGGGACAGCCATTCCAGTGTAGTAAGCCATCATGCAGTGTAGTAAGCCCTGAAGGTCTGGGGGCTGCAAACACAGATTTTCAATGGTAGCCACAACTCCGGTGTGCGTGTCCATTATCATGTCCACAGACATCAACCATCACTTCCACCCCAGGGACATCGGGAGCGCAGGCCCCCTGCTGTGCTGCGAGCAGCCCACCTGCCAGAGGGCAGCTGTCTGAACAGAGGAGATGACGAGGGTGTTCATCAGTCTATGGAGGGGGGAACAGTGGGTGCAACACAAGCTCTGCAAGAACTATAGGAACAAGAGGGTGTGCTGGGGGACTCTGGGTTCATGGTGCAGCTGGGCTATGACCGGGACATGAGCCAGTGCCAGCAGCAGGCCAAGTACCTGAAGAGGGAGGGACTACAAAGAAGTGAAGGATCAAAACTACAGGTTTTTTTCCATTTCCACTCTAGCCAGGACAGTGAGGGGGAGCCTGAACAGCCCTGGGGCACAGAGGCACCTTGGGGGGATGGTAGGCAAGGATAGAGAGTTGGAAGGCAGCAATAGGGACTGATGGGAGGTCTGATGCCAAGCAGACAGCTATGGGAGGGCAGGTGGGAGTAGAACACAAAGGCAGGAGTGGGGCGGCCTGACCCAATGACTATCCTGTTTCACCTGCTGGAGGTCCACCAGTAGAATGGGTGTTTGCCTTGGCACCACCCACCCTGGTCGCTCAGCGGAAATGAGCCCAGCAGGCACAAACTCAACAGTGCAAGAAGGATCTCGTGCAGGAGCTCATGGAGGAGACCACCTAGAAGCCGGGTGAGATCCAGAATGCCATCCTGACACTGTCCCAGGAGCATCGCCAGTTCCTGTGGCAGAATGCCGTGTAACGCATGGCCTGGACCACGGAGGCCCATATGGAATGCCACCAGGATAACCACCAATGGGACCGGCACGTGGAAGAACTGCAGCTGCACCTGGATTAGTCTCTGTGGACATAGCATGCCCTTCTCCACGGTGTGGCCACTGCAGGTGTTGCTATCACAGCAGCTCTGTGGTGGCCTCCAGGTGCCAACCTTCCCCCAGAGCTCTCGGAGGCGCCCCCAACAGGATCCCATCTGCCTGACAGGGTCTTGCCAGCAGCCAGCCCCACCGACACACAGCTTATACAACCTCCCCCTGTTCCCAGCCAGGTCCAGCTGGCCTCGTCCATACCAGCCTAAGTGCCCCACATTGCCTGAAGCACTGCCTCAGCCCACACCTGCAGAGCTCTGGGTGAAGGAGGAGAAGACCAGCCCCCCAGCAGGACCTGCACCCAAGCGACTATGGTCTGCTGCGGGAAAGAAGGGGAAGGAGGGAGGGGGAGACCCTTAACCCCCGTTTGCCTCTGAGAACCTGCCAATCAGTGTATTTTCAGGCAGCAGTAGCTGCCTGAAACTTAAATGCACAGCCACTCTCCATTATAAACAGGGGACTGCTAAAGCCCCAATTTTGAGGAAACCGCTTGAGCTACATTGCTGGAAATTTATCCATAGCTATAAGTTGTGAGGACCATCATATGCACAAAGTTTGAAGAAGATCCATCAGGTAAATAAAATGTTATGACTGTTTAAACGTTCCTCAAAATAGGGCTGCCAAGGGCCTAAGATCAGTTAGAGCACTGAGTAAGGCAGTGAGGATATCAAACGGAGTGAAGCTGTCTACTTTTCTTCAAGTGTATCATTTAAAAGTCCCAGTCTCCTTGCTCTTCGGGCTTGAAATCATACTCTATTCTAGCTTACAAGTCCTTGATAGGGTCCAAAATATTTTTCTGCGTCGGATCCTCCAGGTAGGGAGACAGGTCCCTGGTGCAGTATTAAGGGCGGAGCTGGGCTTGATGCCAATTAGCACCTTAGCTGGTATGGCAGTAGTTAGATATTGGCTCAGATTGGCTACCCAGCCAGAATCTACGCTCCTGAGCCAGTGTTTTAGGGAAGAGCTTTCACATGTTAGTGCAACCAGGGATAGACCCTGGAGCCATCTTGCAGGAGTACTCAAAAATAATGGCATCTCCTTTGAATATCTTGTGAGAAAACCAGTGCCAAGGATTAAAAGGGAAGTGCGAGCCCGCTTTAAGGATATTGCCATGCAGGAGGATTTAACAACCTTAAAAGCATGGAAAGTAGCCCCTCGTCTGGGATCCTTAAAGGTTAAGGTCCTATATGAGCCATATTTGGACTTACTTAACAACAACCACTTGTGTAGAACTTATACTTTGGCCCGCTTCCAGCTGCTCCAGACAGCAGTTACGGAGGGCAGGTACGCGGGTTTAAAATATGATCTACACCGCTGTACCTGCCCACTAGACGAAGTGGAGTCAGTCGAGCATTTTCTATGCAAGTGTATTTATTACGATGACCTTAGGGATGTTTGGCTTCATCCCCTTTTGGGATATCCACAAGGGTCTGTACACCCATGAAGTGTACCAAAATCTACTCTCCCTTTACAAACAGGAAGAGCTTATTCAGGTAGCTTCATTTATCTGGCTTGCCTCCAAAAGGTGTAATGGACTTGCTTGTTAGATGGCGCAATTGCCAAAGCTGCCGCATTTTTTGGGTTACTGCCTTGACGGGCTATCGGGCTCCGTTATGAGTAACCTTGTCACCACCCAGGCAGCATTTAGGTTGTATACTTATTATTATGTCGGACTAGAAATTGAATTGTCTGCCCATTGTTTTATTTGTTATATTTCATAGGGTGATGGTATATGGTTTTGTATATCTATGTTGTTTGTATTTGCATGTTTATTATTATTTTAGAGTTTTAGCAATATTATTTTTTTACTCTATTATTATTCGTTGGGACAGAGTGAAAGCTAGTGCCCTAAATAAACTGAACTGAACAGTTTAAACGTTAATTGGTTGTGGTCAAAATGCACAGCGTCCTCACGATTCAGAATCATCAATATCTCCTCTCCCTGGATGAGTTGAGCCCCCAAACTTCACAGAATTGCAGCATGAGATCAATAACAAGTGCTTCTGAAATATGATAGTAATTGGTGCAGCCAAAACCCCCGCAACATCCTGAGCCCCGATCTGCAACATCCCAAGCCCCGAACTGCTCCCCCTGCAACATCCCGACCTGGCCCCCGCAACCCTCACTCCTACTTCCTACCCACCCTAAACTAACCCCCCCAATCCTCTCCATCTCCAACCCCACACTTAGCCCCATCTCCCGCTCCTACCTGTGATCCCTCATTGCCTCAAATTGATCCCCCACCTGCTACACCTACCTTTCACCTTGTTTTCATAACCCCAGACATCCCTCCTCTTCCTACTGGGCTAATAGTGATCATGGATCCCCAACAAATTTCATTCAGTATTCCGGGTACCACCATCACATTCAGTGGACACTACCTATAATTCCTTTTAGCATGTTCCCGCTAAGTGATGTGCCTGCTCTGACAACCAACATTGCACAATGTGTTTCTTGGGTCCTACTTCCTGCGCCACTCTTCTCCCCCTGCCCTGAGAAGACCCTACCTGTTTGCCACACCACTCTACCCCAGCCCATTCCCCTCATCTCCAGGGCAGTACATGGGCCCCGTGCCCCATTGTGGCCGTTTTTCAGTGCTACCAGTGCGCGACAACCCCCGGACTGGTAGACCCACACTATGGTGGTAACCGGGGGGGTGGCGGGGTCCAGCACCCTCCACCCACTTGCATATTGGGAACCAGGGAGGTGAGACAGAACAATCGGCACTGCTGTGAGCAGAGTGGCGTCGACTGCCTGGGACCAGGGGGGAATGACCTTTGTTGTCCCTCGACCTCAGTACTTGGGAAGGGGGCATGGGGATGAAGCATGCCACCTGGTAGGGATGCAGGTGGCATTAGAACAGATGCGGGATAGTCATTGTAGCCTATGGCTCATTCCCAAACCACCACTGCGGCCCCCAGAACCCTAAAGACTCCCCACCTCCAACTTATGCCAATGTATCCCATCATCGTTTGGCATCCACAACCCCATGCCAAGTGAGTGTTTGTATTCATGCCAGGTGGTGTTACGGTTTACCATTTTCCAGCCCCTCCCACGGTCCATCTTTGAATACCTCACCGGCTGTTACTCCCTGGGGGTGTGTGTGTGGATCGATTGAGGAATAGAGCATCGTTGGTGCATCTTGGGAACCTGTGTAGTGTTGTTGGCTGTAGTGCATTTCAGTGACTGCAAGAAGAAGAATGGTTAAGGGTAATGACAGAAGGAAGTACAGATAGGGAATCCCATCTCAAGGGGCCAGGTATAGAATTCTACTTAGAATTTTCCTAGAGATGCCTGCATGGCTCCATTGTCCGACTGGAGTAGAAGATGCATAGTTCACAGTATTGGTGGCTTGCCAATCAATGCGCTCCCCACGCCTCCCTCCCTAATGTGTTACTTCACAGTTGTTGTCCAGCACTGAATGATAGATAACCAAAAGGGTGCTCAAGCAGAGACATTCTGGTGGGGCCGAGGGCTGGATGTGCTGGAGGGAAGCACACAGACACACTGGAAATAGTTCAGCAGGCTTTATTATACGTATATATGCAGGTATTTACATGGGGGCATCAACAACGTGGCTTATGTTTCGGCACTGGGCGTCCCTTATTGCCCCAGATAGGTGCTTCTCAGCCTGGACTGTCTGTGACCTGAACGGGAGCAGTGACTGGTTATGGGGGGCTAATTGTTCAAGGGGACCCTGTTGATCTTGCAGATGTTGTGTAAGATGCATGCATCTGTTACCATCAGGGAGACTGACCATACCTAGAAATATGTGTGGCCCACAAGGAAGTGCCATTGCTGTTTGAGGAGCCTGAACAATCTTTCCACCACAATCCAGGTTGTCCTCGACCACCGGTTAAATAGGTGTTCCTCAGGGGTGAGGGACACACACTTTCTCAGCCACAGCTTCAGGGAAGCGTCGTCCATTCCACATAAAGGGACCCTGCAATGGAATAGTGCCGCGGGGGCACTATTCCATTGCAGGGGCCAGGCAGGGCTAAAGTCCATACCAGGGCGCCGCATACAGGTGTCCTGGTATGAACTGCTCAGTGTCCCTGCAGCAAGGAGGGGGGGCGGGCTGGGAGCTCCTGCCGCGCGTGCGCAGCTCCCAGGCACCTCCCCCCCCCGAGTCCCTCCTTTCCTCCCTGTCGAGTCAAACTGACTCGACTCTGGGAGGGAGGAGGCCGAACTTCGGGAAGCCCAGCTGCGCGGAGCTCCCAGGCCCAACTGAACAGTTCGGGCCTGGGAGCTCCCGCGCAGCCATCAGGAGCAGGACAGATGAAGACGGAGAGGAGCCTGAGACTGGAGCTGCTACTGGTGAGTAAGTTGTGGGACCGGGGGGGATGAGGGAGTGGGGGGGCACATGGGGGTGGGGGCAGCGGGGGGCACACGGTGGGGAGTGGGGGTGGGTTAGAGTAGGGGGGCTGGGAGCCAGGGGGGCTGGGAGCCAGGACTCCTGGGTTCCCTGGGAGAGGAGTGGGGGGCTGGTGGGTTAGAGCAGGGGGATGGGGGGACTGGGAGCCAGGACTCCTGGGTTCACTGGGAGGGGAGGCTAGTGGGTTAGAGCAGGGGCCCAGGGGGCTGGGAGCCAGGACTCCTGGGTTCTCTGGGAGGGGAGTGGGGGCTAGTGGGTTAGAGCCAGGGGGCTGGGAGCCAGGACTCCTGGGTTCTCTGGGAGGGGAGTGGGGGCTAGTGGGTTAGAGCAGGGGGTACTGGGAGCCAGTGCTCCTGGGTTATTTGGGAGGGGAGTGGGGGCTAGTGGGTTAGAGCAGGGAGGACTGTGTGTGGTAAAATGGAAGTTTGGAAATCCTGAGATGTCACTGCAAGTCATGCAATTTCAGCTGTGTTCGAAATGCTGGAAATGGGATTGCGTGGTAAAATTGGAGTCAGGCTGTGACTGGGGTGCTTTATAAGGATGGTTCCTGTGTTTTAGGTTTATAAATTATTTATTTTAAGCTTGATGTGCATGTAGACTGTGTTTTCTTCCATCCAGTGTTAACCCTGGGAACTCCTTGCTGCTGGGTTATGCCATGCCACTGGCTTACCGTCCCCTAGACTGAGCTCTGCCCCTAGGCCTGCCGGCGTCTGCCATTATCCTTTCCATCGTTATCATGAACCACAAGCTGTTCTTCATTTTGTTGTGGTGAGACCCTGAGCAGATTTCCAGGAGCAAGCAATTGTATGTATCGTAGCCAGCTTTAACTGATACCAAGCCTTCTGACAATGGTTGACTACCCCCACCTCCGGGAATATTTATTTATTTATTCCCAGTAAAGCCAGCTCTGCTGAGAAGGGTACGTCTGTTCCAGCTATCTGACTAATATATGACCAGATCAGTTGCCAAACTTCGTTGACCCTCTGGCATCCCCACCAACAGTGGAGGTAGGAGCCCTCTTCCCCACCCTCTCACATCCACTTCCTGACCAACATTTGTTTCCTGTGGTTAGACCCAATCTACTGGGTTTAACAGAACCCCCTCCCACTCGTGACTATTGGGGGTTGGTACCCCAATATCCACCATTCCTTAACTTTGGGGGGAATTACCTTAATTCATTAAACCCAGGGGTTCCAGCATGTCCTAAGGATCAGTCTGAGGACAGATACGCTCTACAAGCAGTTTATGTACCCTCTCCAAAAGTGAAGGAAAAGAGGGAGACAGATTCAATAAAACAAAAAGGTTTATTTATACACAAACAGAGAAACACAGTCCCGTCTGGCTGGTGGGATCAAAGAAAAAACACAAGCGGGGGCGGGGAAAGTGAGGTGGAGAGCGGGGGGTAGAAGATCCGGAAATGATGCAGCGAGAGAGAGAGCGAACGAGGGGGAAGTCTGGACCTGAGGTTACCTTTCCTGTGGAAAAAGGGGACAGGTGGCCCGAGGATCCAGCAAAGTTGGTGTGGGTTGAGAAGAAGGGGCAGACCTAAGTCTGGGAGATCTCTTAAGATACAGAGATGCACAGGGAAACCTGCATGTGCCCACATCCAAAACCTTCTCATTTTCCAAAAGGGACGCGAGGGGCAGTTATAGGGTTCAGAATAAAAGATTTGGGATAGGTGCAAGGGTGTTACAAAGGGCGCACAGGGAGGACAGAGGGACGCAGATGACCCATCGGGGCATATCTGGGTGGTTTTCTAAGTGAGATAAAAGGAAAGATGCATATGTGAACCATGGGGACAAAAGGGGACTCCAGGTGGGTGCTTAGGTGTCACAAAAGGGAATGGACCTAGGGGAGCCATGGGCAATAGACACACAAATGACACACCTGGGCATAAATGGGGAGAGGACATTCCGGTGATTTGGGAGGAGTTGTGAGAGGGACCCCTAGGTTAATGGGTGACATCCCTCTCTGCCTGGGGGCAGGGGGTGCAATCCATGTCTTTGAGGCTGTTGCTAACCTGGGTTTTATTCACCAGTGGTTTCTCAAAACAGAGAACTCCCTTTCTTAATGGCTCCGTACTTACTGAGGGCTATCTCCCCTTAATCACCTCCTTCCTGGATCAGACTGCTGTCCACGTGTGAACTCCCTTCTCCTAGGTTCCATGGTGGCTGGGCCCAATCCTTGCTCTGACTCCCTTGGGTGGGGGGAATCCTGAGTCTAATGCCTACCAGCCCCTGTCTGAAATGGACTTTGCCATATATAGGGGGGGCTGTTCTAACAGTTTGATATAACTTTGGATGTTTCAGCAATTGCTTGACCAAATCCATGTTCATTCATGTCAGTCAGGAGGTGTGGATGCGAGGCCAAGTGTTACTGTCCAAACAGGGACTTTGTTATTTAATTATACCAACTAATTTTAGTAATATTACGCTAACTTCTATTGACTAATTTTAAACATACAAACATAATTTGTTTCCTGTTACATAGAGGCCCGAAACTTAATACAAACATAAAATTAATCAATACATGACATTTTTTCTTCAATACTAATTTGAATCTGACAGGATTTACAATTATAACTTGTTTCAATTGTGTCACCTGTGACTCATCATTTAACTCTGTTATTACAGTCATGACTACATTTCCCACTGGGGCCCATGCAAAGGCTCTTAACATGTTTGGAACACCTTCCACCCCCTTCTTAGGTTGCTTTAAAATAACAAGCATCTGCGCTGATAGTGCAGTCCATTAAACTAAACTGGGTGGAATAACATTGCTGGAGGATGAGAGCGCCTTTGGTTGGCAGCTGAGGTGAGGTCCATTGGTAGTGAGAGGGCATGGTGACAAGACTTGTGCAAAACAGACTACCAATTATAGCAGCATAGAAAATAAAATACAAGTTGTATTATCTAGTGTTATCACATGAAAAGACAACGAAACACAAAACTCAAAAGGGCAGACAGCCATGGCATGAAAACAAAAATTTGAAATTTTAGCTGCAGCTATAACGTAAAAATAAAAATAAAAAATAAATTAAAAGGAAAGAGAAAATTAAATTGTTTCTCTGGAGGATATCTTATCTTCTTTCATTTGGTTCACACTGGTTAGTTTGGGGAAGGGTCCACGTTCCCAGACAAAATCCATGCAATGTGAGGTTCCTTGTTCCTTTACTAAAAAAAAATTATTCAATGCAGTAATTTTAACGCTTTCAATTTTGATCCCGTTTCCTTTTACCATTTTTCCTAACAACTGAAAAATATCCAAATACTTCTGCATTATTTGTGGTAGTTTTGTTTTTATTCTTTTCTTTTTCTTTAAGAGCAGAACATTGTGGGATTCCCACTTACTGGCTAAAAATTTTCATTGCATTCCACGTTTTCTTGTTCATGGAAGAGATAAGAATGATCTGGCCTCTGCGTGACCTATTTAATTGTATTGTAAGAGAATAAATGGTACTATATAGCCCTTACCATAAGGTTAGAAAACTTTTTATTTGTCGAGTTGTATTTAAAACCGACAGTCTTTTGATTCCCACAGGCGTTTTTAACTGACAGATATGGCTTCATTGGGACCAATTCTGAACAGAGAGAGATCTTGGTCTTAATGACAGCACCAGTCACACACAGTTCTAGTGTGAGCCATTTTAGCATACCCATATGGGGAAACAGGTTGCGTCCCATCAGGGCACTTATGAGTGTTGTCCAACCTGCCCCACCAAGCAACATGGACTTCTAGTGATTTAGGCAAAGGCAACTGATCTATTTTCAGTTCTGACCTACGGATTAGGTATACAGCTAATGAAGATAGGTCCCACAAGGGCACCCTCCCAGTTGGACTGTCCTGCCATGGGGAAGTCTGAACTGCCATAGTATAGGCCTGCTGATAAATTCTTCCCCATCTTTGAACATCAGTGACACAGGCTATTCTATCTTCTGTCAGGCCCAGTGATTGTGGCTTGTACCACATAAACTTCCCTGAAGTGGGACTAAACAGTTGTCCCTCTACACAGGCCTATCATAACTACCCTGGGCCTCGGGGTTCTATTTCTAGTAGGGCTTCCTTGCCACTGCCCCTTGCCGCTCCCCCCCCCCCCCCCCATAAGCTGCTCAGAGTGGGAGGGGGAGGAAAGCGGCAAGGCAGGGAACGGTGGGTTTTTTTTTTAAATTGCCCGCGCATCCTGCCTCCGCGGAGGAGCCCGGGACAACAGAGACCGCGCCGGAGCCAGCAGGTAAGATATCCCTCCCCTCTCCCCCTGCACCCCATCCCCCAAGCAAAATAGGATGATGAAATGAATACAGAAAGCTTGATTTCTTCTTCATTTGAAGATATGGTCTCGCCTGTCCTGTCCATAGGGCTAACTGGGGGATGGGGGTTACGTTACCCTTTACCGTGCCATGCAGGGTTGTTTGGTGGTTGGTTTTTTCTTTGTTTTTTAAAGTGACACATTGCTGCTTCGTTGGCACTTGGCACCATGAGGAGGGATCTCTCTGCCTGGCTCCACTTCCCAAGTTTGTTTGGTCTGTTCAAGTTACCATAGCCACAATCCCATGCCAAGGAAGAGGGTGCCCCTGGGGAGGGGTGTGTGTGAATGTCTTGTTTCTTAATTTTGTCACTGTTTCTGGTGCCTGTGCTTGCTGCCTTTTTTTGGTGGGATTTATTTCTCCATACAGTTGCAGACTTTTTCAGGGTTGGTTGTGTTGTTTAGGCTGTGGCATGGCACACAACAGAGCCTAATTTAGTCATTGTAAAGTGTAATTTTCTACTGTTCTGCTAGCTGCTTGGCACCATGCGGACAGTCAGACTGGGATCTCTCTGCCTGGATTCACTTCCCAAGTTTGTTTGGTCGGTTCAAGTTACCGTGGCCACAATGCCATGCCAAGGAAGAGGGTGCCCCGGGTGTGAGGGGGGGTGAATGTCTGGTTTCTTAATTTTGTGACTGCTTCTGGTGCTTGTGCTTGCTGGTGCTTTTTGGTGGGGTTTATTTCGCAATGCAGTTGCAGACTGTTTTGCAGGGGTTGCTGTGTTCTTCTTGAGCGAATGTCCCTTGTTAGCCTGCATTTTTATACAGTTTGGTTGTCATAATGATAAAGTGGGTGTACTCACTGATGCTGGGGGTACACTGCTATTGGGTTTTGGGGGGATTTCTGCACACAGTTGCACTTTTGGGGGCTTGTCTTCTGGAGTGGTTATCCAACTCTTCCTAGCCTGTTTTTCTGGGTAGTGCTTTGGCTGTGGGTTCAAGAAGTTTGCAACAACTTTCTGAAGTTTCCGAAACGTCACACATCAGGAACTGTCTTCACAGTAAAACAAAGGTTGAGTATTCAGCTGATTGTGACAGAGAGGGAGACAAAGTAATTAGAATGATATCTAGGAACTTAGTACAGAGGATAACAAAAATTCAAAATGCAGTGTAGTGGCTGGAGAAACATAGGTCCTTGTTAAGTCCATTATATTTGGTGTCAAAGCGTACAGATTTTTGTAGTGACTGGAGAAACTTAGGTCTTCGTTAAGTCCATTGTTTATGGTGAAAAGGTTAATGAATTTTAGTTCCCTGGCCTGTCTTCTGAGGGTGTTGTGTAGGTTTCCTTTTGAGGAGGAGGAGGATTGAGAGGTCAATTCAATTTAATATAATGACATAGCCAAAGGTCATTGTCCAAATAAAATAAATACAAAAATAAATAGAATTAAAATGATGATCAATTTACAAACTTAAAATAAGCTAAATCTGTCATAAGATGGAAATTATGCTTCATCCAAAACACTCCATACAAAAACAACAACATTAAAACAATAAACTCGGTGTATATAATTGAGAATACCCTATAAGTAACAGGACTGAGAGGTCTGATATGGAGTGGTTGTGCTGAGAGAGGTGACTGCCCACTGTAGAGTCAGGGGCTTTGTTTATAATTGCTTGCCTATGTGAGTTCATATGTTGATGTATACGGGTTGCTGGGTTTCTCCCAGGGTGGATTTGATTTACATCAAGTTCATTTAAATCATGATTTAAATCACTGGTCAGGAAGCCTCGATTTAATCACTGTTTTTCACAGAGAGTGCATTCTTGCTTAATATAACCTTAATACATATAATTTACAACTAAGAGATGGATGTAAGGCTTCATTTTTAGAAGGTACACACCATACATTTAAAGCAGTGATTTATTTTGATATTTGTTTCTGATTATTCTACATTGGAAAACTGAATTATGATTTGGTTATTTAATTTACCAAAGCTAACTGATGCAGATACTTGTGAAGTCATTGGGGTCTGAACCATCTCCAATTCACTTCAGTGAACGTTCCCAAACAGGATCTCCTTTACAGCCTACTGCTATGGTAGGTTTTCCTTTCTACCGTGCCTGTTCCCTCCCTAGATCTCAAATAAATGGAGAGGCTATACTCGGAAACATATCCCTCAAAGACTTCTGGAGTATTCAGTTTCTTCTGCCCCTCCCTTGCATGTATCTCCAGACTCTTCCTCCTTGCCCAGATCCACTCCACCCCTAACAATCTTCTATTCCAGGGTTTCTCAACCTGGTGCTCAGGAGCACAAGAGTCCTCAGGCAATGCGTGAAAGTGCTGCCCAAGCCAGCTGTCAGTAGTGCTCAGGAGAATTGAGTAGCCATGTTAACAGTCCTTCATTCGTTAAAGTCAGTGTGAGCTGGGCTATTGACTTCAGTGAGTGGAGGATTACTCTTACTGTCCTGTTGTTGCTAAGGCAAACTTTCCCTTTGTGTCTTTCAGCCACGGGGAGACACCCAGATCTACCCTGAGGGCGTTTTTCTTTCTAAAAGCTCAGAGAGAAATCGGCCCTTTTTAAATGGCCTGCGGCTGGGGGTGGCACTTGGTGGGCTCACTACTGTGTAGGGGCAGGTGCACAAGGGTATGCACAGATACCCCCTCCCACCTGCATCCCCATGCACGGAGCAGCCTGCATCTTTGCAAATTACTCTGTGTGTGGAGGGTAGCTGAAGATGCATGGAAGTGCACACCCCCACATTTACACGAGATGCTCCCCCACGTGGATGATGGGTGTCCATACATGGGAGCATCTCATGTAAAAAAGGGCTATTTCCTCGCCCCAAAACCTTTTTGTTTTGCAAATTAAATCTTTCAGTTAGAACTATTCCCGGATAGTTCTGATTGGAAGGATTATCCATTGTGAGAGGTTCGGGGGGGTTTTGTGTTGAAGGCCAGAAGAGGTAGTTCAGAGGAGACTTTAGGGTTTTGTCCTCATCAAGTATAGGTTGTAGCTGTCAGTATAGGTTCCAGTGTGGGGTGGTAGGTGATGACAAGGGGTTTGCGGTTAGAGGGTTCCTTCTTTCTGCATTCTAACAGGTTCTCTCGAGGGATTTGGGTGGCTCGTTCTAGAATTGTCTATTTCTCTATTGAGAGTGTCCTTTTTCCTTACATATGTTAAGGAGTCTCTGTGAACACTAGGTGCAGAGTAAGAGCTATGTTATAAAACTGAGCGTGCATGACAATCTGGTATGACTGTCAAAAATGAGACAGTTGGAAGAAGTGGCAAAAAGAAACCCTCTTGATTTGATCATCTACTATTGGAATGTATAGTTGTGAGAGACTCAGAAAAGTGCTGATTCTTGCATAATAGAATTTTGCTGGTATTAATACCTTACTCATAATTATTAAATAACACTTTTATAATAGTTGACAAGAAAATTATTTGTATTTGTGACCTCTGAAATCTCAGTGCTTTGTCAGTACCTTTCCGATCACATAATTTTACGACTATGCAGGAATCCACTGTTTTGCTTTGGCATTATAATGATAGAGTAAAATTAAACAGCCCAATCATTCAGGGTAAAGCTATTTTAAAAATCTAGTGTTACAGTAACACATTTTTTTCTCTGACCAATATACACTATCATTATTTATTTCTTTAATCAGGGCTGCAACCTTTAATCAATTAATTGAACCAATTAATCAATTTATGGGTGACCACTTGATTAAAATTGGCCACTTGATTAATCGATTGAAATTTGCATGTGATGTACATCATTTGCATAAATTTCAAAGTGAAACATTCACCAGAAATTGTTCTCAAATTGTTAGACATGTTTAACACATTCCAGAATTGTTGCATTTCTTGAGAAACCTATGCAGTCTTCAAAGGTGCAACAAATAACCCACAATTGTCATGGATTGCAACTAGTTCAAGACTAGTTAGCATTGTGTATGATCCAGGGTTGAGGGGTGCATGACATGCTGCTCTAAGTTCTACAAGTTATGAGCTTCCTTCAAGAACAAACAAGCACATGCGATAATTGTATGAAGCACAGAGGGAGAGGATGTTTTTGGAAATTAAGTTGCCAGATGCTGCTTGTCTAACTGGTGACTTTGGGACTTCAATTGTTAATCACAGTTACCTTTGAGATACTGTCCATTGGATAGATGGAGAATGAAAGTTCCGAAACGCAGCACTACAGGTTAAGAGGGTAATGGAGAGGCACACAGCTGATGTGCAGTAGTGACTTTGAGGAGGTGGCTGAGGAGTGGGAAATCAGTGAGGAAGTTGTAACAATATGCACAGATAATGCACGAGATGTTGTTCTGGGAGTTGAGAAATCCAATTTTGAAAATGTGAGATGTGCTGTTCGTACTCTGCAACTGAGAAAAAAACAAGGCTCTTTTGGTTGCCACCACTGTCAAGCAACTTTGCAAGTGTCGTAAAATTGCTGGTCGCTTCACTGTAAAATGAATAGAAAATAGTAAGTTTGGGTTGAAATATAAGGATTTATCCGCTTATGCCTGATACTTCTTATGAAGTGCAGGGTAAATAACATCCATAACTGGGGTTATGGAAACCCAGTTCTGACAGTTTGTATTAGTTCCAATTGGTATCACCGACTGATGCGGGGAAGGTGCTTGGAGTGCTGAGGGCAACCAATTATTAATTAGATCCTTGCCCATCCTACCTGGTGAAAGCCAGCCGGGAGCCATTGGGGCCATTGCTTGCTGGGTTTGTCAATGTCTCCCTCTGGGAGGTTAGGGTGTCAGATGCTATTAAAATGGTGGTTGTTGAGGTCCTGCTTAAAAAAAACATCCCTAGGCTGATAGCTGTCTGGGGAGTCTGTGTCCATCTCTTATTGAATGGGTGGTTGCCCGACAGCTCCAGGCTCATCTTGAGTCTGTCAGATTCCTAGACCCATTTCAGTCAGGCTTGCGTCCTCGGTATAGCACTGAGACTGAACCTGTGGCCTTGGTCAATTAGACTACACCTGGAGATTGACACAGGGAATTCTACCTTGTTTATCTTGTTAGATCTTTCCATGACCTTTATACAGTTGACTATGAGATGGCGGTGTCACCTCCAGGACCTGGCGAGGGTGTGTGGAACCGTTCTTGAGTGGTTCTGCTTCTTCCTGTTGGGGCAGTCCCAGGGAGTGGTGATTTCTCGTTGTCCCCTCAGGATTTCCCCTGTGTAGTCCCATGGGGTTCTATTGTCTCCCTTCTTTTCCAATGTGTATGAGGTTGCTTGGCAAGGTCATTCAGAGATTTGGAATAAAGTGTCATCAATATGCTAATGACACCCAGCTCTACTTTTTTTTTCAACCAACCCAAGTCCTGAAGTCTCATTGTTTACCCAATGCCTGGCTACCGTTGGGGACTGGATGTGGGTGCACTGACTGAGGTTGAATCCCAACAAGATTGAGATGATGGTTGGCCAGCCCTGTGACCAGCAGGGGATGGGGATTCCTGTTATGAATGGAGTCTGCCCCCCTTTGGTCAATCAGGTTTTCATCCTTGGAGTGGCTGCAAGATAAAAACTTGTTGTTTTTCTTTATAACATCACCAAAATTTGTCAGTTCCTGCCTGACCACACTTCTAAAACCCTAATCCATTTCCTCCTCACATCCCGCTTAGACTACTGCAACCTGCTTCACACAGGTCTCCCACTGAACTACTTATCTTCAGTAAAGTGTATTCAAAATTCTGCTGTGAAACTCTACTTCCTTGCACACCATTACCACCATGTAATCCCTCTCCTCAAGTCACTACACTGACTCCCCATGGCTTCCGCATACAGTTCATACTTCTCCTACTCACCTACAAGTGTCTTCACTCTACAGTTGCTCATTACTTCTCTTCTCTTCCCCTACACCGCTACTTGTGACCTCCATTCATCAGGCAAGATGCTCTTATCTTTACCCTTCTCCAACTCCCGACTCCACGCTTTCCATCTTTCTGCACCATATGCTTGGAAAAAACTTCCTGAGGTGGTGTGTCAGGCCACCTCCCTGTCCGTATTCAAGTCCCACGTAAAGGCCCACTTCTTCGAGAACACTTTTAAATCATTTTCTTAGCCTTGCTGATTTGAACCATGCTAATTGAAATAAACAAACTTACTCAATACCTGCATTCTGTAGTCCATTATTCATATGAAGGCTCTTATTTGTAGTTGTCTGTCTTTTCTGTCTTGTTAGATTGTAAGTTCCATGGAGCAGGGACTGCCTTATGTTGTGTGTATCTGTACAGTGCTGAGTATGACTAGTAGCACTATAGAAATCACTACTAGTAGTAGTGCTTCTGGACCCCCTGCTGCACCTGAATTGTCAGGTTGTGGCGGTGGCCAGGAGTCCTTTTTGCCAACTCCATCTGGTGAGGGGCTTGGGTTTTTTCTTTCCGATTCTGATCTGACCACCATCATCTTTGCTTTCATCACCTAGAGGCTAGATTACTGGAACATGCAGCAATTTCTGCTTATCTGTTGGGAAGATGTTGTCTTATAACATGTGAGGTTCTCATCTAGTCACTCATTTTTCACAGTGCACCTTCCCTTCAGATGTCCCATTCAAAATGCTTGTACATCATATGTGCATGCTGATCAGTCATGGATGCCTGAACTGGAGAGTCTGCATCAGCTGCAACAAGAGAAAGTAGTCCCAATTATACCAATAAACATGCACAATATAGTACTTTCCTAATCGATCCCTGAGTCTGAATCACCTTATTTTACAAATGCTTGATTTTACAAAACTACATCATTAGTATGCAGCCTTTATGAGCAGGGTGGTAAAACATAGCCCCAGATCCTGCCAACACCTTTGCATATATATATTACTTCAGGTACTTGTGTGGTCATCTTAGAAATTGGACAGATTTAAGGCTATGGTGTGCATATTTGTTTGCAGGTTTAAAGAACTAGAGGACATTAAACTATTTGACATACTGGGAGGGAAATTATTATTGCTAGCCATAGGCAACTGAAATACTGAAATGTTTGCAATTACTACTTAATTATTAAAATTAAGGATTTTGTTTACAGTGACATTTTAGTATATCGAAGTCATCATCATTTGGCAGAACATCTATAAATATGTCTGTAATGGGTTACACCCACCTCTTAACTGCAGAATGTAGAATTTGAGTTCTTAGAATTAATTACATTATATGGATGATGTAGCTAGTTTTACAGCTGCTACATCGTCTGTTTGACACAGTTCTGAGTATAATACATTTGCTGATACTTTAGACACTGCAGAATGTAATTCTTAAAATTCCTAGTTCTTTAACCATAAAACACCATCTCTTTCCAGAGAAGAAAAACTACTATGTCTAACTTCAGAAAAACTGAGGACCAAGATATGTATTTTGCAGTCTATTTATAATGGGTCTAGAATCAAAAATTTTCTTCCTAGATCAGCAAGTCTTCAACTATATATTGTATGCCAACTTCCTTTTGAAGAAATCAACATAAAAATAGATTGTAGTACATACCAAAACCTAGGCAGTACATAGGATTTGTTTTATTAATGTGGAAAACCTGCAGTTTACAGTATAAATGGATAATTACTGCAAAATAGACTTTTCTTCAACAAAGAAAACAAATAGAACTGACTTTCCAGGACTGGCTTGTTCATTGCAGTAACTGTAAGAATTATGTTTGTATTGAGTTGCATATTATCACATAACTCAATTGTCCTTTTTCCACTCTCCAGTGTAAATCTGACTAGCATTAACTTATTAAAGCAAGGAAATGCATTGTTGAAGCTGGCGGCAATGTGGGTATATATCAAAATGCACACGTTCATTTATCAATGTGGCTATGCATTTCCCTCCTTGCCCATAACCAATGCCCACCTCAGAGGAGGGGAATAGTTTATTGAGGCCAGCCGAATAGAGATAATTTTGTGTCCTATGACTACCCCTTCGCATCCCTCATTACTGGCTCTGCCTTCTTGTGAACAGGGGGAGTGGGTGTGAGGAAGCTGACTCCATAGGTGATCGATCAACTAAAAGATGCATCGGAAGCTCATTGGTTCTTGTGCACCTCAACAGAGGGCAAACTGCATTTTCCCATACTTTGAGAACCATTTTTCTAAAAGTCAGAACAGCAGCTCCAGTCATATTCCTTCCCACTCACTTCCCCACCATGCTTTCAGAGTTTTGTAGGACCAGCTTTCTGACTCTTGTTGTGGGTGTCTATCTGGAAAGGGGAAGGATTTTTTCTTTTTATGGCTGTTTTCAGAGGAACACTGTACTGCCAGCGTTATTTGTAAAACCAGCATTGTTGTCAGGTGGTTTTAGTCATGATTCAGTGTTCAGAATAGGGCTGCAACTTGCCCTTGCATTCTTGCTAAATCTCAGCCAGAATCGGCTTCTCGCCCAGATTTGCAAGAATGAGAATGAGTCCAGAATTGGCTGATTCTCGCCCTGTTTTTGCGTGAAATTTGCGTAGCCAAAACCCGGCACTGTGCATGTTCAAAATGGCCACTGCAGTATGCGCATGTGCAGAGTGTTTTAAGGACAATGAGAATCTCGTGATATTCTCAAGAACCTTAAAAAAAAACCACTCCACACATGCATGAAAGGCACACCACATGCTGTGCATGCGCAAAAAATAGCCGCGGCAACTATTTGCGCATGCGCAAAGTACATTTTGAGATTTTTGAGAACCTCGTGAGATTCTCAAAAATCTCAGTGAGATCTCACATGGGGCTGTGAGAATCTCGTGTGTTCTCATGAGAACGTATGGGGTTCTCATTTCTGCACTACTTCAAATGATCAGAATCAAAGTATTTATTAGGGCACTAGCTTTCGCTCTGTCCCACACAAACAAACAAACAAACATTAATAGCAATAAAAGAAATGGTAATACAGCCATTAACATAAAAATACAGGCATCTTAAGTTCGAAGCCATAGTCCAGCGGCCCTTTAGCAAACAAGAATTGAGGCACCATCCTATTTCTGCCCTAAATATCAATCCTGAAACCCCCAATGAACCTGGGGAAGTCATGTAATCACTCATCTCAATTTCAGTTGCCCAGAAATGAAAAAGGTGCGCCAGAGGGTGCAACTGTTTGCAGTTACACCTTCTAACGGGCAAATCCACTACGCCGCTTGATAGCAAGCCAGAGGAATGAGACTGCCTTCCTGCTTGTCCTGTTTATCAAGGGAAAGCTCTTCCTGTTTGTCAAGGGGAAGTAGAGATTGATACATTTCGTGGGTAAACAGACCCTTATGGTTACCCACAAGAGGCTGAAGCCAAACATCCCTGAGGTTCTCGTAATGGGTACACTTGCATAGGAAATGTTCCACCGTTTCCACTTCGGCAAGGGAACAGGTACAGCAGTGTAAGTCATATTTGACTCCCGTGTACCTGCCCTCCATCACCGCTGTTTGGAGCAATTGGAAGCAGGCCAAAGTATAGGATCTACGTAAATGCTTGTTTTTAAGTTGGTCCAAGTATGTCTCAAATAGGACAGTAGCCTTCAGAGATCCCAAGCAAGGGGCTACTTTCCATGCATTGAGGATAGCAAGATCCTCCTGCATGGCGATGTCCTTGAGGCGACCCCATACTTCTCTTTTAATCCCTGTCACTGGTTTGCTTGCAAGATAATCAAAGGAAAAGCCAATGTTTTAAGCACTCCCGCAAGATAGCACAACCAGGGATAAGCCCTGGGGCCAGCATATAAAAGCTCTTCCCTAAGACATTGACTCAGAAATGTAGATTCGGGCTGAGTAGCCATCCTGAGCCAGTATCTGACTACTGCCATACTGGCTAGAGTACCAATTGGCATCAGGCCCAACTCTGCCCTTAACACTGCGCCCAGAACCTGTTTACCCACCTGGAGCATCAGGCGCAAGAAAGTATTTTGAACCCTTTCAAGACTCAGTAAGCTAGGGTACGGTATGATTTCAAATCCAAAGAGCAAGGCAGCTGGAACTTTTAATTGGTACACTTGGAGGGAGGTGGACAGTTTCACGCCCTGGGACATTCTGGCTGCCTTGCTCAGTGCTCTGGCAGATCTTAATCCCTTAGCTGCCGTATTCTGGTTGTGTTGAGTCCACGTTCCTCTGGCAGAAAAGGTAATGCCTAAATAAGTAAAGGCATTAACCCTCTCCAGGATCTGATTATTCACCAGCCAGTTAGTGGTAACTCTGCATCTTCCAATCACCATGACTTTGGATTTGGATGGATTGGGTTCAAGCCCGTTGCAGGCACAGTAGATGCTAAACTTCTCTAATAGCCTTCTAAGTCCCACAGCTGATTGAGACATTAAGACTAGATCATCGGCGTACTGAATCATAGCGATCGAGCAACTTCCAACTCTAGGGGCATGGGCCTCTTCAAATCTCAGAGCAGCGGGGAGATCGGCCAAATAGAGATTAAAGAGCAGGGGGGCAAGCACACACCCCTGCCGCACACCTCTCCTAATTGGGACTGAGTTGTTCGATAGTCTCTCAGATGATGATTTAATATTTGCCAGATTGTTACAATGAAGCTGGAGAAGGAGAGACAGAAGATTTTCCTCAATCCCCATCCCTCTGAATTTTTCCCAGAGCCTTGATCTTGGGACCGAATCAAAGGCCTTGGAGAGGTCCATGAAGGCCAGGAACAGTTTACCCCTCCTAATCTTGCTGTATTTATGGATGATATGTCCCAAAATAAAACAGCAATCCATTTTTGACCTACCTTTCCTAAAGCCATGCTGTTCTCTAGGGACAATGGCCCGTTCCTCAGCCCAGTTTTCCAAGCGCTCAAGGAGAAATTTGGTGAAAATTTTCCCCACTTTCAACAACAGACTTATTGGCCTATAACAAGCTGGGTCTTCCCACGAGCCCTCTTGAAAATTGGGACAATCTAGCTTTGCACCCAACTAGCTGGTACTCTGCATCCTTCCTCAATCTTGGTGAATAATTTAGAAAAAATCGCAGACCACCACTTCGGGGCTGCCTACAAAATCTCTGCTGTTACCTGGTCTGACCCGGGTGATTTATTATTTTTCAACTGGACAATAATTTTCTTAATCTTAATCTGAGAGAATTGAATTCTCGGATTGAATTCTATCAGATGATCACAGTTGTGCGGATATTAATCGTTAATCTGGTATGTCAGTCTGAACACTTATGCCAATATAGGGATCACAAGGAGGACTGCATCAATGCCATGGTTCACTGCAGCTGAATTTCAGCACCTTGGAGAACTCTGACCAAGAGGAGAATGCCTGTGCTAGAGCATTGGTCTTGTCATTAATTGTCCAGGATGTAAATTTTCAGAGGGGATTCTGTATTTGTGTACAGAGCTGAAGTAAGTAGAGCAGTTGCAACCAGAGCTGGATTCTGCTGCATAGGCATTACAGATGAATTCCAAAGCCACTGCCTTCTCTGATTTTGGGGAGTACAATGCATTTCTTTTATCAGCACAACTAGATGGGGTCTCCTGGTGGGTGTACCTGTCTTAACGGGATCTGGTTTCTAATTGAATGAAGCTGGAATTGTAATTAGAGGAGAGCATCTTCCTATGAAGACTTGGAACTTTAACGTCTGATGTGTCACAAGGCTGGCCTGCTCATTGACCAGGGTGAACACCCGTCCAGTAAGCGGCCTTCTGATGGTGGCATGGAGGCTAGTCCCTGTCTGGGGCTAGCTGTCTGGGTGAAGACAGCTGTGTTCCTGTTCCCTGTGCTCATCTGAGTGACATTATTATTTATATAGCAATGTAGCTGGTGCTGTATGATCATAGAGACCAGTCCACACCTTGGGGGGCTTACAGCCTAGGAAAGATATGGGGAGCTAGTTACAAGGGAGGAGGGACACAGAGTGAAAAGACAGCATCAGTGAGCAATCTTGGGGGATGAGTAGCTAGGGGAGTCCTTTCAGAAGAGGTAAGTTTTTAGGATTGATTTGAAAGTTGGAAGGGATTGAGTGGATGGAATGCTTTCAGGAAGGGAGTTGCGGGTATGGGGCACTGCATAGGAGAAAAGGCAAGGACATTTCCAGGAGGCAAGGTGCACTGGGGCTGGTGAGGGTAGTGGAGGAGGAGCAAGTCTCCCAGATGGGAATGTAATGGGAAACAGGCAGAAAGATAGTGGGAACCAAGGTCATGAAGAGCCTTGAAGGTAAAAACAAGGAGCTTGTACTGAATGTGTTATGGGTAGAGAGAGGCAAGGAGGTGCTTAATGTGATCAAAGCAGTGGGCAAAATAGATGACCTTGACAGCAGAGTGTTGAAGTGAAGGGGGCAAGGCATGCGAGAGGAAGGCCAGTAAGGAGGAGATGGCAATAGCCATGCTCTAGTTGTCTCTTGCCTTGACTAGAGTTTTGGCAGTGGAACTATGAAAGGGCTGGATTTTAGCAGTGCTAGACAAAAAAAAAAATGACCGGTCTTAACATACTGGATCTGAGGTCTAAAGGAAAGGGAGGAGTCAGATGAACCCAAGGCTTCATGCCTGAGGGACAGTCTGGATGGGGACACCATCATTAGGAATTGAGAGGGTAATTGGATAGAGCAGTTTAGGGGCAAAAAATGAAAAGTTCAGTCTTGGCCATATTAAGCGTAAGTGGATGGTGAGATGTCCAAGCAGAAATGTTGGCAAGATGGTTGGTGATGTGAGACTAGGTGGAGGGGAAGAGAGCAGAGGTGGAGAGAGAGAGTGGGTTATGTATTGTCGGAATATTAGTGATACTGGAAGCCGTGAGATTCAGTGAGGTTGTCCAGGAGTAGTGTGTCAGGAGAGTAGAGAAGAGGGTCAAGGGCAGAGCCTTGAGGAACTCTCTCAGTGAGGAGAAATGAAGTGGAGAAGGTACCAGCAAGAGATACATTGAAGGAGAGTTTAGAGAGATGGGAAGAGAACCAGTTGCGAGATGAACTGTAGAAACCAAGGGACTGAAACAAATCTAGGAGGAGGGCATGGTCAACAGTGTCAAAGGTGGCAGAGAGACCAAGCAAGACAAGAATGGAGTAAAGGCCTATAGATTTAGCTAAGATATGGCCATTGACAACTATGGCCAGAGCAGTGTCTGTCGAGTGAATAGGTCAGCAACCAGATTGAAGGGAGTCAAGGGAGGAATTGGAAGTGAGGAAATCAAGACAGCAGGTATAGACAGTTCATTTCAGGAGCTGGGAGGTGAAGAGGAGCAGCAAGTTAGGGTGGCAGTTGGAGGGATGGGAGAGCTTTTTTTTAATGATAAAAGTGTGCTTTTTAAGGATAAAGGAGTCAGTGGCGTGCTTGAAAGTGGTCAGGCATCAGTGGAGAGGGAGAGACCGCTGATACACAGCAGTGAAGGTGCAGTAACTGGGGGAGAGCAATGGCAGGAGTCGAGAGCAATACTCTCAAGAGGGAGGTGAAGGGATTGCATCAGGAGAGTTGTCGAGAGCAATACTGTCGAGGGGGCAGGTGAAAGTATTGCATGAGAAGAGGAAGTAAGTGATCTCATTGAGGGAAGCTGGAGAGGAGAAGAATTGGAGAGAGGCAGGAGCTGGAGAAGGGGGAAGGGACTGGAGAAGGGAGATAGGTGAGAAGCAAGGCCAAGGTGGAATTTGTCAATATTGTGATTGAAAAAGGAGACAAGATCATGTGCAGAGAGGGAAGGGCAAGGAGCCCTGGGAGGTTTGGAAGGGAGCTGAAGTTCAAGAAGAGACAGCAGGGTTTGCTGGAATGAGACTCAATCATAGTAGAGTAATAGTGTTTGACAAGGGAAATAGCAGAGCTGAATGCAGCATGAAATGGAGGTAGTCATAAGTTAGTGCAACTTCCACGAGAGGCATTTAATGGCATGAGAACAGGAATGGAGGTGGTGGATGGTTGGGGTGAGCCATGGTTGATAGGAAGCACAGGCCAGTGTTGAGGAGAGGAGCAAGGAAGTCCAAGGTGGAGGATAGGGGTGTGTTGAAGGCATACAGCCAAGTCCAGGCAGGTGGAGGCAAAGACAGATAAGAGGAGCGGGGAGAGAGGAAACAAAGTCCTGAGGACTGAATTTTGCAGAATGAAAGTGGGAGGAAGTGGGAGACATGGCACAAGGGAAAGTGGTGGTCAGAAATGGGGAGGGTATTAAAGGGGGGGAGGGGTCAGAATCAGAGTGCCTTCAATCCCTCCACCCTGACATTGCAAGTCCCAGATTGAGGTGGAAGGAGGTGGTGGTCTGCCCAGGGCAAAAAATGCCTTGTGCTGCCCTGACAACACGAGGCCATGCTCTGTCTTCTGCATCTCCTCAAATTGGGTGGTGGGGGTGGAAGAATGTGTGTCTGGGCATAGGTTAAGGGAATAAGACTTATCCAGCCTAATATAATTATGTGTAGTTAAATTACGTATATAACACAAGAAACCTATTAATATGTTTACTGAAGTTTGCATAGTGTGAAATTAAAATTGTATAAAATATTGATGTGCATTACAGATATGAAATGCATTTTACTGCTGGTTTCTAGAATTGCAGCCCGGTTTGATACACTAACTAGATTTATCTATATAGTAACTATGATCAAAGGCACTGGCTTATTCTAAAAAAAATTGAAACTAAAAATATGCATCTGGGTTGAAGACTTGTCACCAGTCAGCCAATGGTGTATAAAATGCCTGTAACATTAAATCTGATATATATGCTTATATATGCTGACAAACCCTTAACTGCAACTTGCTGTCAAGCAGTACTATAATGATTGCTCAGTAGAACACTTTGAATCTTTTTCAAGTACCGTACATTATTCTATTCAGTGCTGGTCCATATTGTTTCTTTTATCTGTACTTTCTATTAGACTATGGGTATTTTCAGACGTGACGAGATCACGCTCATTCACGGTGGATTCCCACCGGGCGCAAAAGGTCTCGTCACGTCTGAAGGGGGAACGGAAGTTCCCCCCCCCCCAAGATGTTCACCCCCGTCAATCACGGCGGGGAATCACATTCACCACACAATCGACAGAACCGGCACGGCCGGCCCCGGTTGCGTGGTGAATGCAATTCCCCGCCGCGATGAAGGGGCCCAACCCGTCTGGACGGCTACCACGGCCCGGAATCCGTGGTGGGATTCCGGGCCATAGTCAGTTCGGGTGGGCACTGTGGCCGCATTGGCCGCAGCGCCCGCCCGTCTCCCCAGAGGGCAGGCAGCAAGGGAGCGTGGGGGGCGGGGCCGTGCGGTTGCACGTTGTGCCGCGTGGCCCTGCCCCCTCCCCGATTCCCCGCCGGGATCAGCTGGCATGTCTGTTGGACGTGCCGGTGTGATTCCGGCGAGGAATCCCCGCGGTGATTCCATGCTGGGGCGACTAGCACCCCGTCACATCTGAAATCACCCATTGTTGCTGATCTAATTTGTAATGTCTGTATTTTTAAAAATTAGTATTCATTTTCACATAAATCTTTTAAAACCTAGGTATGCAAAGTAATCACTGGTATTTCACTTTGAAAAAGTTTCAGTCCAATTTTGTGTATGTGTGTATCTGCTGTTAAGAACTAGCTTGCTCATACTTAAAAGAATGGAAGTAACCGAAGATGAACAATATTTCAGACATAAGAGTTTTGGTACTCATTTTGGACAAAGAGATATATATTGTGTGTGGAGGGTAGGTCTGAAACAAAATTTCATGGTTCTCGAAAGTCTCGTCGAGAATAGGTTTCTTGACAAGATTTTCTCGTCTCAAGTTTTTTGCAAGAGTCTCGCGAGAAACTCAAAATTTTCATGAGGTTTTCAAACAGACTAGTAAAAAAAAATTTTTTTTAATGGTCTGCACATGTGCAAAAATGGCCACCAGGGCAATCAATTACTATTGATTCATTTGCTGATCTGGCATGTATATTATATCATGCCCGCTACTACTTCTGAATCTGCAGTGCTTTAATGCCAGAGCTGCACAGAATGCAAATAGTTTAGAATGGCATCATTATTTTTAATATGCAGAGCATAGGATAGAAGTTCTTAAATTTACACATGCACAGAGAGTCTTTTGGGTATTCTTGAGAATCTCAAATTTCATGCAAGAATCTTGAGTTTCTCATGAGAATCTCACGATCTCAGCAGGGCTACGAGATTCTCGTTACAGTTATTTTCATTCTCGTTTCAGCCACTTTGTTGCCTGTTCTAACAACTAGAATAAAATCAGCTTAACCTTTTTTTTCCCCCCACTCTCTGAGTATGCTGAACTAAAATAGTGGTCCCACATGTTTTTATTTGTGAAGCTTATCTTGATGCTTTGGACTGCAATGATATAATCAAATATTTTTTCTCAATACCGCTCATGCAGCTGGTTACGTTCGTTCATACCATTTGTAAACGTTAATGGGAGACTATTAATTGGAAGCTTCTTTGTTTGTTAAACTCTCTTCTGTGAAGGGAAAAATTCTGGAAAGGCAACCATAATATTCTTTAAATAGTGGCATGAACATTTGTATGCAAGAGGACCTTGTAAAAACACTCTGCATTTAGTGACAAAAGCTTTCTTGCTTAGGGAACTTAACATCTGAGGTTATGTATACATTTTTCATCTCAGAATTATTCATTGTGACTTGCCTGAAAAATTTCCAGTTGGAATTAGAGCTTACACCAACATAGACTGAAGTTTTCAGGTTCTTTCTGTTTTATCATATGCCATAGTATTCTTCTGACATGTTTGTGGTCTATTGTTGGGTTGTCAGTTACAGCTTTTACTGTATTCCTCTTTACGTAAATCATGCCCGATTATCATGGCTCAGTGTAGATCAGTGTCTGCTTCTCTTTCTTTGTACTATGGTTTGCATTGCATATCCATGTTGAAAAATATTTCTATTTTGTGTTTCTCTTTCCTTTTTAAAAATTAACGTATGCATTTTCATTGATATGCAGATGATGCTCAGATCTCCTGCAAGATTAATCTGCAGGGTTGTGTTTTCTTCTCGAATATGTAATATCCAATGATATAGCTTTATTAAATTAAATCCAGGGCATGATTTACTTTATTAAATTAAATGACAGCTCATATGCTGATGCACAAAGTAATCTTCCACTCCAGGCCCCATTGAAATCAAGAGGGCTGTACTGGCTAAAGCACTTTCAGGATTGAGCTGTCTGTTTGATATTTTCTTGGGTCCTTACCCCCAGTGTGTAAATAAAAATATAAATATAAGAAGTGCTATACTGACTCACACCAGTGATCCATCTAGCCCAGTATCATGTCTGTCACTGGCCCATTTCATATGCTTTAGAGAAACGTACAACTGGTCATAATGGAGTGATACATTTCTTTCTGTTCATTTTTTAAAATAAATACAAAAAATCATATTCAGTTAAATGATTACTTAAGGCAGAGATTCATTAACTTGTACCCTTTCCAGAATGCTGAGTATAAGAAAACTTAAATGCCACAAATCCAGGAAATGAGAAGGTTAGGCCACACCTTCCATGCAGCCTTTTTATGTAATAGCAGTTCTTCTTCGAGGATCTCCGCGATTCTCACTCTTGGGATTTACTTCCTGCTCCGCAGGTACCGGAAAACCTCTCGTCAGCAGTATCCAGGCAGATTACGCCTGGAAAAGACTAGAAAAGGTGAGGGCTCCGCCCCCTCACTCCCCCTCCCATCCCGAGAAAAGCGCGGGCCCGCATCACGAGGGATGGAAGTATATAGAGGGGGAGGAGCCCCCACCGCCTCAGTTCCTTCCAACCGCGTGGCGTTGGAAGACTTCTCGGCGTTTTTCAACGTACTTTGCAGTAAAAACGAAGATTAGAAATATCAAAAAGAAAGAAGAAGAGAAAGGAGTGTTGCCCTCCCGTGGGACGTTCCCCGGGCCGTTGCGTCCTTCGGGGCGAACGGAATGCCCAAGCAGCCGGGGTTTAAACGCTGCGGCTCTTGCCCGGCTACCTTATCAGTGAGTGACCAACACGATCGCTGTCTCACCTGCCTGGGTGAGGGTCACAACACTCGAACCTGTAGAGCCTGTTCGGTTCTCTCAGGCAGGGCTAAGAGGGCTAGAGCGCTAAGGCTCCAGGACATCCTCACAAGAAGGGCCTTAGAGGGCGGTGAAGAGGGGCCCCTGAGGCTCCCCGCCCGGCACTCCAGGACCATGGAAAATCCGGCTCCAGCGGCACCGGCGGTACCGTCCAGGCAACGGACGAGTCCGCACATGGGTACCAGCGGCACCGGCGAACTCGGGACCGAGGGACCCTTTGAGGTGCAAGCTACCGGTTCCGGCCGTACCGCGGAAGGTAGTGTTCCGCATGCGTCCAGCCCAAGACGCTTATCTACTAGCGGTACCGAGCCTTCTGGTGCGCGAGGCGTCGCGCACTCGTCGGAGAGGGGCTCTAAGAGCGTGGAGAGAAAGAAAAAGAAGAAGAAGGGCTCAACGCGAGAGCCGGTACCGCCGGTACCGCCGGTGCCGACAGTTCAACAATCCCCACGACCGTCGGGCTCGACGAGGGGGACGGCACCACCGACACCGTTATCCCGCTCGGTACCGCCTTTGCTGTTGTCGGTACCGATGGTGCGCAGGGAGTCGCGCTCCAGGTCACCACGGTTCCACTCCCGCTCCCGCTCTCCTCGACACCGGACGGGACGGACGCCCCTCCGGTACCACCTGGAACGACGATCGCGTTCCCCATGCTCCTGTTGCTCCCCACATCACGGACACCGGGACTATGATTATGGTAGGGACTACAGATACAGGTCGCGTAGCCCTCCATACGCTCATGACTTCGGATACCCGTCGCTTTCACGGGACACCTCCTACGTGCCTCCGGTCCCGCCTAGAGCCGCGCCATCAGCGACTGTATCACGCCCTCCTCCGTCGGAGACAGGATCGGTGCAAGCAGACATCGGTACCGTTGAACCAGAAGAGCTCGTTTCCGGGACCGGAACGAGGTTAGAGCCATCAGGGGCTACACAACTTCTCACCTCCCTATTGGGGACCCATAGGGAGGACACGGTACCGACGGTACCGACGGTACCACGGATGGCTTCCCCGGGGGCGTCGGCATCACGGTCTTCCTCTTCGTCTTCTCCTTCAATGGAGGAGGACGAGACCATTTCCCCACCACCGCCAGATGCTATCTCGGATGCCAACATCTCGCTGGCCACAGAGGATGCCAAGGCTTTTCAGGCGATGTTGAGGAGGATGGCTGCATCTCTCCCAAAGCTGCCCACGAGGGTCATTAAAAAAGCTCAGACTGGACCTATCTTTGGCATATTGGGCTCTGGGGAATCCGGACACGTGACCTTACCCTTGCTGGACCAGCTGTTAGAACCAGCTACAACCTTGTGGGCTAAGCCTGCCTCTGTTCCTCCAACTAATAAGTTGGCAGACTCTTTGTATGGGGTACCCAAAGAAGGGGCTCAAATTTTTCATAGTCACCCCCCTCCGAACTCCTTGGTGATAGCGGCTGCCTCGGTTAGATCTCGAGCGGGAGGGATCCAGACTTCCCCTGCAGATAGGGAGGGGAGGAGATTGGATGTGCTGGGTAGGAAGGTTTTTTCCTCGGACTCCCTGTCCTTCCGTATTGCTAATTATGCTTCCGCCATGTGCGGTTACCAACATTGGCTGTGGTCCAAAATTGGCATGACATCGGACCCAAACCAGTTGGCAGCATTACAGAAAGAGGGCATGCAGATGGCCCAGTTCCAATTAACCGCAAACATGCACGTGGCGGATGCCAACGCCAGAGGGATGGCATCTGCTATAGCTCTACGAAGGCATGCGTGGCTTCGGTCCACAGCTCTCACCCCTGAGAATAAAACTAGAATAGAGGACTTGCCGTTTGATTGTGAGGGCCTGTTCTCGGCTTCTACTGATGACACTCTTAAGAAAATTAAAGAGATGAATCAAACGGCAAGATCCACAGGGGTAGTCAGGGCGATACGCAAAAAGTCTTTTACGCAGGGCTATTCTTTTTCGTCTAGAAGAACTCCTTACCAAAATTATAATTTCCAAGCTGGGAAAAGATTCCAGCAACACAATCAGACACATTACCAGCAACAAGGTGTTCAACAACGTAAATCGTTTGGCAGGCAGCGGGGCAGGGGTAAACCCTCTCCTAGCTCGTCTTCTGGACAGCAGGCGAAATCACGTTTTTGATTGTTATCTGATCAAGGGAGATAATGAGGATGACCCCTCATTCCAGGACCGCCTATTGCCCTACCTACATGTATGGGAAACCATTTCTTCTGACCAATGGGTCAGGGAGATAGTACAGCTGGGGTATGCCATACAGTTCCATACCACCCCTCCCCTCTCACCTTGCCCCCCTGGGGCTCCCCCCCCCTCTACTCAAATACTAGTTGAAATTCAAAAACTCCTCGACAAGGGGGCTGTCGAATCCATTCCTCGAGATGAACATAGTTCTGGATTCTACTCTAGATTCTTTGTGGTCCCTAAAAAGGACAAGGGTTCTAGACCCATTCTGGACCTGAGATGTCTCAACAGATTCGTTAAGAAGTTTAGATTTCGTATGACTTCCCTACCTGTCATTTTCATGGGCTTACAGCAAGGCGACTGGTTGGCCTCTCTTGATCTCAAAGACGCCTATTTCCATATTTCAATACGCCCTTCTCACCGTAAGTTCTTGCGATTCGTTGCAGGGGACCTTCGCTTCCAGTACCGTGTCCTTCCCTTCGGACTGTCTACAGCACCACGCGTGTTCACAAAATGTGTAGCTGTCGTAGCAGCCTATCTAAGAAGGCAAGGCGTGCGAATCTTTCCGTACCTGGACGACTGGCTGTTGGCGGCGAGGTCACCACAAGAACTTACCAAACACGTGGAGTTCACCATGTCACTCCTCAGGAACCTGGGGTTTGTTCTGAACTTGGCAAAATCCCACATACAGCCGACGCAACGACTACCCTTTATAGGGGCAGTCTTGGACACCAGACACGCGAAAGCGTATCTTCCAGAGGAGAGGCTTATCTCCATACGTCATGCCCTAGACGTTCTTCACTCGCATCCCACCAAACCAGTCCGGTTTTTCTTGCACCTGCAAGGGTTGATGGCCTCTACGACGATGGTCACCCCGTACGCTCGTCTGCACATGAGACCCCTGCAACAATGGCTAGCCAGCAACTACGTACCCACCATTCATCCACTCAACATGAAACTATGTATAGCAGAGGAACTTCTTCTGAACCTACAGTGGTGGGCAAATGCAGATCATATGCTACAAGGGGTGCCCTTCGATGCTCCCACCTTCAGGGACATTATCACGACAGACGCATCCCTGACGGGATGGGGTGCGCACCTAGGGACTTTCTCAATACACGGTCTCTGGTCCCCAGAAGAGACGCATTTACACATAAACATGCTGGAGCTGAGGGCCATACGTTGGGCGTTGAAGGCTTTGCTTCCCCGCATCCACGGTCAAAACATCCAAATCGTGACGGACAATACCACAGCAATGTGGTATGTGAACAAACAAGGGGGAGCACATTCCACCCGCTTATCGAGGGAAGCGGAGACCATCTGGCACTGGTGTATCGGTCACGACATACACATTCACGCCATTCACTTGGCAGGCCAAGACAACCTGAGGGCGGACTACCTCAGTCGCAAATCGAGGGACCAGCACGAGTGGTCTCTGAAAGAAGAGATCTTGCAAGACATATTTCAGGAATGGGGGACTCCAGAGATAGATCTATTTGCATCACAGGAGAACGCAAAGTTACCAAAATTCTGCAGCCGAGCAGGTATGGCACCAGAATCGATATCGGACGCCTTTGCCATCTCTTGGCACGGGACATTCCTTTATGCCTTTCCCCCGTTTCCCCTCATCAACAGAGTGTTGTGCAAGGTCAGGACGGACAGGGCTCATATCATCCTGATCGCTCCCTTTTGGCCACGACAAACCTGGTTCCAAACCTTGCTGGGGATGGCGACTCAAATCAAGAAGCTTCCAATGATCTGCGATCTACTCTCCAGAGAACGGGGGGAAATTCTTCACCACGACCTACAGATGCTCCACCTCTCCGCTTGGTTGATTCTACCCCGATAGGCAATTTGCCACCGGAGGTTTCAGAGATACTTTTAAATGCAAGGAGACCTTCGACACGCAAATGTTATCAGTTAAAGTGGAGACGATTCTGTAGCTGGTGTACTTCGCAGGCTATTCCCTTGCAAGCTTTGGACATGAATCATGTGTTTCTTTATCTACTGAGTCTACAAAAATTGCATTTGTCTTTAGCTTCCATAAAGGTTCATTTGGCAGCTCTGTCTTCCCGTTTGCAACCGCATGACAGTGGCACCCTGTTTTCTCATAAACTGATGAGGGCTTTTTGGAAAGGTCTAAAGAACACTTTTCCTCAACGATCTAGGCCCGCCCCCCAGTGGGACTTGAACCTTGTGTTATCCAAGTTGATGTTCCCTCCTTTCGAACCATTGGCTACGTGCAGCTTGGAAGACTTGTCAATTAAAACGGCGTTCTTGGTGGCGATTACATCGGCTAGGAGGGTGAGTGAACTCACGGCCCTTCGAGCTTCGCCTCCTTATATCATGTTTCACAAGGAGAAAGTTGATCTACGTATTGACCCCTCATTTGTGCCTAAGGTTGTTTCTAGTTTCCACCTTAATCAGACTATCTCGTTGCCAGTTTTCTTCCCTAGGCCGCACACATCTGTTGAGGAGCAAAGGCTACACTCGTTAGATGTTAAAAGAGCTCTGGCTTTCTACATTGATAGAACCAAGTCAATCAGAGCGTGTGATTCCCTCTTTATCACGTATGGGGGCCAAAGAATTGGGGTCAAGCTTTCTGCACAGAGACTTTCCAAGTGGATTTTATTGTGTATACAGAGATGCTATGCTTTAGCAGACAAGATCCCTCCCGAAGGTCTGAGGGCTCATTCTACTAGAGCCACTGCTGCTTCTTTGGCTAACTTCCAAGGTATAAATCTACCAGATATCTGTAGGGCTGCCACGTGGGCATCTGTCCACACGTTTACAAGACATTACTCTTTGGACCTGGCGGCCAGAGCAGATTCCCAAGTGGGGAGAGCAGTGTTGGATTCTTTTCTGAGTTACCATCCTCGACTCCCACCTCCTTGAGGTGAGTTATCTAGAACTGCTTATTACTCTCCCAAGAGTGAGAATCGCGGAGATCCTCGAAGAAGAAACGGAGGTTACTTACCAGTAACTCTGTTCTTCGAGAGAGCTCCGCGTATTCTCACATCCCGCCCGCCTTCCCCTCAGTCGTGGATGGACATACCAGGTCTTCCAGGCTGGGTTGGAAGGAACTGAGGCGGTGGGGGCTCCTCCCCCTCTATATACTTCCATCCCTCGTGATGCGGGCCCGCGCTTTTCTCGGGATGGGAGGGGGAGTGAGGGGGCGGAGCCCTCACCTTTTCTAGTCTTTTCCAGGCGTAATCTGCCTGGATACTGCTGACGAGAGGTTTTCCGGTACCTGCGGAGCAGGAAGTAAATCCCAAGAGTGAGAATACGCGGAGCTCTCTCGAAGAACAGAGTTACTGGTAAGTAACCTCCGTTTATTCCTGTTTAAAGTTTTTGTTTTAGATAGGAACTGGTCTCTGCCTTAACCGTAGTGCACAGGAGCTGTGCTATTTGGGAACAGATCATTAGTAAATTGCTTCAGATCTACTTGATATCTTTTTACAAAACAAAAAGCAAACACACCGTTATAACTCTCTTGTTTTTTTAAATAATGTTTTTGTTTTAAAATAACCTGTTGTAGTGGTGGTGAAGGGGTTGTTGGTTTTTTATAGTACCCAGAAATATTAATTATAAATGAAAGTTTTAATAACCTCTTTTATGTGAACCTCTGAGATCTGGATCTTTTTTATTCTGGAGGTGTTTTCTAGCACCCTATACTGTATATTGTATATGAACTCCCACATATGAAAAGCATATCCCCTGAGGTTTGCAGATTTGTGGTGGTGGTCTGTATTGTGTTTAAAGATACATTTCATTTAATTTTGAGTTATCACAGGAGGCACATATGTTGTGTTTTCTTTTCTTTTCAATTGTCAGATCTCTCTAGAGATGATTTTTAAGAATATACTCTTTTTATACTGAGGCACACTCAGAAGTTATCGATTTCCTTTTTGTGGCCAAATAAACATGCACAACATTTTCTGTTCTTGATGGTGATAATGTGACACTAATGTATTAATTTCCTTGGCAATAAGAAATTGTATGAAAAGCATTCTGATAACTTTACATGTAACTAAGACATTCTTTAACTAATGCTGATGCGTTTTGAATAGGCTGCTTGTCTGAATGTTTCATACACCAAACCTGTAAGATTTTATTTATTTATGTATTGTACATTTGGTGACTGACCTATATTGCTTCCTGTGACATCTGTATTCAGTCTTCTGTGGAAATATGTAAGTTTTATTGAACACGTGTGATTTCAGGCTCTTTAAAGATGCTGCTCGCAGCACTTGCTGAGTAGGAGCTATAGCTAAAAATAACTAAAATGTATTTTTTTCTCTCTCTTGCTTTTTGTCTCACTGCAGGATGACGTAGCTTTGCCAAGGATTTAGCAGCTAAGCAGAAAATGAGCTTAACATCTTGGTTTTTGGTGAGCAGTGGAGGCACCCGCCACAGGCTGCCACGAGAGATGATTTTTGTTGGAAGAGATGACTGTGAACTGATGTTACAGGTAATTGTATCAGTCTTCCATGTGTAACTGTTCAAAACTTGCATTTAATACACTAGGTTTATATTCCTTTGAGGATTAATTTTGCCAGATGGATTTTTATTTTATTTTTAAACAACTTTCCCACTTTTAGCTTCTGTCAGTAGTTTTATTTAATCTAATTTTTCACATTCTTCATGCAGGAAATTAAGTTAATATCAATGTGGTGCTCTTTTGAGCTGTTGAACACAAATGTGTGTTTATTCAAAAGGCGAAAGAGGACATTACTTTTGTAAATTATTGCAATTTAAAATAAGGTATGACACCTGGGTTGAAATTCATCATCTGAACAATGCCTTTACAAACTGGACAATAAACTAGCCTTCAGATTAGCCAATTTTGTAGGTGATTGATTTTGGAGAAAGCTTTCTGAATGGAGGCTATATCCATTGTATTGATGCATTTCTATATGTTGGTTATGGTGAAGCTGGAGTAATGATAGATTAACATATTTTGTATCTCTGTGCTTTGATGGGATCATAGTTAAAGTGATTCATAAAAGTAAAAATATCTGTTGATCACCATCTATATTTCCATATATGTGAATGATTATGTGAATGTTAATCTGTATAGAAATTCTTAGAAGAAAGACAATGGACATTGTTAGATTAAATTAAATTAATATTTAGTACCAAAGGAAATACGCAAAAAAATAAAAAGACATAAAGGGGATTAAGAGTACTCGGTGACTAGCAGATATGAATATTTTATATATTTAGAGAAACATCAAATGATTCCATGTCCACAATGACTTTAAAAGAATTGTAATAGCAAAGGAGTAAATTACCACCAATTATCAACTTGTTGGGTGCTGCATTTGCTACCAGAATGGATTTCTTATAGCAGCTTTGTAAGTATCATGTCTTGCTCTGCATTCATGGATGTAGCAGGGCCAGGCTTGTGTGCGTGAGTTTGACCCTTTAAAGAGGCTTAGCTCCCAATTGGGAGGTAGAGGTGCTGAGACCGCGCAGGATAGCACTTTAATGTGTGTCAGCTGGGCTAGCCTTGAGAACCTGAAACCTGCGTGGGGCCAGCTGGCCTGGGTGCAGCTGAACCAGCCTGGAAGCTAAAAGACTTGAGCTTGGAGTGACACTCAGTAGGGAATATAGCCAGGAAGGCAGGAGGGGCTCTGTTTCTACATATGATGGCTCTGGTTTGAGGCAGGAGCCAGGGAGGGCTCTACCTCATAGCCGGCTACCTGGCTACAGCAGTGAGTGTGCCTGGCCAAGGAAGCTTAAATTGCTAAAGGTATGTAAGGGACTAAGAATGGGCCTAACTGGCTCTAGGAGGAATTGTGCTTAGCCAGAGGGAGAGACTCACTTAAATAGACAATAGATATAGACTGTGTATGGTGAAGGGCTGATATGGTGAATAAGATCCCTCTTGGGTTGCTTGCCTTAATGAGGGTCCAGATCCTGTCTGTACTCACCCCAGGGGCCAGGTACCCTGTTGCATACATGGCAATATCAAAAAGGGGATTGTAAGAAAATTAAATAAACAAAGCAGAAATGTAAATTTTCCTTCATTGTCTACTCCTAATATCTCCACTGAATTTCTGAAAAAGGCCATTCTGGTCATTACAACAGACGATACTTGGTTTGAAATTATTGAATTGAACCATGTTCTAGTTGATAAAACAATTATTTTTATTTGATTTTTCTCATCAAGAGTTAGACATTGATGTACATATCAAAATCCTCATTTCATAACTTTAATGTACTTGTTGCTGGGCAGTACAGAGAACAGATATGTTTGACTTTTTTGTTACCTTACAAAGCCCCTATTGTGTGGGCTGTTGCTAGATCTAAGTACCCTATTTCATCATGCAAGAAGACATATTCTAATTTTCACAGAAACTGAAAGAGCCATGGATGATTTATAAAAGCAAGTCAAAGATGCGTTGATTTATGCTCAAACCAGATAAACTAAGGTAATGTTAGTAGTTCTGGAAAAGCAACTGTGAAAGCTGGCAGAGATTACTGTAACATTCCGTTAACAGACACTTAACGTAGTGGCTGTTTTGGTTTTTTGGCTACATCTAGCTCTAGATGTTGAGAGAATTTTTAGGCCATGAGTGCTGTTTCAGACACAGGAAAAAAATGACAAATATGGCATAAGGAAGTGATGTAAAGGTAGGAGGAATTGCAAATACTTTATAGATAGGGAATTGGTTGATGATGATGATAGAGCCAGCAATGTTCCTGACACTGAACAATTGTTAATCAGACATGGGTCTGTGCCTCAGGGGCTTACAATTTAGGGTGGACAAGGGAACATACAGAGAGAAAGATACATTCATGAAGTTAAGAAGTTGCAGGTGCACATGCTTAATTTAGTTGCAGGGGATAAGATCCTGAATGATAGAACAGTACAAGGAACATCAGTGAGCAGGCTGTAGGATTAGAATTGGGGATGGCTTTGATAAAATGGAGAATTAACCTGGAAGAAACAAGATGAAATACAATACAGACAAATGGAAAGTATAGCACATAGAAAAGAAAAATCTAATGTACAAATACAAAATATTGAATTGAGTGGGCAGCAGTACTGCAGAGAGTGAAGTGTTTTCGGGTTGTGATTCGTTATCCATAATCAGATGATTGTTCAGAAAAAGCAAATGTCACTTTGAGATGTATTAGAAGTATTGTATGTAAAGCATGGGAAGTACTTAGCATTGACTATGCCTCAGATGGGATACAATGTTCAGGTTTGGGGCACTACATTTGAAGAAGGATTTAGATAAGAGAGAATGGGCTAAAAGGAGATGACGACAAAGGGGTAGATACAGAGCCCATGAGACCCAGTTGAAAGAACTGGGAATATTTAGTTGTCACAAAATAGTACTCTGAAGGAAGTTAACAGTTTTGAAACCTATAAAAAGCTGGTACACAGAATATGGGAATACATTATTCTCTGTGGTTACTGAAAACAACAAAAATGAATAAACAAAGCAGAAATTTAAATTTTCTTACTGAGGAAAGGAAGTTTTAGGTTAAATATAAGAAATTTTTTTGTAACTGTAAGAATAGTTATTGTTAAGAATTGGGGGGCGGGGAAATTAAAAGGAGACTAGTACCCATCATGCCAAGTATTTTAAAACCGGATACATAACCTAAATGCACAGCACCTGGACCAGCAGGTAGTGGAGGCCCTGGTTCAAGTCTCGCCTTAGCCAGAAACTTGCTAGATGACCTTGGTACAGTCACAATATTCTCTCCATCTAACCTACCTCACAGGGTTGTTGAGGATTAAAAGTTCTGTTAAATTGTTCTATGTAAAGAACTCCGAGTGCTGTGGGGGTGGAGGGTGGTGGTATATAAAAATTATTATTATTATTTAAAATAAACGTGTTGTCAAGGGTGAGTTAGGTATAACCAATCTTGTTTCCATGCAAGAAGATAAACTAGACCTCTTACTGTCCCTTTCAGCTCCACATTTCAGTGATTGTGACTTTTTCTTATGAATGTCCACTTCCTATACTAATAGATACTTTTGTTATCTGTGACTTGAATTACTCTAAGATGTTCTGCATTGTACCTTGAAACCATTTGGAAGTCCAGTTCTCCCCCTTCTGTAGGACAGATAGTCTATACTGATGGGATGTGTCCCTCCTTCCACCAGATAGGCAGGATCAACTTTCTTGACAGCCTCAATCCATGGGAGGGACACAGCCCACCACAGACTCCCAGTTCTGTTCTTGCCTTGCTCACAATAGGAAGCAGGATCAGATCTCGCAGTCTGGGAACAAGTTTAGTGCAGGCCTAGGTCCTTTGCTTTGACCTTTTATTTCCTTCTTTTCTTTTTCTTGGGCCCGCTCCTCTCTCCCATCCCTTTTTCCAGGGGGTGGGGGTGGGTAGAGCTGTTGGCAGGACCCCACATCCTCCCCTCCATCTCTCACACCGATGGGAGATCTTCGGGACTGAGCCCAGCCAAGGTGGGGGAGCAGCTGCATCTGGAGCAGCCCTTCTGTTGCAGCTTTTGTGAGCAGAGAGTTGAGCAGCGACAGGGCCTCTTGCACTCCAGTGTGCCCGGCCTCTGTCATGGCATTGACAGTTGGGAAAGCCCAGTGCTGTGAGACGCAGGTGCACCTTTCTCCCAGAGAGCCAGAAGCAGCTCTAGAGACCCAGGAGAGGGTGACCGATCCACCACACGGCCAGCTGGACAAACAAGCAGCCCACCCAGCACCAGCCAACAAATTTCACCGAGTGGGGTGAGTCAGCCTGCTTGGGCTGATCCTGCAACCCGTGCCCTGAGGATGTCCCAGAGACCATCCTAGTTTGGTTGCTGATGCAGGTGGTAGACACCTGCCACTTCTTTGAATCACTGACAGGGGGCAGTGTCTCTAGGGACCTGATTCCAGGCACTCCTGGGGGTTAGGTTCCTTCTCCCTTAGGAGGATTGGGCAGATGATTCCTGCAGCCTCTAGGGACATGAGGGAGGAGAGTAACTGCAGGGAACCTAGCCCTTCCCCACCCTCCTCGATGAGGGCAAGCAGGTCAGACAGGATAGGGGGCAGTTCCACTTCTCTTCTGATTCTTACAGATCCTCCAGTTCTTCTTTCTCTTTGTCCTTCTACTGCTCCTCTACCTCGTCCTCTCGCTCCCGCTCTCACCACAGGGAAAAGAGGGGTAAAAAGAGGGCCTGGTTCTCGTACTATAGGGGGTGAGGGAAATGCAGCAAGAAGAGGCGTTCCCACAAGCCTCGTAAGAGGGCTCCTGCCCACTCACCTCATGCTCGCCCTCCACAGCTACCTCCACTCCCTGAAAAGGAAGATGGAGATCTATTGGTCACAGAGGACAAGTGGGAGGAACCAGCAGACTAGAGCCTCTTTGAGGCGGAGCATTTTGGCAGACTTCAGGCCAAAGTACCAGCAGTGCTACAGATCTCTCTGCCTGCCCTTCCAGTGGAAGAAGTCCCAGTCTACTAACCAAAAACAGCCTAAGTCCCCAGCCTGACTGGAGGTGGCTTCCCTTGTATCCAGGGTAGCTGATTGAGGGGGGGCTTCAATCCTTTGCAGATCAATGGACAGCTACCTCCATGGACTGCTGGGTGCAGGAAACAATCTTGAGAGGATGCACAATAGAATTTTCCTCCCTCCCCAGAGATTGCTTTCTGCCATCCCCTCTTTCAAGGGATCAGGTGAAGGCAGACAACACCTTGAAGGTGATATAGCAGCTCTGGTGGCTCATCTGAGGACATGGGGATCCATGTCTATGCCTATCTAGACGAGCTCTTGATGAGATCGCATTCACAGGAATGGGCGTGTCCGTAACAATGGACTGCCTGGAAGCCCATGGTTTTCTAATAAAAAAAGAAAAGAGCTTCCTGGTACCATTAACATCAGACCTGCACCTGTGGGTGAGGCTGGATATGGATCAGGACCAAGTATTTCTATCGAACGAGAAACAGGAGAGGATTGGAGCCCTACTAGAGCATATACAGAGGGAGATTCGCTCAGATCTCATGTTCCGAATGAGACTTCTGGGAAGCATGGTTTCTTGTTTGGATACGGTAGCCTGGGTCAGACTCCACCTGAAGCCCTTGCAGTCATTGCTTCACCCATTTCAGAAGGCGATAGCATGCCAAGAACACCACCTGGTAAGTGTGCCAGATGGGCTGAAACGACAACTAGTCTGGTAGTCAGCACCCTAACAATTGACAAGATGGATTTTGCTCCGAGACCCTTAGCGTCTGCTGTTAACAAGTAGTTGGGGTTGGGGGACACATTGCTGTAACAGTTCAGCACAGGACAGGTGGTCACACACTGAGTCTAGATGGCACATAAACAGGCTAGAGCTAAGGACAGTGCGCCTAGACCTACTTCATTTCGCTGAACATCTGTGGAATGCCAACGTCCTGATCTGCACAGACAACAAAACCACAATGGTAGTTGTCAATCACCAGGGCAGATCACGCTTGAAGACACTACAGGGAAAGCCTAAGAACATAAGTAGTGTCATACTGGGTCAGACCAATGGTCCATCGAGCTCAGCACTGGTCTCCAACAGTGGCCAATCTCTGTCAGTTGGAAGAAGAATCCAACAGGTCACAATGGGGTGAGCCATTCCCTGTTGTTGTTGTTGTTGTTGTTGTTAGCAAACATTTATATAGTGCCAGCAATGTACCTGGTGCTTTACAAATTAATTGAATAGACACGGTCCCTGCCCTAGGGCTTACAATCTGAGAAGCCTTATGCTCAGGAGACTTCTAGCATCAATAGATCTTCGAGAAGCTTACACTTCGAGAACCCTGTTGTTCGCTCCCAGCTCCCAATAGTAAGAGATTACATTCCCCAAACCTACCTGGCTAATAGCTGCTAATAAACCTATCCTCCAGAAACTTGTCCAACTCTTTCTTAAAACCCAGCTATACTACTTGCCTTGACCACGTCATCTGGCAACAAATTCCACAACTTTATTGCGCGTTGAATGAAAAAAAACAAAAAACTTCTCACTGCTCAAAGCTCCTGGTGGGTAGTGTTCTGTCTCATCCAATGCTTTTATAAAATTCTGTCGCATCACATCGGTCATCTCTTCTCCATGCTGAAAAGCCCCAACCTATCAAGCCTTTTTTCATAGGGAAGTCGTTCCATACTCATTTTTTTTTTTCCCTTTTCTTTTTTTGCCCTTCTCTGTACCTTTTCTGTTTCTATATCTTTTTAGAGATGGGGCTACCAGAACTGCACACAATATTCAAGGTGCAGTCGCTGTCACGGGTTTGGGGGTCCGCACCCCCACTTTACCGGGTTTGAGTGACTCAGTTTCCCTTGCGCACAGTTCCCTTGAATTAGTTTCTCTCTCTGGCTAATTCACGTGGGCCGCAATGAAACCCCTTTGTCATGCAAGGGCCCAATCCTTCCCGTTTACAGACTCTTTACTCTCTGGGTTCACAAGAGCTTGAGAGCTCTCGTTGCTCGCTTGTGTTCCAATGTTAGAAACAGACACTTCATAAAGATAAGAAGTAAGTTTATTGATTACATAAGCAAGATAGTTGATACAGAGTGGTTATTAGAAATGAAAGGTAAATATAACGCATTCCTAACTTATACTGGTTGAGTTCCTAAGTAAACGTCTTACCCTACCCATGTCCATAAGTTTCTCTAAGTCCTTTGGTGTAAACGACTGGGTCTGGCTGCTTAGTTGGTAGAGAGCAAAATCCTGTCTCTCAGTTCATGTTTCCTCCAGCTTGCTGCTGGCTGGCCTTTCGTATGTAGAAGATCAAGATGGCTTTGGAAGAGCTTTTCAAGAATCTCTCTCCCCCCTGGGATACTTCTCCTTATATCTCCTGGAGGAAAACTCCTCGTATGTTCTCCAGGCTTCTAGAATTTCCTTTGTCCTCTTATCGGTTTCTCTGTGTCTCTTGGCACGTAGGCAATGTCAGCCTACATTAACATATAAATGTCTCCAGCCATTAATCTGGCCCTCGTATACACATTTTGGTATCTCTTTGTATTTCCTGTAGGCTGTCATGTGTTACATTTCTGATCTGTATTTTACAGTTCTCCCTTGCAAGATCACATACATGTGGAACCTTTTGTATTACATATTTGTCAGACTTGTAGTCTACATGTATTGTAACATTACATACATGTGGAACCTTTGGCATTACATATTTACCAGACTTGTAGTCTACATGTAGTCCC
>QEPC01014699.1:59487-94336 GCA_003113815.1 Sphenodon punctatus | reverse complement strand
GAAGCCGGACTGGAGAGGGTCCAGGGAGGAGTTGGCAGAGAGGAGGTCCAGGCAGCGGGAGTGGACCACACGTTCCAGAAGCTTCAAGGCAAAGGGAAGGAGGGAGACTGGCCGGTAGCTAGAGGGCTCAGATGGGTCCAGGGTGGGTTTTTTGAGGATGGGGGAGACAGTGGCATGCTTGAAGGCAGAGGGGAAGGAGCCTGTGGAAAGGGAGAGATTGATGACATGTAGAAGTGGGGGAGCGACAATGGGAGCAATAGAGGTCAGAAGGCGGGAGGGGATTGGGTTAAGGGGGCAGGTGGAGGGGTTGGATGAGGAGAGCAGAGCGGAGATTTCCTCGAGAGAGGAAACCCCTTTCTCTATCTGTGTTTCTACTTACATCTGTGTTTCTGACCTTGGTGTTTATAGTTCTTCATGTTAATACGTGATGGTCTGTATATAGAAGTTGTTAGTTTTCGGTCTTTTACAAGCTTTGGCAATCTTGTCCTGGGAGTCTGTGATGGGCTGTGCTCTTCCCATGGATTGAGGCTGTCAATCAAGTGGATACTTCATTGATCAATTAAGTTGATCCTGCCTATCTGGTGAAAGGAGAGACACGTCCCATCATTCTAGACGATCTGTCCTGCAGAAGGAGAGAAGAAAAACTCACAGGTAAGAAATTTTCCATTTAGTGAAGAATGTAGCAATCTATTTAAAGTCATGCAAAGAGCGTATTGCACTGATGAATAGTTTTCCGATAAGTTTCCTGATGGACTGCTTCTTTCTCTCTTCAACACTATCGCATTTATACTTAGCAGCACATAAGCTGTAGATTTCCTCTGGTTTAGATTGGCATGACTGCTTCCAAGCAGCACCAAAATTTGGATATGTTAGGTCCTAGCTGTAGAGTTCTGTCCCCCACCCCCTCTCTCTTTAAATAAATAAATCCTAGTATTTAAAAGAGAATGATTTGAGGGCTCTATAGTGGTGGTTCAGATTTTTATTTTTGCTATTTTTAATGTTGTGAGATACGTAGCTTTTGTTCTTGTAAGTGGGTTGGCTTTGCCAACCAAGAGTCCTGGCAAATCTAGGACCATGTCATTGCCTTCACATACAAAATCAAGTGAGCTCATCTGTTTTGAGATGGAGTTTATTTACAGTTTCACACAGTATTTCTCATACACTCCCAGCCCTTTCATCCAGGAGTGGTTAAAATGGTTCTGCCTGAATAGGCCTTCCACCACCTGCCTTTCCACAGCTGTTTGTAACTGGCCCCACAGCTGCTAGACTATGGCATCTAGGCACTCCTCTTTCAGGATCGTCTCTGTCCCCAGACTGGTGATGAATAGTGGAACTTGTACTCTGGTTTGGTCCCCTCTGCTGGGTTTCTCTCTGGCTACTTCTCCCAAGCAAGTAGACGGTAGCCTTTCTTCCCCAGCCCCTTTCTTATTTCAGCATAGGCTATTCAGAATAGGTCTCAGGAGATTTCTGTATTCTCCTCAGGCTTTCCTGAACAGTAGTCCTGGGTTTCCTCTGCTCATCTTGGAGGAGGCACATTTTCAAACTGGAACTCTAGTTCCTGGCAAAAAGGGGCATACTCCTCACCCAGAATCCAGTTGGCTCTTTGCTTTCAACAGGAGTGAGCTCTGGCAGCCTCACATGTGACAGCTTCTTCTTTTTCTCTCTCATTATTTTGCCTAGGCTTTTTGTTGAGTCAGGGAGAGGGTAGGGTTGGGGGAAGCTTTTTAAAAGTTAGGCTTCTAAAAAGTCAGCTGAATCTGTCTGGGTCCTGACTCCCACAAGATGTGAGTGAGTGTCGTATGATGCAGCCCGCACATGGGGCTATCATCCCATTTATTAATCCCCTAAATGGAGCCAGCAGCATGGAGGATGACAGTCAACCCAGGGGAGTGGTCCCTGTACCACAAGTACAAGCTGGCTAGGCACATAGCAGGATCGAAAGATCAGCAAGGCAAAACAATCAATGTGTTACCCCCAAAATGGCCTTGAAGTCTCCTTTGTGCTTTCCCCTTTTTTCCTTGGTATCGCAAACAATCCTCAAGAACATCAGGGAAAAGATGCAGAAGTCTGTGGTACTGTGACCTCATCAGATTTTAGATACCACACCTCTTCTTTCTTCTGCTTTGATCAGGGTCCAGTACTTTACGACAGACTGGAGATGTTGAGGTTGACAGCCTCATGGCCTGGAAACAGTGTCGTTAGGCATCTTAGGCTATTTAGAGGTTTTGATGAATACCCTCCTGGCATGGTGGTGGTGGTGGTGATTTTTTTCAACACCAAAATAATCTACCGCAGTACTTAAAGGAATTTTGTCTCCTGGTGCCATGCACCAGTTAAATTGTCCAAAGACAGCAACAGTAAAGGACATTTAGCGTTCTTGTAGGCATTTCTGCAAAAGGACAAAAAATTAACACTTTGTCTATACAGATGGCTGCTTTGAACATTGTTCTCAGCTGTGGACCAGACAAGCTTGCAGCTCATCGTTGCATCCATAGATTCCATAGTGCAGTGAAGCTAATTTCCCTGCCAGTGGTTCACAGGTTTCCTTCCTGGAATCCCAGTGTGGTTACTTGGACCGGGAGGTAGGGGATGGACTTCGGTTCTAGTCTCCCCTTTGCCAGAAACTTACTGGGTGACCTTGAGCCAGTCATAATGTTCTCCCAGCCTCACCTACCTCACAAGAGTTGTTATGAGGATGAAAAATTGTGTTAAATAGTTATTTGTAAAGTGCTCAGAGTGCTATGGCAGGGAGGTGCTGTATAAAAATAAAGATTATTATTATTATTATTATTTATTATTAAACCTTCATTTGAGCCATTTTCAGAAGTCTTGTGTTAGCTTTGTTCATTGCTCTTACGTCAACCTAGGCAAGTTTTAAACTGGGTGCATTTTCAGTTGATCCATCATTGCGTGTTTTCCAGAAGCAAACTCAGGCTTCATGGCTTAGACTCCTTGTTCAATTAAAAAACAACCCTCTGTATAATATGAAGAGTAAACAACTTAAAACGTTTAGTCCTGGCAATGTAAATTTTCAACCCTCTCCTGATGTCCAGCTTGTGCTGTTCTCTCTCCTGTGGATGGGTTGCTCTGGGGCAGAAAGAGGGGAGCGAGTGTGAGCAGTTCCTCTCTTCCATTCAAAACTGGTGCCAGGCTATGTCCGCCCAAACCTCACTCCCAAAATAAGCAATGCTTCCATCTACAAGTGACTTTAGTTAAGCCATTTGTTTTGCTTCTTGCAACTAGTATTCTCTGGTCACTTAATTTTTTTCCAACACCAAAATGAAAATACTGAGTTGCAGCTATTAGAATGTGATCAATTTCTGGTAACTTTATGTCAAAATGTGTCTGTTCTTGTGCATCTTATTTGGTAATGGAAGTGGGTTCATCTCAATGAAACAAGGTCACTAACTTAAATTATGGTAACTTTTAATTGTTTTCATTGCGTGATAACAGATAATTTAATTTTTAAAATTTGAAGTTGTATTCAGCTCTAAGTTGAGGATTTGAATTCTGTTTTTCTAAGAAGAGAGTTTCAGCACCTTGCAGAATCAGGCACAAATAATCTGCTGATTTTCATCTCTTGTCTAGCTGTGTCTTCCCCTCTTTTTTTTATCCCTTCTACTGATGATGTGTTGTCCATAGACATAATGAGCTACACCTGAGTGACACAACACTGAACCTTTGCTGTAATTGTTATCTATTCAGAGTACATTCTAATTGGCTAGGTGTAAATTACCTTGTTGACAGCCTAACAATTAGATCTGCCTGAGGTTTCTTTCTAAGGGATATTTCCTAAGCAATATACCATACCCAGCAAGGGGTAAAATAGCTTAGGAAAGGACTAATACAAAGTTACAGGTCATAGTTTTCTAGTTCATCTCTGCAGCAAAAACCAATCATTGGGTACCTTAATTGCTAATGTGTATCTTTACACTATTTTAAACAGATCACTTTTTCTTTGGTTTCAGGAACAGCTGCTGGGTTCATTTAAAAGAAAGGAGTGAATAAAACCTTTCATTATGCTTTCAAAAGACCAAAATTTAGTATTCTTGTCACCTTTCATTTTAGGCATGCATTGATTTTTTGTGTGTGTGTGTTTTGAAAATTTTCAATAGGAAATACAAAGCTGTCTGCATGTTGCAATAAAAGATTAAAATATTTGCGTCAAAGCAGAAGTTTGATTGTCACTTAGCAGTCTCGACTTTGATCCCCAAACTAAATATTTTATTGTGGTTTTTTTTTGTGTTTTTGTTCTGTGTATAAAGGGAAAGGTAGTGTTATTTTTTCCTATAGAACCATTTCAGCTGTGTGTTTTTTGTTTGTTATTAAGTATGTAATCTAGAGAGGGCATGGTTGCTGTGTTGGTCCCAAATGTAAGAGATGGAGACAAAGTAGTTTAAATGATATCTTTTATTGAACCAACTTCTGTTGGTGAGAATGTGCAAGATTTTAGGCCACAAAAGGCCCTTCCTCAGGCATGTAGTTAGCCTTGCATGGCACCCAAAAGCTTGCACATTCTCACCAACAGAAGTTGGTCCAATAAAAAATATCATTTGAACTATTTTGTCTCCATCTTTAAGTATGCAAGCTGAAGCAGAATAAGTATTAACAGTTATTTAAAATTCTGTAATGAATTTTTCCAGTGTTGTCCATGTTCAGGGTAGAATATATTTTATTTTCCTTTTGCTTAGAAAGTCCTTTAGGTGTTAATTATAGCTGGAACCAAGCCAGAAAACTGAGGAAATGGATGCTTTTACTTAAAGGTTACCAGTGCACAAATACCATCCAAGTTGATGGTAATGAAGGGTGCTGTCTAGAGTTAAATAATAAATATGCAGATCAAGTGATAGCCACTACTTGCTTGGTATCTGACAGATACCTATTTTTGTCTTCCAGCAGGGAAAGGGGTGGGTGTGTAAATGCCCACTAGCCAGCTAACAAAGGGAGATTTGATTGGACTAGAAGTTAGAACCCTTCACACAGCAGTCCCAAAGAAGAGCTGTTCTAACAATAAGCTCTTTATGTGACCAGTGCATTTTTCTGACTGATGCAGTGGTCATAGAGCTGTGGAAAGCAAATGGGAAGTTTGGGGGATCAGGGTAGCTTTAGGCAAGTAATAGTGTGCTGACATCATAGAATCAATCGCTCAGAGGAAAAAGTCCTATGTTAATGTTTTAAAAAGAAAGTGTACATAATGCAAGAAACCAAACCTTTATGTGAGCATTATGCCAAGCTATTCTCCATGACTAAATTCAAAAGAGACTGCTAGAAGTTTCCCAGGTGGATTCTGTTGCTACAGCAGATGAAACATTAGACAGTCATGGGTTCAGGGCTACTTTAAGTAAAGGAATACTATTCAGATATCAGAAAATCCACCCTGCAGGAGCAAAGCCTTACACAGAAAACCTAGGGCAGACTACAACCCAAGACTCCTGGCATGACAGCCACAAAGCTTAGCTACTCAACTGTAGTGGTGCTGCTTCTGTGACAGCTTTAGCAATGGATACCTAGCTTGTAGTGCATTATGCATCGTCCTTCAGACAGCATCTGGTTAACTGCAGGTCTATCTGATACCTGTTGGTTTAGCCTCTGGATAGGTAAAACTGCTAGGGTGGGTTGGTTGGGGGGCAGTCAAGGGAGTACAAGCCAGCAGGAAGGACTTACCTGGCCTTTAAAGATCTTGGGGTAGCAGCAGCTATCCTGGTAAAGGTCCTGGGGTGGCAGCAGCTATCCTGGGCCTGTTGTTGCCTAGGTCAGCTTCCCCAGATACATGAGAGGGCTTCTGTGAGGCTGAACAAGCCCCAAACACAAATCGGAAATTATAAGCACAGGAGCAGTTTGGGTCCTTCATATTTGCGAGATCCAGTCGTAAGCACAAATAACTGTTTTGGCTTTAGACAAATCTGCTACAATCCCCCTCTTGCTACTTGCTATGTGATGTAAATTATATCATTATGGAAAGTTAAAATTTATGAATGTATTATTGTTTCAAACTCCAGTATTATCCTGAATTCTGCTAGTTCAGTGGACTATTCAGTACTTGTGTTGCCACATTGCTTTTGGGACTCTTTCCTGTAACAAGTTTAAAAATTGCATTGTAAAATCAATGAGTAACACCAAAGTGATAAATGTGAAATGCAAAAGCACTGGAGTGACCTTTTTTCTGAAGAATAACTGCCAGTGTGACTGGATGTAACCTGGCTCATCAAGCTACAGTTGGCATATTCAAACACTATCTTATGTAAGAAAGTTCAGCTGTACCATGGAAAGTGAATCAACTGCACTTTGTCAACTGCTGAATAAAATAAAACACTTTTTACTATCTAAATGAGATATATTTACCTTGTTCACATTCTAAAGTTGATGATTGTTTTACTAATTATTTTAGAAAAAAACTCCATGAAAATTGACTTTTATGATAGATGTTTTAGTTCTTTATTAACTATTAGTGCTCAAATTTGTGTTCCTTTTAACACTAAATATTACAATAGCTTCAGTTCTCAAGTGTTTTTCCATTTTACAAAAGTACTTTTTCTGTTCAGTGTGATGTTTTTAAAGCGGTGGTGTGACAGGATGTCTTTATTATTTTTGCTTACTGCATGTAAGAGAATACTTTCTGCATCTCTTTGAATAAGTAACAAAAAGAAATAAACCTTGGTAACTAGTCAAAGGAGAGAATTCTTTTATCCTTGTCTTCCCTTCCTCTCCCTCTTCTCTGTCAATTGCCATTGACAGGGTCTCCATCCTCCCTGTCCCCCAAGCCCATAGCTTGGGCTTCATCGTCGACTCACACCGTACCTTCAAAAGTGCCAGGTACATCGCTGGCACTATATAAATGCTTATAATAATAATAATGAATAATAATGTGAGAACAAAAAAAACCCTGAGATTTATTTATTTATTTATTTGTTTATAGGTACATTTGTATGCCGCCCCCTCCTTTTACAGGCAGCTCGGGACGGCTAACAACATTTAAAAACATATAATACAATTCATTAAAATCAACATTTCCCAGGATTAACCCCCCCCCCAAAAAAAAAACTCCAACCCATCCATCCCATCTACCTCGGCAAAGGCCTGGTGGAACAGCCTGTTCTTACACTGTCTACGGAAAGAGGGAAGGTCAGCGGTCAGGCAGACCTCCAACGGGAGGGAGTTCCACAGCCGTGGTGCAGCCACAGAGAACACTCTTCTCATGGTCGACACCCAGGGGACCTCAAGAAGGGCACCCCCGGCCAGCCGCAGAGGTCGATCCAGAATTCGGAGGGTGAGGTGATCCTGCAAGTAGGTAGGGCCCAAGCTGTTTAGGACTTTAAAGGTAAATACCAACACCTTGAATTGGGCCCAGAAGACTATCGACAGCCAGTGCAGAGAATGGAGCACTGGAGTAATGTGCTCACGTTGGCCCGTCCCCTTCAGGAGACGAGATGCTGCATTCTGCACCAGCTGCAGTCTTCGGACCATCACCAAGGGTAGCCCCACATAGAACACGTTACAGTAGTTTAATTTCGAGGTAGTAAAAGCATGGATGATTGTGGCCAGGTCCAAGTCCTGAGACATATGACCTAAGCCGACGTACGAGATGTAATTGGCGAAATGCAGCCTTCGCCACAGCTGCCACCTGGACATCCAGGCGGAGCTGTGGATCAAGGAGCACCCCCTGACTACAGACTTGGGATGCCAGGGGAGGACGGACCCCGTCAATGATGGAGGCCATCACTCCCCCGGCTTTGCCCACAACCATCACCTCCATCTTGTCCTGATTTAACTTCAAGCAGTACGCCCTCATCCCATCCCCCACAGCTGACAAACATCAGGTAAGCACAGAGACTGCTGGACCTGGGTCTGATGAAAATGAGAGAGATAGTTGGATGTCATCAGCATATTGATGACGCCTTACGCCAAACTGTCTAACAACCTCCCCCAAAGGCTGCATATACACCTTGAACAAAGAGAGGGGAGAAGATGCAACCCTGCGGGACTCCATATGTGAGGCCCCAGGGAGAAGATGAATAATCACCCAGCACCACATGCTGGGTTCTCCCGGCCAGGAAAGAGAAAAGATGAGAGGACAAAATTAGAGTAGAGAATAGTCATAATGTTGCCAACTTCAAGTGTTCATAATTAATAAAAAATTCTGCAAGATGAGACTAAAACTCATGAAAATGTTTAATTTCAGGGTCTTTTAGGGTGTTTTCAGACAAGACACTCTCCACCCACTACTCACCCATCTCCCACCCACTAAACATGTTATAGGGCAACACTGCAGCCCTGCAACGTGTGGAGAGTGTCTTGTCTGAAAATGGCCTTATTTGCTTTCTACTTGGAGTCGCTTTTTTGCCTTCTTCTTTGAGTCTTTGAAAATGCAGTGCATTCAGGCTTGCCCTCTACCCCCACATAAACATAACACTTGGCTTTCATTTTTTTTTTTTTTTAAGTGAGATTCTTATTTTATTGTTGCTTGCCTTTTTGATTCCAAGAAATTACTAAAACTGTAAAACTCTCAAAAAAACACATGCGTTGGCAAACCTGTTACGTTACAGGACTACAAAAGAACCCTGAAAAAACAGAAGTTAAGATAATGTGCAAACTGAAAGAGCCTGGGATGGGAGAATATGATATTACTAAGAAAAGGGAGTTAAATAAATCAGTAAAATAGGGTGAAGGCAAGCACCAAAAACTAGCGAAGATGGTCAAGAGAAGAATGACGGTGAAAGAAAAAATGTGTCTTGAACAGAGTGAACTCCAAAATAATGGAAATGAAAAGACTGTAGTTGCAGATTATTAATTATATACAAATTATTATATTTATATAGTGCCCACCTCCCTCCCACCTCTCCCTTCCCAAATGGCACCCAGAGCACTTCACAAAATCAATAAAGTAAAGCAATTTAAAATCCATTTAAGATCCTCTTAAGCTACCTGGAGAATGATTTTTTTATTTTTTTTGTAAAGGCTTCAGGTGGTTTTTGAAGGTGAGGAGGAAGGAATTAAGATGAACATCTGGAGGGAGGGAGTTCCACACTGAGGGGCCCGCTACAACAACATCCTGATCAACTGCTGATTTAAGATGTGATAATGGGATCCCCCAATAGCAGGTGGTTTCTGAGTGTAGTTAACCATCAGGGCAAGCTTCCTGGACCAGGTCTTGAATATAACAATTTGCCTGGTACTGAACAGTCACTATGTAGAGGTCCCTGTTCCAAGAGGCTTTAACATTTAGGGTGGACAAGCCAGGGTTGAAAGGGACAACAGAACATTGGGATAGACAGGGAAACATTCATGAAGTTGAGAAGACACATGTGCTAGTGCCTAGCTTAGTAGCAAGGAAGGAATTGAGGAAAATGAAGGAGGCTATTGAAGCAAAAAAGGCATCTTTTAAAAAATGGAAAACTAGTCCTAATGAAGAAAATAGGAGAGAGGATAAGCATTGCCAAATTAAAAAGAAAATCTTAATAAGGCAAGCCAAGAGGGAACTTGAAGAGCGATTTGCTAAAATGCAGAAACTAATAATGAAAGCTTTTTCAAGTACATTAGAAAGGCCTGCTAGCGAGTCAGTCGGGGCACTTGGAGGATAAGCCCATTGCAGAGAAAAATTGAATTCTTTGCTTTGGTCTTCACTGCATAGGATGTTGTAGAGATACCCACACTGGAACTATACTTCATAGGTGATTAATCAGAACTGCCACAAATCAACATGATTCTGGAGGAGGTTCTAGAGCCATTTAGTTGACAGACCACTTGGTGCTATTTAGTTGACAAACTAAATAGTCACAAATCACCAGGACCCGATTGTATTTATCCCAGAGTTCTGAAGGAATTCAAATATGAAATTGCAGACCTACTCTTGGTAATTGTTAACCTCTCACTAAAATCTACCACTGTATCTGAAAATTGGAGGGTTGTGAATGTAACACCAATATTTTTAAAGGGCTCTAGAGGCAATCTTGGAAACTACAGACTGGTGACCTCGATGTAGCTGTTAGGCAAACTGGTGGAAACAGTCAAGAACAGAATTACCAAGCATAAACATAGCCTAATGGGGAAGAATCAACATGGATTTAGCAAAGGGAAGTCTTTCCTCACCAATCTGTTGGAATTTTTCAAGGGTGTAAGCCAGTTGATATAGTGTATTTGGATTTTCACAAAACATTTGATATAGACCTTCATGAGAGACTCTTGAGGAAATTAAATAGTCATGGGGTAGGAAACAATGTACTCTCATGGATTGGTAACTGGTTAAAGGATAGGAACCAAAGGGTTGGACTAAACTCAGTTTTTTGCAATGGAGAGAAGTAAATAGTGCCTCAGTTGAGAGGCACGTTAGAGATCTCCATCCCTCTGCAGTTTCACTTCCCCACAGCTGCCTCTCAGCTGAGAGCTATATAGCTCCCTCACTTGTCAGCTGAGCAGCATGCACACTAGAGATCTCCCTCATTGCTGCAGTTTCCTTCTCGGCTGAGAAGCATGCTGGGAGTTTCCCTCCCCTGCAGCTGCTTCTCAGCTGAGAGGCGCATTAGAGATCTTACTCCCTGCCATAAGCTGACAGGCATGCTAGAGATCTTCCTCCTCTGTAGTCTCCCTCCCTACCTCTCAACTGAGGCAGCCACAGGGGAGGGAGATCTCTAGCGTGGCTCTCCGCTGAGATGCAGCTGTTGGCGAAGGAGATTGCTATCACTCTTGCTTCTCAGTTGGCTGAGCGCATTAGGCAGGACACTGGTTCTGGCAGACCTGGATGCAGGAGAGACTGTGGGCAAACCTAATTGATGAGACGCAGACACATGGGTGCCAGTTAGCTCTGATTGACCCAGACTGTGGGCCCACAGTGTCCTGACCTCTTCCGCGAGTGGCAGTTCTGTTGTGAACACATGGGAGGCCATGGGGCGGACACCTAATAGAGAAGTACGAATGCACCTGGTGAAGGGCTAATGTGGGCTGTTGTCTACCTTAAATAGCTTTAGGTGTTTTCAAACTAGTTAAATCCCAAGAGGACTGTGGAGAATTTCAGGAGAATCTTGTGGGACTTGGTGACTGGACAACTGACTGGCAGATGAAATTCAAGGTTAAGAAGTACAGAGTGATGCACATAGGGAAAAATAATCCAAACTATATGTACACAATGCTGGGTTCTTAATTTCATGTTACCACTCAGGCGGAGGATATAAAAGTCCTTGTGGACAAGACATTGAAATCCTAAGTCGAGTTTGTGGCAGTGGTTAAAAAGCAAACAATGTTAGGAATTATTTGGAAAGGAATAGAGAATAAAACCAAAAATATCATAATGCCTCTATACAAATCTATGGTGCAACAGTACCTTGAATACTGTGTGTAGTTCTAGTCATCGCATCTCAAAAAAAGATATAGTAGAACTAGAAAAGGTACAGTGAAGGGCAACAAAAATGATAAATGGTATTGAACGGCTTCCGTACAAAGAGACGCTTGATAGGACTCTTCACCTTGGAGAAAAGACAGAGAGGGGATATGATAGAATTTATAAAATTATGAATGGTATGGAACGAGCAAATATGGAATTATTATTTACCCTCTCAAATAGTACTAGGAGGCACTAGCTGCCTTAAAACTGAGTAGCAGAAGATTTAATAAAAATAAAAGAAGTAGTTTTCATTCAACGCACAATTAGGCAAAGTCAAAGTGGGGTGGATGAGCCCTGGGCTGCCATGTGAAGTGAGGTGTGAGCTCCTTTCCCCCTTTTCCTCCTCTGCTGTCCCGCCGGGAGTGAGACAGAGATATCCGGGGATTGGGGACAACAAGAGCCCCTGCCTGTTCTGGTGTAGCTGCTTGGCAGCACTAGGACGTGAGCTGAGCATGGAACTCTGGGCCGATTTCAACCAGATGTCCCTCATCAAAGGATGTTCTACATCTAGCGGGCAGGACCCCGCCTGCGCCGCGGGTGTGCGCTGCGGGCGGCACGCCTACGGGCTGCACGTGCAAGGGCGTGCCCTTGTGCGCGCGGCCTTGTGTGCGTGCCGGGTGCAGGGTCATCTAGGCTTATTGAAGGGGCTAGCCCGGGTTTGTCTACTAAGAGGGGGGAGGGTCATTTAAAATGCTCCCGCTCTCCTTGGGTGGCATGTGCTTTTGACCCGGGATTGTAAGGAGGTCAGTTGATCATCTGGTGCACGGGAGGTTTTAAGGGTACGGGAGCCATTGTAGCTGCTCTGCTATCAGTGGAGGCGTTGATGGGTTTCACCTTGAGAAGCTGAGGATACTCTTAGGTTGTTGCAGCTTGGATCCTGGTGCAAGTTGCTGTTTACCAGCCCATTTTTGGACCCAATTTGGTGACATTTGTTTGGGCTGGGACTGTTTGGGACGCTCTGCAAGACGCCGCTGGAGGAAAAGTGCTTTATATAGTGGACTAAGAAGGTTTCTTGTGGCCTGTGAAGGTTTCTCATTTGGCGGGTTCTTGGGTTGGCTCTTTTCAGTATGTCTAAGAAAAGGGGGAGGCAGAGCCATTCTGGACAGAAAGCTCAGTCACAGGCTAAGCAGTTAAAAATTGATGGGTATTTGGCCCCAGGGTTAGGGAATAAGGAGGGGGAGGCTTTGTGCAGGCGAGTTTCGCTGTCCTCTCCTCAGGGATCATTGCCCTCCCTAGAGTCCTTTTTAAATTGTAGTGACCAATCTGTAACTTCGGTTGGGAAGGAGGAAGCTCAGGCTATGACGAGAGCCCCAAGATCTTCCTCTTCCTCTCCCTCTATTTCAGAACTGTTAGAGACCCAGTGCTTTCTTGTGGCCGAGTTAATTCAGAAGCTCCTGGCCCAGTTGGAACACATCACAGGGCTGCTAAATGTTCATAAGGATCAGCTCAGTATAGTTACAGATTTTATTGTAGACTATAAGGCAGGAAAGCTTGCCCGAGAGGTACAGGAACAGATTGCTACGGGTGGGTGGCAGGGAGGGGTGAGCGTTAGGTCTCAGTCAGCCCCCCCCCCCCAAAAGCCCCCTGTAGATGCACCCCAGCCTCGGCTAAGGCTAGGTGAAAAGAATATGGCTTCCCAGCCAAGAAGGAAAGTGAGTTTGAACCCAAAGGCGATATCACTTTGTGTTCAACCCTTGCCAGGTGGTGTTTTCCCCAGATGGGACAGTATGAGAGAGAGAGTTTTTTCATCTATCCTGTCTTAGGTTTTGCGGTTTTTAGATAGCAACTCGCCAATTTCTTCAGAGGCTGCTGGTGACCAACCGTCTTCAGAGGCTGCTGGTGTATTTTAAGGTACAGAGTTTGGAAGAGCGTATTTGGCGCCAGCGGGATCTTTTTGCCTCATGGGGAGTTATGCTTGGGGAGGGAATGATGGACTCGATTATCGAGCCATTAATGGGGGTTAAGTTCGAGGGGACTGGGGAACAGGCGTCTGTAGGCCATAAAGAGGCATGTCTACCCCCTAATAGAGTTGAGGACATTGCCACCAAAACCTCAAGATAAGGAGGATTTGGTTCCCCTGATAAATGAGCGGCTTTCACGGATCGCAATTGCTGTGAAATGTGACCAAACAGGGCAGGATCTGTCCCAATTAGGGATCCGGTTGTTGGATCAGTGTGAGGCCCATCAGAAGTCATCAAGCGAGGTAAATCCAATGGAGATAGTTGCCCCCCCTTTACTGAGCCCTATAGATATCTTTAAGCATAATTCTTTTGGTGAGCGGAGTGATACCGCTCCGGAGCAGCCTCCTCTGGGGGCGGGATGTAGTAGCAGGTTAGGTATAGAGGGAGTGGGTTCTCGGGGGGAGGTTGCATGAAAATTATTACGTACAGAGTGGCAACATGCGGATGTGTTGAACGTTTGTTCATGGAATATATCTGGGTGGCGTAGTCGGGTGCTTCAACAGGAGTTTACTGACTATCTTGCAAAGTTCCATTTGATATTTATTCAAGAAACATGGGAAACTGGGCCTATTGAATTTAAAAATTATAGGGTTTTTACTTCCCAGGTGGTTGGTTCCCAAGCAGGAGGGCGTTCGAAGGGGGGATTAGCATGCTTAGTAACGGAGTGCTTATATCATCGGGTTACACTTCTAGGGGGTGGGCCTTCAGCCATCCAAGGGTTCAGTATTCAATTTGAACAGATGCAAGTGATTTTTCTTAATATATATGTGCCCCCCAGAAATGCTGGGTCTTTTGATAAAGCACTGTGGAGTGCTCTGCATAGTTACTTGGAGCTAGTACTGAGAATGTTCCCAACAGCCCAAGTTGTGGTTTTGGGGGACTTCAACACTAGGCTTGGCCCTGAGGATGATGCACTCTTACCTTTTCTTGAGGTGTCAGTACAGCCCAGGCATCAATTGTTAAATGTTAGGTCCTCTAAAGATGCTAAGGGCTAAGGCTAGCTGCTTTTGTACAGGATTTGGCACTCTGTATTCTAAATGGCTCAGGTCTTCAGGACCAAGAGGGGGAGTACACCTTTATAGGGCACCAGGGATCTAGCACAGTTGATTTTGCGATAGTTATGCCAAGGCTTGTGGATCGCATTCGGTCCTTTAAGATGGATGAGGTCATGCATAGCGACCACTTGCCCCTGGTTTTGACGCTGGACTTTACCTGTGAGGAAGACAGTGGTAATAAAGTAGATTTATCTGAAAACTAGCTGTGTGATTTTACCCCAAAGATCCGGTGGAGCCAAAGAGCCTTTGGCTGGCCAGGTGCAGAGTTCTCTCTCTGGGAGTGAATGCTTGGTGCTTCGGCATAGGGTTAGGGTTACTGTAGCCCCCCAGGAAGTGATTACAGCTTTTCATGAGCTAACACAAGCTATTACTTCGTGTCTTTCGGCCAATGCGGTACCTAGTAGGAGTTCAGTAGGCCATTTGAGAAATCAGCGGTGGTTTGATAGGCAGTGCAGGCAGGCCCGGCGCCAATTAAGGCATATTTACAGGTGTTATCGGCAGACTCGGCATCCAGTGCTCGCGAGGGAGTAATGAAACAAAGGTATAGGACCCTTATAAAGACCAAGAAGCAGCAGTATGCTCAGGGCCAATGGCAGACCTTGCTGGAAGTGGCACGTAAGAAGAATGCCAAAACCTTCTGGAGTTTGATCGCCGGAGTAGAGTGCAAAGAAATCCCAGTGAGGTTTTTCCCAGTTCCAGCGGACACTTGGAAGGCACATTTTCGGAAGCTTTATGCAAATAAGGAACTACAAACTACCCCGCTCCAACTTGACACTGCAGCTATCCCCCCGTGGCTCCCTGTCAGGGAGGTAGCTGAACAGGTTGCCACTTGTCAGAACGCCAAGGCCCCAGGAAGCGATTTGATTATGATAGATTGTATTAAAGCTAATATAGATTGGTGGGCCCCAGTTCTGGCAGCAGTGTTTACGGTAGTAAACGATACGGGTTGTATCCCGGAGAGTTGGGGAACTGCCATTATTGTACCTATATATAAAAAAGGGTCTGGGGGACCCAGCCAGTTATAGGCCAATTAGCCTTTTAAACACAATCAGTAAAATCTACGGCAAGCTTCTGTTAGTTAGGCTTCATAGGTGGATGGATGAAGAGAAAATTATGTGCCCTGAGCAGGCTGGCTTTATAAAGGGGAGGTCTACGATTGGCCAGTGTAGAATACTTCACTATCTTTTGGGAAAGTATAGGGCATCGAATAAGCGGCTTTTTGCAGCCTTCTTGGATTTTAAATCCGCTTTTGACACTATTAATAGGCAGCGGCTGTGGGAAAAGCTGAGCGGGTACAACATGGATATGAGATTATTGATGTTAGTGTACAACTTGCATATGGGTGCATCCCTTAGGGTCAGGATCAATAGGAATGGACATCTCTCAGGTAAGGTGGACACCAGATGCGGGGTCAGACAGGGGTGTGTTTTAGCCCCCACGCTATGCAATCTTTATATAAGTGACCTGGCCCCACGCCTGGTTAGACCGGATTTTTTCCCCCCGAAGTTGGCAGACAGACCACTGGGCTGCCTGCTGTATGCGGATGACCTTGTGGTTCTGTCCCAAACAAGGGTAGGACTGAGTAGGCAGCTCCGTGAGGTGGGAGAGTATTGTAGGCAGAATAATCTGGATTTAAATCATAACAAGTTCAACGTGGTAGTTTTCTCAAATGAAGGGAAGATGTATACCTGGGAGGTGGAGAACGCAGCGATCCAGCAAGTCCCCCAGTTCAAATACCTGGGTTTACTTTTTCAGAAGACCGGGAAATGGTGTGACCATGTGAAAAGAGCGGTCAGTTCTGCGAAAGGTCCCTCCTTAGCGCTGTCTAGGTATTTCCATAAAATAGATAAGACAGCAGTAGAACTAGCAATTCAGGTATTAAATGCGAAGGTGAGGGCGGCCCTCCTCTATGGAGCTGAACTATGGAAGCCGCTTACCAATGTGCCGCTAAGTAAGATCCAGTTTGGATTCCTGCAAAGGCTTTTGAGAGCACCGAGGGGTACTCCAGCAGCTGCGGTGAGATTGGAGGTGGGACAACAGGACTGGGATACAGTAACTTGGGAACTTCTTATAAAATTCTGGTTCCATAGTCAGAATGAAGGGTCCTTGTATGCCCTTATGAGTAGGGATGGGTATAGGGATGGATGGTCTGCTAAGGTTGAAGATTTCTTGGGAAGTCTGGGGTTTTCCCTGGAGTATATCAGGGAGAAACACCCCGACTGTGCCCTTAAGGAAGTTCTCTCCCGTATTAAGGATATTGCTAGGCAGAGAGACAGGGCAGTTATTAATGAGACTCGTCACCTGCATAACTATTGGCTCTGGGAACCGGGGTAGGGTGTATGGCACCTTACCTGCTTTCGTCACTTTCACCGAGGGCAAAATATTTGTTTCTGCGTGCTAGGCTCAATGCCCTCCCCTCAAGGGTATATGAGGGTAGGATGGAGGGTCTTTTATTTGCAGAAAGGCTATGCCTCTTTGATGGAGCTGTTGTCGAAACTGTACAGCATATTTTTTTTGATTGCCATCTGTACACTGGTATAAGAGATAAGTATCTGCAACCATTATTGCAAAGGTACCCGGGTAGATCGTCCCACGGTTTACTGATTTATGCCTTGACTAATTCTGATTATTTAGTCTGTGGGTAAATTTCTTGTATGTATGATAGCAGCTAGACAGGCGTTTTTGGAATACAGAAGTATAGATAGCAAGGATTTGTCGCCTGCTAGTTAATGTTATTGGTACTTTTAAGTTTTATAGGAATTCCCCTCTGTTGGGGATTTTGTATGTATTTAGAAAGTTTGTATTGTATGTTACTGTTTTTAGACGTTGGCTACAGCCTTTGGCTCAGTCCAATAAAGTTGAATTTGATTTGATTTGACGCAAAATTAACTTGTGGAATTTGTTGCCAGAGTATACGGTCAAGGCCAGAATTATAGCTGGGTTTAAAAATTGGATTAGTTCTTGGAGGGTAGGTCCATTAACGGATATTTGCCAAGTAGGTTTGGGGGATGTATCCTCTGACTGTTGGAAGCTGGGAGTGAACAGCAGAGAATGGATTGTCCCACTGTGACCCGTTGGTTGGTTCTCCCAAGTGACCAAGATTGGCCACTGTTGGAGATAGCTCAACGGTCCATTGACCCCAGCATTCTGACTCGCTATGGCACTTCTTATGTTCATATATTAAGGAAATGAACAAAAGGACATTAGAAGGATCATTAGCAGCGTGCGGGGGCGAGAAGGAAAGAGAAGGGAATACTGTACTCTTAATTACATTCAAGAAACTTCAGTGCAGTTACCTGACAACATTTTTAGAGATTCCTTAGTTGAAGTCGCTGTCTCCCAAAGAATCTACAGCATGCTTAATTTTTAGTGAGATTTAAATAGTAAAAAGCATGCTTGATTAACACTGGCCTAGAAACCTTTCATGCTTTTATCTTTTGGGTCAAAGAAAATGTAGAAAGCGCGTTAGAGGTTTAAAATTGGAGTATGAGAGCAACCTCCAACTTAGTCTTCAATTTGGTTGAATTTATATTCAGGACAGGAAGCTTAGGTTCAATTTAACCATTTGGAATAACAGAAAATGATTGTTAATGATGCAAAATGGTATTGCATTTATGGGATAGTTACAAACCTATGTATCAGATCATTTAAACAATTATGTGCTAAGATTGGATAATACATTTCCAGGTAATGAAACCTATTTTTTAAAGGTTATAAAAGTTGTATATACAGTTCTCTTGTAGCATTATAATTATTATTCAGAATATTCTGCACAAGTAACTGGAATATCATTGATTTTAAAAATGTAAATTTCATAATGTTAATGTCTGTAATTTATTTTCTCTGTATTTTGACTAAAGCCGTAAATAAATAAATCAATTTTTTTTCTCCATGACCTATATTTTCATACCAACTGATATCTGAGGGAAAGAAGGGGATAATTTGGCATCTCTACATCCTAAGCCTATATCATAGTCATGATATGTATATTATTATTATTATTATTATTATTATTATTATTATTAACAAACATTTATATAGCGCCAGCAGTGTACCTGGCAGTTTACAAAGTAATAAAACAGACACGGTCCCTGCCCCTAGGGCTCACAATCTGAGAGACAGGAGCTGGGGGAGAGACTTAAGAAGGGGAACAGAGGGAGAGACAAGGGGTCTAACATTCATGAAGATGCGAGGTCTCAAGTGCACGTACTTGGCTTGGTTACGATGAGAATGACAGCAGGCAGGTCCATGTTGCAAGGATAAGGGTAAACCGATCGTAGGTATAGGAATAGTGGCTCAGCAGGATAAAGAGTCAGACAGAGCAGAGCGAAAGAGGTGAGTTTTAAGGAGAGATTTGAAGGTATGAAGGGAGGGGGCAAGGCGGATGTGGACAGGGAGGGAGTTCCAGGCATGGGGGGCAGCAAGTGAGAAGGGACGAAGGCGCTTAGGGGAGCAGGGAAGGCGTGGAAGGGTGAGAGAAGGGACAGAGGAGGAGCGAAGTGCACGGGCTGGAGTATGGAGGGCGATAAGTGCAGAGAGGTAGGGGGGAGCAAGGTTGTGAAGAGCTTTATAGGTGAAGACTAGGAGCTTGTGCAGGATTCGTTCAGGAAGGGGAAGCCAGTGAAGCGAAGAGAGGAGGGGCTGCACATGGTCGAAGCGACTGGCGAGGTAGATGACCCTGGCAGCAGAGTTTTGGACAGAGATGAGGGGAGAAAGGTGAGACCGGGGAAGGCCAGTGAGAAGGAGGTTACAGTAATCGAGGCGAGAGATGACCAGAGCATGAACAAGAGTTTTGGCAGACGAGACAGAGAGAAAAGGGCGAATCTTAGCAATGTTATGGAGGGAGAAGCGACAGGATTTAGCAACAGAGTCAATGTAGGGTTTAAAAGAAAGGGCTGAGTCAAAGATGAAGCCTAGGCTACGGGCTTGGGGGACAGGCAGGATGGTGACTCCATCAATAGTTATTGACAGTGAGGAAGGAGAGGAAGGATGAGGGGGGAAGATAAGGAGTTCAGTTTTAGCCATGTTGAGTTTGAGTTGACGTTGAGACATCCAGGTAGAGATGTCAGAGAGACAGTTGATGAGACGAGCTTGAACAGAGGGAGAAAGAGAGGGAGTAGAGAGATAGAGTTGAGTGTCATCAGCATAGAGGTGGTATTGGAAGCCATGGGAGGCAATGAGTTTGCCTAAGGATGAGGTATAGACTGAGAAGAGGAGAGGGCCAAGAACAGAGCCTTGAGGAACACCAACTGAGAGGGGGAAGAAGGAGGAGGCGGAGTTGGAGAGAGACACATTAAAGGAGCGGTCAGAGAGGTAGGAGGAGATATTTTTGGCTATCAGGGTATATTTTTGGCTATCAGTCAGCTCTGTTGTATCTGTTAGGTGCCAATGTATTTCTTCTTTGTGTCGCTTTTGTATGGAGCCGTATGTATATGTGATTGCACCTCTTGTGAGTTCCAGCTGGCAGAAACCTGAATGCCATGTCCTGCAGTAATCTGCACATGTGCCCCAAACCTTGCCTTTTGTTTGCAGACAAGCATATACAAGCACACAAGGCCTTGCAACCCTCAGTTTTGTACCTGTCATCTTCCCTAGCACACTGGCATGGTACACAGCTTTGTTTTTTTCCATTCCCCCCCCCCCCCCCCCCCCGGCTCCCAAAGGACTTCATTTTTATTTCAACCTTTTATTTTCCCAAACTGTTAGGCCTCTGATTGGGGTGCCAGTGTAACATTTGCTTGTGGTTAGAGCCATTATACGTGGCTGGCCTAAAGCACTGCAAAAAATAAATAAAATAAAGTGCAAGTGCCAGTTGGTAATACATCTGAATGGTGCCTTCATTAATTTCAGTTTTTTGTTGCAAGCTTTTTGAAAGGTGGTTCAGTAACTCCTTTGCTAGTGCACCCAGAGCATTCAAATTCTCTTTGTACCTTCCTTCAAATTATGTGAACCCAGACTATTCCAGCCTGAAAAAAAGCCATTTGTGCTGACAGTACTGGCACTAACATTGCCAGATTCAGGTATTCTGCTACCACCAAAAAAAAGAAGACTCGCATTAGACGTTAGTCTCCTCATCAGGGAAAGCCGCTTATAGTTAAGGTAACTACTAGACACATTTTTACCTGGAACACTGTTACTTTTCCCATGGAACCCATAACACTTGAATGATTGACAAATCGTCTTCTGTGAAATTAGGGCTCAGACATCTGCACAAATGATTGATGCTGCTCAAAATGACGTAGGTCTTTAAAAGGCCATGCACCAATTACAATAGTTCTTTGTGCTGATCCACATAGCATTTAGCTTTCTTAAACTCACTCACTTCTTTGGTAGAATGGTCTTGATGCGTATTCCAATGTAGCCGCTGTCTTCAGGGATTGTGTGGATGCAGCACCAGAAGCTGCTGCTCTGGCATGCTCATACCTGTTCTGGATTTACACCATTAATATTTCCAACGTCACAGTATTTAAATTAACATGTCCTGGTATGATCTTTATTGTAACACTTTGGCTGCTTTGTAATCCAAAGAATGATGGTTTGGTTTCTGTTTCTAGTGGTGAAACTGATGAATGATCAGCTCTGTGTTTGACTCTGACTTAGGCCATTATCACTTCAATTAAACTACTTTTAGCCTTCATGAATTTGCAGTTTACTGCTATGAGATACGACTAGATTGGCACCAATTTTAAGGCTTCATATCACTGAAATATTATCATTTCCTATCCTTGGTTCTGGAGGACAGCATCTCCAACAGCCTTTTTGCTTCTGCCTTGGTCTCCAGTATTCATCTTGATACCCTTACTGCTCCTGATAATCCAGAAAATAAGGCTTCCTTGCCTGCTGTGGATTTGACCTTCAATATGCCATTTGACATCACAGCACAAGCCTCTAACTCTTTTATGCTACTTAAACCTGTTTGAAAATTCCCCTTTGATGCTTAGTACTCCTGGTTATCAGCACCAGCCTGTGTCCACCTTTCTTCAGAGGTTCTTGATTTGTCCCTATATAAATTGAAGACACCTGTATGAGACTTTTGCCCACTTCTCAATTCATCTGTGATTGAACCTCAGATCCTTTTACCTTGGTCGGCTAGAGCAGTCCGCTCAGGATAGTGTCTCCAGAGCGTTTCTTTCCTATGCAGTAATTTGCTCCAACTACAAGTTCTATTGATCTCATTGTCTTCCGTGTTCACCACTGTAACGATCTTTCTGCTGCAATCATCGGGGTTGTCTGTTTCACAGCTAGGCATCTAGCCACACTGTATGTCACTTACGGTTTGCCTCGTGCAAGTCAGGGAGTGCATTTCATTCCTGTGGCCTTTTTATGTTTGTCCCAGTTTACAAACCACTCAGCATCTTCATTGAGGGTTTGATCCCATTTTCAAAGTTGTATAGTGGACAGTATGACATTCATGCCAACGCTCATCCTGAATATTGACTAGTTACTTAAACTGAAGAAAACACCTTTGACTTAACCACATATATGCTATTATGGATGTGCTCTCCTCCAAAGTGCTTCATGCACTTTGTCAATTTAGTCACCAGCACACTTCCAGTGTACGGCTGATTCCAGCCTCTCTTTTGCTTGTTGCCCAGGCTGTGGACCACAAATATTTAACAGTTCCTACAGTTTCATATTTCTGAACGGACACCCTTTTAGGAAGGAAGGGAGATCCAGGGCCACAAGCCTCTGCTGGGGTGGGGGAGTTCGGCAGCCTAGGTGCGACCACCGAGAACGCCCTCTCCATAGTGGCCCCAGTGGACCGCAGAGGTTGTTCCAGAGCACGGAGAGCAAGGCGATCCTGCAGGTAAGTCGTGCCAAGGCCGTATAAGTGCTTTATAGGTCAAAACCAACATCTTGAGTCGGGCCCGGAAGACTATATGCAGCTAGTGGAGAGCCTGGGGCACTGGTGTAATGTGCTCACGATGACCCGTCCCCATAAGGAGACAGGTCGCCGCGTTCTGCACCAGCTGTAGTCTGAACCGTCACTATGGGTAGCTCCACGTAGAGCGCATTGCAATAGTCCAATTTTGAGATAATGTAATAGTCCAATCTCGAGCATGGATGATAGTGGCCAGGACACTATTTGAAACATATGTCCGAAGCTGTCGCACCAGATGTAATTGACAAAATGCACTCGTCACAGCCCCCACCTGAAGATCCAGGCGGAGCTGCAGATGGAAGATTACGCCCAGACTGCGAACCTGGGAAACCAGTGGAGAGCGAACCCAATCAATGACAGGAGCCACCACATCCACTGCCTTACCCACTACCATCACCTCAGTATTGTCAGGATTCAACTTCAGTCGCCTTGCCCTCATCCAGTCCCCGCCAGACATCAAGTAAGCACTGAGACTTCAGAGTCTGGGTCAGATGAAAATGAGAGGTAGAGTTGGGTGTCATCAGCATATTGATGACACTGCATCCCATACCATTTCACGACCTCACTGAGTGGTTGCATATACACATTTAACAGGAGCAGGGACAGAATGGAACCTTGTAGGACTCCACACGTGCGGTCCCATGGAGATGAAAAACAGTCCCTGAGCACCACATGCTGAGTCCTCCTGGCTAGGAAAGAATGGAACCAATCAAGAGTGATCCCACCCATTCCAGCTCATGGTCAATGGTATGAAAAGCAGCCAACAGATCTAACAGAATTAGCACGGTTGAACGACTCTGATCTAATTCACCACAAAGGTCATCATCTCAGTGCCTCAGTGCCATAACTCGGACGAAAGCCGGACTCCCTAAAAAGGGAAGGTTAGAGACCGGCCGATAACTGGCAAAGGAATCAACGTCAAGTTAAGGTTTTTTGAGCAGAGGCCGCACCACCACCTCTTTAAGGCAGCCTGGCACTCTGCCCTCCCAAAGGGAGGCATTGATCACCCCCGCTAGCAATGGCCCCTGTCTATTGGCTGGCCTTAACCAGCCAATATGGGCATGGGTCAAGTTCACAAAAGGTGTCCTTAACAGCCCCAAGAACATCCCCCACCTTGGTGGATGACACCGACTGGGGGACAAGGCGAAACTTCCACAACTTCTGGTTCACCTATTGCAATAAGTGCAGCATTGAAGTTGTGGTGAATCCAAGCAATTTTCTTTGCAAAATAATCAACAAATGTGTCACAGCGGGCACTGAATAACATTCCAGGAAGAGGGAGGACCGACCAACCCTATTACCACCCGGAAAAGTTCTGCTGGATGAAATTTTACAGAGATTTATACGGACTGCAAAAAACTCCTTTTTGCTACCCTTACAGCTACAGCATAGGCACTTAAACTGCCTCTATGTTGCAATCTGTTAGCTTCAGCACGCGAACGGTGCCACCGTTGCTCCAACCACCGCCCTTCCCGCTTCATCAACCTCAGGCCCTCCATAAACCACCGTTTACCTTCAGATGCTTGGTTGCAGCTGTAAATTTGACTCCAAAACTGTTGGCTTATTCACAGTTTTTTCTGGTGCATATCCCCAACCTTGTAATTTCCTTTCTTTCAGAACAATTACAGTAGTAGCACAGTGGCCTTTACTATACCATGTTCACCAGTAAAAGGGGTATTGAACTAAAGGGTGGGTCTGTGCTGTTTATATCACGTTGTCCTGTAGTGTGTTATGGGCAAGGTTCTGAGCAAATGTGGAACACCGCTGAAAACCGCTTTCAAGTTTCTGCTGGCTGGGCTTGTGAGAGGTGCAGTTGCCCATATAGGTGGCTTTGTGCAGACATCTTGAAGAGTATTCAGTTATGGATAAACAGAAATTCTATATATTCCCCAAACCTGTTTTAAATCCCCTTCATCCCCTGGTGGCCTCCCGTGTGGAGTCCCACAGGGTTCCATTCTGTTCCCTCTCTTGTTTGACGTGCATATGAAGCCGCTTGGGGAGGTTGTGTGCAGCTAGGGGGTCCGCTGTCCTCCATATGTGGATGACACCCAGCTGTATCTGTCATTTTCATCTGACTCGGACCCCGCGGTCTCCTTGTTGTCTCGGTGCTTGGCCACTGTGGGGGATTGGATGAGGTTGAGCTGATTGAAGTTGAATCCCGATAAGACAGAGGTGAAGCCCTTATCTAAGTAATCGCCTCACCCCCTGGACCCCTGGTCGGCCCCTGCGGTTGTCCGGGGGTGCCCTCCTGGAAGTCCTGCATTAGAGATGGGTTCGGACAGATAGGAGTGCGTTCTCGGCGGTCGTACCATCACTTTGGAACTTCTTTCTGGTGGGGGTTCGCTTCCGCCTGAATCTTCTTGTCCTCCGACGAAATTGTAAGAGTGTGGCTTTTCCGCCAGGCATTTGGTGGAGCAGGAGGGGAGGGGAGGATGTGTACGTCGGGGTAAACTTGGGGGGGGTTGCACTGTGGGTTTTATTTTGCACATGATTAGAGTTTTTTATGGAGTTCTAATATGTTTTATATGTTTATATGTAACCAAGCCAAGCTTGTGCACCTGGGACCTCGCATCTTTGTGAATGTTACACTCCTTGTCTCTCCCTCTGTTCCCCTTCCTTCGTCTCTCCCCCCCCCCGGTCTCTCAGATTGCAAGCCCTAGGGCAGGAACCGTATCTATTCAATTACTTTGTAATGCGCCAGGTACATTGCTGGCGCTATATAAATGCTGTCTCTTATACACATCTAGATGTGTATAAGAGACAGGCGCTATATAAATACTTGCTAATAATAATAATGTTGTATATTTCTATATTTACACTGCTTTTATTGTGAATTTTGTGAGCTGCCCCGACTTGCTTGTATCAAGAGAGGCAGGGTAAAAGTGCACAAATAAATAAATAAATAAATCCATTGAAGATGGCTAAACTGAGCAAGAAAATAACTAGTTAGGGATATAGGAAATCTTACACTGTTCACATAAATCAGAGCTTCCCAAACTATGGGTTTAACTTCAAAATGTGAGTTGTATCATCTGCATTTGAAGTCTCAATCCCCTGGATATTTTATATACTTTGTATGTTGTTGCTGTTCACCAGGGTCATGAAATTATATTTAATTCTCTAAACAGGGTAATGTAGGGAAATATTTGGGAACAAACTGCAATAAATATTTGCTTTTTCTCCACGCTTTATGGTTGCAAACTTTTTCTTTCTGGCCACCCTTACAGCCATATATATGATCTCCCTATGCCCCATTCAAAACTCATCTGTTAGTCATCTTATTTCCTAGACATCCTTTCCATATCAGCCATTTCTCAGATTCTAGCATACTTTCTCCTTTTCATCCAGTTCACATGACCTTTCTTCACCTTTAAAACCTTTCACAACTAGTTTCACTGGAACCAGTGACGATACTGGTTCTTCAAGTGGGCTTTGTCACTCGCACCAATGGGAGCTGCGCCTGTGTAGATTGGCTTTGGGAACCTTGTAGGAGAAGCGCATCCATAGCACTCCATGGCCTCTCGCCTCAAATCACGCACTGTTAGCGGGTTCATAGTAAGGCAGAAGGGGCAGAGCATGAAGTACCTTACTTACTTCCAGGCGCCATAGTATTCAGGAGTTAGGAACAGCCTTTTTCAGTTCTTCCCTGTGAGGAACCATTGATAGTTAGAATTCTTATTTTTTATTTTATTTTTTTAAAGGAAGGAGGAGAAGGAAGAAGAAGAAAAAAGATCTTGTCGTCTTTAAAGAGGGTTCAGGCCCCTCAGGCTGTTACCATGCCAGCTGCCTGTAAAAAGGGAGGCTTTAAAAAATGTATTGCCTGCCCAACTTCAATACCGTGCAGTCAGTGTTTTGTCTGCCTTGGAGGGGCTCACAAACCCACAGGGTAGTCTGCCTGTGCAAGCCTATCAGGCAGAGTAATAAACAATTGAAAAATGCATCTTCAGTGCTTGCTGATGAGAGAGGTGCTTGAGGCACTGGGAGAACTCTAAATCATCTCCTCAATTCCAGACACCGCTTTCATCAAAGCCCGGCCTGGCACCATCCTCTTCAGCACTGCCTCCAACTGCACCAGCCCCTTCTCTGGCACTGATCTTCTCAATACTGACATTTACAGCACAGACTCCCTCTCCAGCACCAACATCCTCTCCAGTACTGTCGCCATTTCCAGCACTGTCTGTCTCCGCACTGACTCTCCCAGTATGGGTGTCATTCTCTTCTTCGGCAATTCCAAAATCAAAGAAAGATGGTCATTATCTCTTCCCTGGTCCTTAAGAGACCAAAAAAGGAAGAAGATAATAAAGAGATCAGAACAACCCAAAAAGAAACAGAGGGATAAATCACGAGGGAATGAGACCCCTTGTTCCAAAAAACACAAACAGTCTGATTGCCCTTTTGCCACTCCACCACATGGCCAGGGAGAACCAATCACAATCTTCGAGTCACCACAAACTCGGTGTCCAGTCCGGCTTCTCCCTTAGGAACCCCAAAGGGTTCTTTAGTGGAATCACCCTTGTTGTCACCCCACTCTTCTTATTTGGATACAGATGATCCACCTCAGAACACTCCAGCATGGATGTTGGGACAGCCTTCCTGGATCTACTGGCCATCACCAAGATACCAACCTCCTCCCATGGGAGTCCCCATACCAGCATTCATATCGTCAGTTCTACCCTCCCAATCCGGGCAGAACAACTCCCTCTGGCGAGACCTTCAACTTTGACTCCACTGCTTTTCTGTCAGGAGTACTGGGGTAATTCCTGCCGTAACAGTCTCAAATGCTATTCATGCAGTTAACTGTGGCACTGAGATCCATACTGGGATCAGCAAAACCTATTATGCCCTTGACTAGTGCACCTCAGGACCCTCAAACATTAATAGTTGTAGCTCGAGTTCCATTGGAGCATCTACCTTTTAACTTTGGTTTCCCTTTTACCACCAGTACTGACCATGTGTCCAGCACGGTTTCATCTTTCTGTGGCTTAAGCACGACTAATTCTGACTGCACTTCCTGTTCCTTCAGCATTGCGTATCCCTTACACCCAACGCCTCTAACAGCTACAGGCATTGAAAATACTACAGCTCTGGTACCCTTCGCACCCACCATACCCACAATGATGAAGGCACTCATTGAGGACCAAGAGCTACCCAGAAAAGAATCTGTACCTGTAATGAACCCCCCTCCCATCCCAAATCCGATGCTTCTCAGAAGAATATTCATCATCTCCTTTAAACACACCAAATACCAGTTCCATAGAATCTGAAGACTCGCCTTCAGACAGCTTCTTGGACTTGGTCCAAACCACCACCTCCGAAGACCATAAGAAGTTTGTCTTTAATTTGTAAGATGGCAACTGCTTTCACTTTGAAGACAGTCCCTGTTGAAGAGGAAGAGGATGATCCTATCTATAGGATTTTAATACAAGCATGTTCCTATCAAGGTTACACTGCCTCTTTCAAAGAAGCTTATGAAAAATTCAAGAGCTCATTTGAAGACTCCTTCATCAGCGCTTCCAGTAGCTTCTCAATACAGCACCTGTTCCACTGGAAGACCATGAAGTGTTGATAAAGCACCCCACGCCCAACTCTATGGTTATCCTGGCATCTAGAGAGACGCAGCAAAATAAATACACTGACACTTCACCAATGGATAGGTAGTGTTGAAAAATCAACATATTTGGTACACGTACCTTCTCTTCGGCTAAGATACCCTGAGAGCATTGAACTATGCCTCTGCAGTGTCCACCTATCATCACCTCCTCTGGAAGAAGATTATACCGATCTTCCAACAGAGTTCAAACAGCAAGTCGACATAGTAAAGGCAAAGGGCCTATATCTAGCCCATTCACAGCTAACCACCATGACCCATATAGCTTATTCAGTGACACGAGCAATCGTAAATGGCATTACCAGTAGAAGACACGCTTTGCTACCGTCTACTGCTCTGACCTACCAAAACAGAAATAGAATTGAGAACTTTTATTCAACAAGGAATGCCTTTCCACTTCCAACACTGATGATCTGGCTAAGCCAAAGAATAGTAGAAGAACTGCCTTTGTTCTAGGTGTCGCCTACAAAACTAAAAGAAGGTACAACACCATATCTTCTTACAAATCTGCAAGGTGCTATTCTGCAAGTTATACACAGCAGTCAAGAAGGTACTTCCCCACTTCCACTCCTCGTTCTCAGACAAGAAATCGAGACAACAGAGGCATAGACAACTTTCTAACTCCACCAACTGTATGAAACGGAGGTCTCACGCTTAACCTTTATTTAACCTTCCATAAACTTACCACTTCTTTCTCTTAGGTTTCCCCCTCATCTAAAAATATGGTAGGTCATTACCTCAGATAAATGGGTTCTTGAGACATAAAGATTACACCATCCAATTTCAACTTTTCCCTTGCCTTAAATCCTCTTCCTTGTCTATCTTCAGGAACTCCTCTCACAAGGCAATATTGGCACAGGAGATACAAACCCTCCTCTCTAAGGGGAGCCATAGAGGAGGTTCCTCTGAGATTTGGGGGAATAAGTTTTTTATTTGAAGTACTACAGAGTCCCCAAATGGGATGAGACCCAAGAGCTATTCTGAATGCTACCTCAACAAATTTATTAGATCCTTTAAGTTAAGGATGGTCAACTTGGCTAATATCCTCCTATGATTACGCAAGGGTGTGTGGTTCACAGCTCTCGATTTATAGGATGTTTATTTCCATATTAACATTTGCCATTAACATACATAACACTTGAGCTTCATCTGCAATAGAAATCCCTATCTATGCTGTCTTCCCCTTTTGGCCACTCTACCATGCCAAGGATTTTTAGAAAATGTCTTGCCCTTGTAGCAGCCTACCTTAGAAAAAAGGACATAACTGTTTTTCCTTACTTTGTTCATGGACTTATATTTTCAGCTACTGAACAAAAACTTACCACAGAGTTGCAGACCATTTTAAATTTCCTCCCAACAATTTGGGATTCCTCGTTAACTTTAAAAAAATCTTTCCTACCATCCCAATCCGTTTGATTCATAGCTGTAGACTTAAACCTGATCATGCGGAGAGCGTTTCTCCCATGCAACAGATTCCTTAAAATACTGAACTCCATAGACAACTTCAACCACAAACCATGTCAGAATATGAGTCTTCCTATAGATTGTAGGCCCCATGGCCTCTATAACAGTCATTGCACAACATGCAAAACTTTGCATGAGACCTTTCCAGCACTGGCTGGTTTCAGAGAGAGTTGTACAGTCTCTCTTTAATGAGGCCTCAGCATCCTCCCTGCAGGGACTACTGCTTGAGACTCTCCCATTGGTGTGAGTGACGGAGCCCACTCAAAAAAGAAAATGAGGTTACTTACATGTACCCTTGGTCCTTCAAGACAGGCTCCATCACTCTCGCCTCCTACCCTCCTTTTTCTCCACATCAGAGCCCTTCTTAAAGAGTAGGATTTTCTTGGGTGTAGGTTGGAAGGAATTGAGGTACTTCGCGCTCTGCCCCTCCTATTTATACCTTTGCTATAAGCCTGCCAACGGTGTGAGACGTGAGGGGAGGAGCCGTGGAGCATGACGGATGAACTGCTCCTAGAATGTTCCCAAAGCTGATCTGCACAGGCACAACTCCCATTGGTGTGAGTGACTGAGCCCATCTCAAAGAGCCACGGTTACAGGTAAATAACCTCAGCTTCCTCCTCTTGGACAAGGATCTTTTTTATGAAATAATGAAAGGAGTATTTTATATTTTTCTTCGTTTTTATATGTAGCTTTTTCATTTTAAAATATATTGTTTACATTAATTCGAACCTCTTATTAATCTTCCAGTCACGTAGTGTGGACAAGCAACATGCAGTAATCAACTATGATACCTCTACTGATGAACACCTGGTGAAGGATTTGGGCAGATTAAATGGGGTAGGTTTACATTACCACAATTTTGCTACATTCAGTTTTCAAAGTATTTAATTGTAAAAACAGGGTTGGTAGAGAAGTATTTGTGGACACTTCCTAATAATAATCAAAGATCTACTTGAGTAGCATTTCAAAAATACAAAAACAAAAAGTTACCAGTTCATTATGGAAGTGCAATAATGACATAAAAATTAGAATTTGCTATTGTTATGGTGGGCATACTACTAAAACACTACTTATACATTCATATTCCAATTACTTAACTTTTATGTATTCACAAGGAGGCAAAACTATACGTATGCATGGGGGGAAATCCATTAAATGGTTTATATTTTAAGAGTTTGTTCCCAGTAGCTTATATAATGTTTCCTTTGTTTGTATTATAGTAGTGTTTCTTCTCTTCTTTACTGAAATTTATCTGTGTGCAACAAAATTTTAATAAGTGTTAGATGACTGGATAAAAAAATCTATAGCACAGTAAAAGTGCAATGAAGTTCTCAAGATCAAATTATTCATATGACTCTTTATATTTTATGACTTCTTTGGTAAACAAATATACAACATGCTGGGTAAGCTTTCACCTTTTTATGGGAGTATTAAATGTGTTTATGCTAGTTTGGTTTTAAAGTTTAGTAGCTATATTTGTCGTATTTTAGTCTTTTGGATCTTTTCTGTATGAATAGCCTATAGTTGTGAATGAATGGCATTTAGTTGTGGATGAATTACAAAGCCTTAAAGGCTTTGTAGTTCATTTCTTGAGTTCTAGAGGATGTTAGCTGAGCTGTTGTATCACTAGTATTTACCAGACGTTTCCTTACTGTGTTTAAGTTCCTTTAGTATTTATGATAAATTCAGTGTTGCTTAAATTTTTTAAAAGAACAGAGACAGACCAAGAGCTGAAGTATGTCAGTAATGTGCCAGCGTGGAGTTCAGCACTGTAATGTTGTTGAAAATTTAGATCACACATGCTCTTTTTCTATCTTTTTCCCACTCCTTTTCTTCTCAGTGCCAGCTGGCATCTCTTAATTGTTCTGCTGCATTCTAGGGTTGAGAATTCAATTCTTCACCTTTTTTGTGATGGAATTGTAAGTAGGCTTGCACCAGAGTTCCACTGTTTATGTAGAGCCCTAGAGGTACTGTCACTGGAGCCAATACAGAAGTGACCAATATGAGGCAGTCACATGCAACGGAGGAAGGATGTCCCTCTGCTATAGCAAATGTTTCCATAATACCTTAGTTCCTTTTGACAACTTATTACTGACAAAGGTATGAATCTATTTCATCCTTCAATATATGCAAGTGAAAGTCTACCAATGACTTTCCAAAAGTCTGCCAAAGATACAGAAAGATGTCTGATTATGAAAGCATAGAAAGAAAGAGAGAGTGAAAGCGAAAATGCTGAAATCAAATTTTGAGAATGAAATGCAAATAAAAATACAGTATAACACATTCTGGTATTCATCAGTAAGTTTAACACTCATTAACTTCAAAGTCATTCAGAAAAAAAGATAGAAATGTTTGAAGAATGAAGCCAGAGGAGATGTCTACCAAAAATTATGGCAGTTATGTTTATTAAGCTGATCGGCCTATAAGATTGAGGGTTGCCCTTGTTGCCTTTTTTGAAAATTGGAATAATGATAGTACCCTTCCACGAGTTAGGAATCTGGAGAGTAGTAACTATAGAATTAAACCAAGGCACCAGGAGTGGAGCCCACCAATTAATTTCAGATTGAAATACCTCGGCAGGAACTCCATCCGGACCTGGAAGCTTGGAGTGTTTTTGTTGCGAGATAAGGTATCTCACCTGATCCTCATTAAAGAAATACTGGAAGCTATTTGATGATATATCAACTATTACCTGGGGGGAAAGAGGAAGATCAGAGCTTGAAAATTGAGTTGAATAATATCCCATCCATGCGTTCAGTGAGATGTTACACTGCAGATTTTAGAATAAGTAGCAGTCCCTCTGGCTAAAAAACGCCAAAAAGCCCTACTATTGTTGGTCATGGCTGCAAATTTAAGTTTTTCCCATTGGGATTCATAAAACTGTTTTTTCATCTTTAATATTAGGGCTTTTTACTGCCTCCTGAAATCATGGAAAGTAAATTTCTGATCTTTTTTTAACCCATGCCGAGATCTTAACACATGGGCAAACCTCTTTTTTTCCCCTGCTTGCATTCCAAATTGAACCAAGGTGCACCTCTCATTACTTGCACCCTCCGCGGACATGTATGAACCATCCTGAAAAGGTTGGCAGATAGAAGTTAAAAATGTTCTGAACGCTCTCAGCTATCGCCCAACAATCCTTCGACTGAAATATTAACTGATGAAGGTCACCCACGTTTTTGTTACCTAATCTGTTGCTGATTGACTTGGGACGAGGAGGCAGCTAACATTTATTTGTTATAAATGAGTGGTATTACATTGTCCCCCCACATCTTCCACATCTTATTAAACCTCTGGTTAGGGGGCAGCTGTCTAATGCAGTAGCCCATAGCTATTTTTTTTTTTTTAATGGAGAACGATCACTTTCAGGTCGAGGAAAAATTTCCAAAGAAATCACATCAGTCTAAGTGGATGGCTCCACTAGGATATAACCAACTGTACTCGCCCTTCCATTGGTGAAATACGTCATAGAATATGGACTAGGAAATGATCCATTGATTAGCCACAGGTGGAAAGAGAGAATTAATTTGTAAAGTTCCAAACCTGTAAGAAGACAATCTACCAAATGTATCTAAGGTCAAAGCCCTGGTAGCTGAAGGCAGAACGTAAACTTGGTCAAAATCTATGAGATACCTGTCTGGAGGGTTAATCTGATGTACAAATTCAAATCTCCATAAGGAGGGAGTTGAAGAGCTGACCATTTCCAGTTATTTAGGATCATTGTGAGGAGGTCCACACATGAGCGTCCTCCAGGTTTTGAAGGTGATCCAGGGAAGTTTAAGCACATAAAGCCTTTCAAAAAATAAGGATGGACACACCAAGTTTCCTGCAGAAAAATAATCTCATGTTCGGCGATGAACATAATGAAATTGGCATCGCCTGTTTTATTAAGCAGTCTCCTCACATTTCAGGATAACATTGGAACATTGATAGTCTCTTCACCCCAATTGGCTAGTCATGAAAAATATAGACCATTCTAGCCTGTCCCTCAGGCACCTAGCCTATGACTCATCTTTGATTCCTCCTCTCCTTTATGCCTCGGATCCAGTCTGTTACTAAATCCTGTCGCTTCTCTCTGCATAATAGTGCTAGAATCCTGCCTATCTTTATTGCTTCTGCTACCGAAATCCTAGTCCAATGGCAGGCTTTAGATCTGCTTTAGATCTACTTTTTCAACATTTTGAATTCTGAAGCTTGGTGCAACTCATGAATGCAATGGCTGTAGAAGCAGTCTAGTTATATAAAAGAAGGGAGAGTTACATAAGTAGGGCCATACTGAGTCAAACCAGGTCCATCAAGCCCAGCATCCTGTCCTCTGACAGTGGCCAATCTTGATTGCATGGGAGAAGAACCAACAGTCACGATGGGCATCCATTCCCTGTTGTTCACTCCCTGCTCCCGACAGTAAGAAGTTCATCCTGTAAGCTGCTTGGTTAATAGCCATTAATGGACCTACTGTCCAAGAACTTATCAAGTGCTTTTTAAAACCCAGCTATACTACTGGCCTTGACAACATCCTCTGGCAACAAATTCCATAAGTTAATAATGTGTTGAGTGAAAAAGTACTTCCTTTTTTTTGTTTTAAATCTGCTGACAGCTAGTTTCGTGGAGTGTCCCCTAGTTCTAGTACTATTTGAGAGGGTAAATAACTGTTCCCTATCTACTTGTTCCACACCACTCAAGTTTTTATAGACCTCTACCATGTCCCCTCACGGTCTTCTTTAAGCTGAAGTGACCCAGCTTGTCACGCCACTCTTTATACGGAAGCCGTTCCATACCCTTTATCATTCTCATTGCCCTTCTCTGTACCTTTTCTAGTTCAGCTATGTTGTTTTTGAGATGGGGCGACCAGAACTGCACACAATATTCCAGGTGCGGTTGCACCATTGATTAGCATTATGACATCCTCAGTTTTATTCTCTATCCCTTTTCAAATAACTCTCACCATTCTGTTTGCTTTTTTGACTGCTGCTGCTGCACACTAGGCTGCGGATTTAAGTGTATTGGCCACAATCGCTCCCAGATCCTTTTCCTGAGTGCTAACTCCTAGCTTAGTACCCAGTAGGGGTGGGAAACCGGTAGAATCCGGTATCCGATAATGCCGGTACCGGGCGTACCGGCGTTATTGGATTCGACCCGGTAATCCGGACCGGGTACCGGATTCCGGGGTACCGGATTTTTTTGCATTGCAGCCATTTAAAAATGGCTGCAATGTAAAAAAAACTGCCCCAGCAAAAAAGTTTTTTTTTAAAAAACCCTCCCCGAGTCCAGGCTGCGCGGGTGGAAGGGGGGACACCCCCCACCCACCCTGCCCAGCCTGGATTTTTTTTTTAAAAAAAAGAGTAAAGAAAAGACCCCGAGGCGAGGCGAGCCCACCCCCCCAGCACCAGCGGCCGCGGCGTCCCCGCAGCCGCCGGTAAGTATGACCCGATCCCTGGGGGGGGGGTGTTTAACACACACCCCCAGGGATCACCCCTACTAAAGGTCAGTGCGCTTACCTTTGGG
>QEPC01014699.1:43449-57214 GCA_003113815.1 Sphenodon punctatus | reverse complement strand
GGGGGGGGGTGATTTTTAATCCCCCACCTGTTTTATTTATTTTATATACCACTAGCTTTATGATTTGTTTTATGGTTGTATTTTAAATGTTTTAAATGTTTTTATTGTTGTAAACCGCCCCGAGCTGCTGTGCAGGATGGGGCGGTATAGAAATCTAATAAATGAATGAATGAATGAATGATTGTGTACTTATCGTTTGAATTATTTTTCCCTATGTGCATCATTTTGCACGTGTCCACATTCATTCTTATCTGCCATGTATGGATGGTGACATGGTGGGACTTGGGGAAATATAAAAAATAGATCTAAAGCACATAGTGAATGTATTACTTGCGAGTAATTCCCAATTTTTTTAGTAGCCCTGAGATTATCCAGCCTATACTCATGATATGGAATGAGTACTTTCATATCTATTTGGAGATGGATATGTGATGGATGGATATGGAGAAAACTGTGGTGGTGTGTGATGACTGACCGGCCCTGTGACCTGCAGGGGATTGGGAATCCCGTCATTGATGGGGCCCAGCCGTCTCTGGTCACCCAGATTTGCAGCCTGGGAGTGCTCCTTGATCCCTTGCTGCACCTGGAATATCAGGTTGCAACTGTCGCTAAGTGTGCCTTTTACCAACTCCATTTGCTGCGGAGGCTGCAACTCTTTCTTTCTGATTCAGATGTGGCCATTGTCGTCCATGCTTTTATAACATCAAGGTTAGAGTACTGCAATGTACTGTGCGTGGGGCTTCCTTTGGTGACTGTTCCAAAGCTGCAGCTGGTGTAGTACACAGCAGCTTGCGTCCTTTAAGGGATGGATCTCTGTGAGCACATTACACCTGTACTTCGAAGTCTGCTCTGGCTCCCGATATTTTTGCAGACACAATTCAAGGTGCTGGTGTAGACCTATAAGCCGTAAACGGCCTGGGTCCCACATATCTGAAAGATCACCTCTTCCATTATGTCCCATTGCAATCCCTGAAGTCAGCCAGCAGCAGCCTCTTGCAGGTACCATCTGTGAGCCAGGTTCAGATGACAAGGGCACACAGAGTCTTTTTCTGTTGCTGCCCCAGTGTTGTGGAACTCCCTTCCCCCAAGTTCTCCCGCTTGGGAAGCCCTTGGAGTTTTGAAAGTCTGTCCTCCTTCCTTCCCAATAGCCAGCATAAGGGGTGTCTCCCAGTATATATGATTCCTCAAATGAACATAAGCATTAACATAAACACAATCCCTTCTGAGTATAATAAAGTGGATCCCACCTGGATCTTCAGAAGCTTTTACACAGTCCTTAACCAGGTTCCAGGCTCTGGATTCCTACGGGTTTGTTGGGCTGGGGCCTTTCTCTGTTCTGCCTGCTGGGCTGCCTGAGAAGGCTTCTTTCTTTGCCTCCCTCAACAGTCCAGCTTCTTCCTTGCTCCAACTGCTACTGACTCCCCTGCTTCCTGAACTCTTAAGCCTGTTGTAGCCAGGTGAGAAATCAGCCCAGCTGCAGTCTCTTCGGACCCATTAGCCCAAAGTGGCCTAGTTTCTTAAAGGGCCAGCATTCTTTTCCAGAAATACATGCTGACACTTGCCTAAATTCTCCCTACGAGGTTAGTGCTGACATGTGGCTTTTTCACACAGCTGACTTCACACACAGGTTTTCCACATTTTAATTCCAAAACATGTACACGTCTGATACCAAGCTGATACTGAGGAGTATCTGCATCTTCAAAGGTCTCCAAAGCTACCCGTTCTGGAGAGTACTACTTTCAGGTCTAAGAAAAAGTGACATTTGCAAAGTAATTGTAAAACCTGAGCAATAGGCATGAATAGGGAAAAGGAAAAAAGAAAAGTGGGGGGGGGGGGACCACCTAAGTCTACAGAGAGTAAACATCTTCGCAGGAACAATTTTTTTCAAATCAACAATCATGGTAAATACTGTGAACAAGATTAAAATGATAAGCTTTATATGATTGATAAGTCTGATCTGCACCACCATGATTAGCAGACTGCTTCACATTCTTGTAATGCTTTGTTAAGAAGGTAACAGATTCACATTTGTTGTTAAAATTACCAATATGATCATGCATCTATAAATAATAATTGTGTAGCTCCATATTTTTCCCTCAAAGATCAGATTTGTATTGGGAGTCTTATTGCAACTGGAAGATTTAACATCTGGGTTTTTTGTTGTTGTTTTTTTGTAGACATTTGTGAATGATGTGAGGATTCCAGAACAGTCGTACATCACCCTAAAACTTGAAGATAAACTGAGATTTGGATATGATATCCTTACTATAAAATTGTACATCTATATGCATTCTTCTTGTTAAATACTGCTCTCCATTTTCAAGCCTATAACCTGAACTAATTTGCATGTTTTTGTGTTGCTTTTAATATTTATTAGGTGTAAAGTTTTGTTCTCTTGTCCTTCAACAAAACATCAGAATTTACAAGGGACTGTAGTTTTTAGATGTAAAACCAGTGGTAAACAGGGTTGGACTAAGGGGTGTCATCTGAAAAATGAAGGCAGAAAAAGAGCTGTGATTACTAGTGTGACTGCTGCTGAAGGTTACAAAATACCTGCAGTCTAATATATTAACTGTTTTGTTGAAAGTGCCCTCTATTTGGTATGATTCTGCTCAGGTTTTCTTGAGAAGTTGTTAATTATAGTTGCACAACCAATACATTAAACAATTAGTTTTAAAGCTGGTAACCTGCATGTTGAAAGCAGACTAGGAAAAAACGGGTTATTTAGTGATTGTGGGTAAGTAATCTGTACCTGAAACCATGATGTCTGATGTGAACATTTTGAATGCTACACCAAATTGAAATTTGAAAATTGCTAGAGTGGATGTTCTGTGATCCTTTAGAATTGCGTAATGTATATTTAGAACAGGATGACACAAATCTCTAAAAGGGGATTAAGAAAGATGGTTAGGCAACAAACCCTGTGTTACGTTCCTTTTTGCCACCCATGGAATGGAGGCTGTAGAGCGGGGGTGGGGAACCTTTTCCCTCCCAGGGGCCACTTGGAAAGCTTGCACAAGCTCTGAGGACCACACAGAAGTTGGAGAAGGGATGCTTAAGGGATGCACTCAAGGAAAGGAGGGCCCAAATGATCCGTATCATGGATTTGTGCCATGGAACTGTCCCATATCCTTGTTTGCATGCCCTCATCTCTGTTCCCTTCCTATGAGCTCAGTTTTTTCAGTGATTGGAGGTAAGAACTGGATCCAAGGGCCAGCTTCAGGAAGTGGAAAGGGGCCACATAAAAACTTGCTGTGGGCCGCATTGGGTTCCCCACCCTTGCTATAGAGTTTACAGTGTTCTAAAGATTCGATGGGGAGACATGAAAAGGTTCCAATGTTGTCCACGCAATGACAAAATTTTACAGGCTAAGCATGTGATTGGATAGATCTATTCATGCAATAGTTCAAAATTAACCACTCTCACTGTCAAATGCAAGATGGTAGCAAGTATATGTATTGTGTTTTCATAGCACTTTTTGGTTTTTTTTAAATTATAAGCATTCTTTTTTTAAAAAAGTAGTTGTGGCCCTTTGTCACAGTCCTTTTCTTCTTTCTTCTTCTTCTTCTTCTTCTTCTTCTACATTAATACAACATTTTTGTTTCTTAACTCTCTTAATTTGAGTCCTTTCATGGAGCAACAACTGATTATAAAATACAAAATGAATGATTGGTTTTTGCAAGCAAGAGGTAAATACTAGGGTGCCCCAATGTTTTGAATTGGATTAGGTGCTGTTTTACATGACTTACAGAGTTTTGGCATGAGAACACAGTGGCGTCTGACTCTTGGTGAGGCAGAGGTATGTGGGTGTCTGAGCTGGGCTGGCGGGGAGGAGGGAGTTGGAGTGGCACCCGCACACACACCTGCAGAGGGAGAGACTTGGGCTCCATGCCAGGCCTGGCTGGTGTGGGATATTGTTTTAGTATATTATTTGAGTGGCAGTGACAACCAGAGCATCAAATTGTCACCAAAAATAAATAATTTGCACTGAACACTTTCTAATTTTAACAGCTGAATAATGCAGATTTTGGTGCATTTAATCAGAGAATTTAGGCATTTGTTTTCCCTGATAATTTCCAATTTTTTGGCAGAGAAAACTAGGAACCCTGGTTATCACTCAAGAATGAGATCTTGCAGTTGTTATAGGTAATTCACTGCATAATGCAATGTAATGTGCTACAGCAGTCAAAAAGACAAGTTAGGAACTATAAGGAAAGGAATATGCAATACAAAAAATAGGTCACGTTGTGGTTCATTTGTATCTTGAATATTGTATGTAGCTTGGGTCGTTTCATCTCAAATAGGATGTAGTATGACTGAAAGAGGTACAGAGAAGGGCAACAGTAATAATTAGGGACATAGAATAACTTCCATATACGGAGTTTTAAAAGATTAGGATTAGAAATGGACAACGAGGAGGAACTGGAGGAACTTTGAGGTTCCCTTCCAACTTCTGTGATTCTCTGGTTAAGGGCACTTTCACACATGCAGGAATGCATCCTTTGAAGGTCCAGAGAGGGGGCTACCCACGCAAAGCAGTTGCATCTTTGATCATGTGGCAGTGCCCAGAGGTGCAAGATTGAAGCTTCTATGCACATTTAGAAATGGACCTTCAAAGGCCACATTCCTGCATGTGTGAAAATGCCCTAAGAAGGAGTGTGGATGGTATCGAGAAAGCGAATCGGAACAGTTTACCATTTCTCATAAGAATTAAGAGACAACAAATAGAAATAATGGACAGCAGATTTAAAAACAAAAGGGAAATATATTTTCACATCATGCATGGTAGAGGCCTGTAGTGTAAATAGGAATTTGTGCCAGAAAAGAATGAAGTTAAGACTATCTATGACTATTTCCCAGAATGGAGGAGTGACCTCATTTTTACTGTTTTCCTAAACCTCTTATTGCCGAAAGCTAGAACAATAGAATCTTAGTATTGGTAGTGACCTGAGAGGTTATCTAGTCCAACCCCCTGCTCAGTGCAGGAAATCTACAGCTACAGCATCCCTAACAGATGACTATCCAACCTCTGTTTCAAAATGTCCAAAGGAGGAGAGCCCACCACCGTCCTAGACAGTCTCTTCCACTGTCAAACAGCTCTTAAAATTAGGAAGTTCTTAATGTTTAGCTAAAATCTGCTTTCTTGTAATTTGAGCCCATTCGTTCTAGTCTTACTCTCAGGAGCGATGGAGAATAAGTGTGCTCCATCTTCTATGCAACAGTCCTTCAAATATTTGAAGACAGCTGTCATGTCTCCCCTTAGTCTTCTCTCTTCCAGGCTAGACATACCCAGCTCCTTCAACCTTTCCTCATAGGACTTGGTTTCCAGACCCCTGACCATCTTTGTCGCTTTCCTCTGAACCTGTTCCAATTTGTCAATGTCCTTCTTAAAATTCGGTGCCCAGAACTGGACATAGGACTCCAGATGAGGTCTGACCAGCGCAGAATAGAGCGGAACTGTTACTTCTCATGACCGTGACACTATGCTTCTGTTAATGTGACCTAAAATTACATTAGCCTTTTTAGCAGCTGCAGCACACTGCTGACTCATGTTCACCTTGTGATCAACTACAACCCCTAGGTCCTTTTCACATGTACTGCTGCCAAGCCAGGTATCGCCCATCCTATATTTATGCATTTGAATTTTTTTACCCAAGTGCAGAACTACATTTATCTCTGTTGAATTTCATTTGGTTAGTTTTGGCCCAACTTTCCATCCTGCCAAGATCATTTTGAATTTTGTTTCTGTCTTCAAAGGTGTTAGCTATCCCTCCCAGTTTTGTGTCATTTGCAAATTTGATAAGCATCACCTCTACGCCTTCATCCAAGTCATTAATAAAGATGTTGAACAGTATAGAGCCCAGAATTGAGCCCTAAGGCACCCCACTCGGTACCTCCATCCAGATTGATGGGGAGCCATTTATAAGCACACTCTTTCAGGATGGTTCTTCAACCAGCTGTAAATCCACCTAACCGTAGTATTATCTAACATAGGAGCATGAGAAGTGCCATACTGAGTCAGATCAGTGGTCCATTTAGCCTATGTTTTATCAGCTTGTCAAGAAGGATATCATTTATTTATTTATTTTATTTCTTAAAACTTATATCCCGCCCCTCCTGCTGAAAGGCAACTTGGGGCGGTGAACACCACACACAAAAAATTCAACAATAAAATATTTTAAAATAAATCTACAAATTTTAAGACAAATCATAAAAATTCACCCTCCCTCCCAAACTCCACCTTCCCACGCCAAAAGCCTGGCAGAACAGCCAGATCTTACACAAACACTGAAACAACAGGAGGGTGGGGGCCAACCGAGCCTCCTCTGGGAGTGAATTCCACAGCACAGGGGCAGCCACCGATAAAGGTCTCACATCAGTAGCCACCCATCTCGTCCGGGGAACTTCCAAAAAGGCCCCCACGGACAATCTCAGGGGGTCGCACGGGCACATGGGGAGTGAGGCGATCCCTTAGATAGGCAGGGCACAGGCCATGAAGGGCTTTGAAGGTCAAAACCAGCACCTTGAGCCTAGCCTGGTGCTTTATAGGCAGCCAGTGCAGAGGCCGGAGCACAGGTGTCATGTGCTCCCTGTGGCCTGCCTCCGTAAGGAGACGAGCTGCGGCATTCTCCACTAGCTGCAGCCTCTGGACCAGCTTCTCGGGCAGCCCCACGTAGAGCACATTTCAGTAATCCAGCCTCAAGGTGATGAAGGCATGGATGACAGTGGCGAGGTCGGAGTTTGAGAGATACGGCCAAAGCCGCCGGACAAGATGTAACTGCTGAAACGCAGTCCCCGCTACAGCCACAACCTGAGATTCCAGGCTGAGCCGTGAATCGAGGCGTGCACCCAGACTCTGTATCTGCGAGACCATGGGAGGGCGAACCCCCCCCAAGAGGAGATTCAACCACTCCCAGGCCCTCACCCACCAACATCACCTCCGTCTTGTCAGGATTCAGCTGCAGATGGCTCAACCTCATCCAAGCCCCCACAGCTGACAGGCACTGGGAAAATAAGGAGACTGCATGGCCTGGGTCGATGGAAGACTGTCTCTTATACACATCTAGATGTGTATAAGAGACACGATCTCCCCTAATGGTTGCATATAGATGTTAAACAAGAGGGGGACAAAATGGCACCCTGCGGGACTCCACACGTGAGGTCCGACGGGGAAGACGTACATTCTCCCAAGACCACCCGGTGAGTTCTCCCAGCCAGGAATGAACGAAACCAGTCCAAGACCGTCCCGGCAAGTCACCAACACCTCATGATCAACTGTGTCGAACACAGCTGAAAGGTCTAGCAGGGCCAGTGAGGTCTGACGACCCTGGTCCAATGCTAGATGGAGATCGTCAATCAAAGCCACCAATGCAGTCTCCGTACCATACCCAGGCCGAAACCCGGACTGAGAGGGGTCAAGAAACCAGTGCGGTCCAGGTGTTCTTGGAGCTGCCGTGCCACAGCCTGTTCAATAACCTTCCCTAAAAAGGGAAGATTAGAGACCGGCCGATAACTGGCAGGAACATCAGCGTCAAGAGATGTTTCTTGAGCAGGGGCCTAACCACAGCTTCTTTGCTGCCTGCACCACCACAGCATAGGCCTTTAAACTGCTCTTATGCTGCGATCGATCATACTCATCGCGAGTCCAGTGCCACCATCGCTCCAACCGCCTGCTCTCCTGCTTCAAACACCACAGGCCCTCAGTAAACCGAGGAGACCTGCGGGAGACTCGGGAAGGCAGCGGACACCTGGGAGCCACTCTGTCAATGGTCTCTGCCAACAAGGTGTTCCAGAAGGCTACGACATCATCGACTGAGTGGGGGTCAAGGTCCAGGGGAAACTCCTCCAGAGCATTCCAGAACCGATCCGGTTCCATAAGTCTCCGGGGACAGACTGATCTAATAAGTCCTGCACCCTGTTGGGGGCTGACATGCGCCAGGATGCACGCCTAAAGGAGGTAATGGTCAGACTGTCAAATGCTGTGCTGAAATCAAGATATACTACGCCCACAGCATTCCCATGATCTAATAAACTAGTAACGCGATCTAGATCCGTGCCCGTCCTGCTCATCTCCTGGCTGGTTAAGGCCAGCCAGGAGACATTAGGGACGTTGCTGGCTGGGGTAGTCGGTGCCTCCCTGCGGGAGTGCAGGGTGCCTGGGTGTGTCAAGGAGACCCAAGTGCGCCCCTTGCTAAAAAAAACCATCTTTGGACATTGACTCTCTTGGCAGTTATCGGCCGATCTCTAACCTTCTATTTTTAGAGAAGGTTATTGAACAGGTAGTGGCTCGGCAGCTCATACATCTGGATCAGACCAGTTTTCTGGATCCCTCGTGGTCTGACTTTTGTCCCCGTTATGGCACTGAGACTGCACTTGTGGCCTTGGCTGACGGCCTCTGCCATGAGTTGGATCATGGCCGTTCGACTATGCTCGTCCTGTTAGATCTGTTGGCTGCCTTTAATACCATTGAGCACAAGGTGTTGGTGACTCGTTTACAGGACTGAGCTGGCATGGGCGGAATTGTTCTTAAGCTTCCGTTCCTTCATGGCCAGGACATCTCAGCGTGTGGTGCGCCCAAGCACTTTGAGTGAGTGGGGAGGGATTCTAACAGGCAGAACCCTGGGTGTCCATCATGCGTACTCAGGCAGACTCCATGCACTCCCTCAACCACAGACCAGCCGTGCATACAATTAATTGGGGCTGCCGTTTCCCCCCCCCCCCCCCCCAATTCTAGCAGTACCCCCGCCTTAATCCCTGCCCAACTGCCTGCCCTCTGCCATGACATACCTCCCCAGACACCATGGAAACATAAAGCCAATAACCTTTTCCTGCCCAGGATACAGTTAGCCACTGCAGCTACTGTTAATCCCGGGCTACAACAAAGGTTGATGTTACTGGGCAGGACATGCAGGAAGCTGCTGTCCGAGCTTCTGTCTTCCATAGCCTTGACTTTTCTCTCTTGCATCTCAAGAGAGATGCTTTGAGCCAACATGGTGTTGTATTTCACATGTGTGTTCTTTAAGAGCTCCCCAGAGAGCTCCCAGCAGGGCTGTGGGCAGGACCAGGGAGGTGACCGGGCTGCGGACCTGTCTGCTGACGTGGGTGGAAGCCCCTGTTCAAACAAGTGGGGATGTGTGGGTGCCTGTTTCTTGCCCTCCACGGGACACTCTGCATTTTTTCCAGGAATACTCCATGAGTGATGGGTCATGGGAGCACACTTCCTCTTGCATCACCTTCACACAAGCAGTTGGATGCGTGGACAGTGGGTGGCCATGCATGGACACATCTCATTTAAAAACACCCTTATCATATGTATCATATTACATGTTACATGTTAATGCTAGCTTAAAAAATTAGGTGGCAGAAGTAAAAGCTAGAAATTGCAAAATTATTACTGCATTTTAAAAAGTTGTTGAAGCAGGGTTTCTTTCCCTTGTGTTGTATATTTTTGTGAAATTGGAGAGAAATTGAATATAGCAGCTCTTTACAACTGATTGTTTAATCCCATAAGTAACAATTAATTGCCAACTGTTTTTCCACAGTATCCCTTTACTCATTTGTTTTAATAATAATAATTCTTTAATTACTGGATTATAAAATACACAAATTCTTAAATTACTGGATTATAAAACACACATCCGTGTTGAGCAAATAATAATTCCACATTTTTATAAACGTAGATAGATTAGGTAGAAGATGAGAGCCAAGTTTGCTCTAAGAAGTTTTGCACTGCATTTTTCATCTGTTGTACAATTAGCATCTTAATTTCAATTGTTCTTTTGTCTTCTGAATATAATTTCATCTAGACAATGAGAGTGATTTTTATCACTATCAGTGGAATATGTATAGTGGAACGATATCTAGATTTGCAGACTTGCAATCTCTTATTAAATGCTTACTCCAGACAAACATTCTAATTTAATTTCAGCTAGGTAATAGCGATTCAGGATGACTGAAAGATCACTAAACCTAAGCCAAGGTCCTTCAATATTGATTCTGTTCCACGTGTTAGTGTATTAAATGATAGATACTAACAAGAGATCTATATAATCTTATTCATGTACATAGCTAGAAACATCTCTTATCTTTCTCTTTGTGGCCTCTTACCAAGCTTTTTTTTTTTCCTTTTTGTTACCTTACTCCTTTTTGAGACATGCCTGATTTAGCTTGTCAACTTTTCAGGGCAGAGACTTGTTCTTGTTTTCCAACTTTTATGCATGTTGTACTGCCAAACCAATAAGATGATAAACCCTGTCTAAATCAGATTGGCTAGAAGACCTGTTGCAGATTACCAAATTTAACAAAATCGTAATTTAAGGGCACAATCCTCCTTCTATTGAAGTCAGTGGCTCAGCTCCTGTTAGCTTTAATGTTGGAAGAGTTCTCTCTGTGTTAACAAACAGAAGTGAGGGGTGCAAAGGGAAGGTACAACATCCCATGTATTTATTTTGATGTGTACTTAATAGGATAGTAGCCATGAATTGCTTAAGTTATTTTCCTTATCCCTTTGTACATACCAATCTTTTTACTGTTGTCAGAGGAGAGATGAGAGTTCCTGAAGAAGCACTTAAGGTAAGAATGCAGTCCCTACTACTTATTACTAGACTCGTACACAGCATTGTCCCTACTTCTGTTGCTACTATTCCTCGCTTATTTTACTATAATATTCTAGGTTTATTTTTGCTTTTCTTTTTTCTAAAATTCATCTCTAGCATGAAAAATTTACAAGTCAACTTCAGTTATCCCAAAAATCCTTAGACACAGAAGGATCAAAACCACTCGACTCCAGAGTTGCAGAACTTAAATGTTTAGATGCCACAAGTGAAGTGCATCACAAAGCTACAGAGGCATTGAAATCTGAAGAAAAGGGTATGGGTGAGATGTTTTTGCTATTATATGGTTTATAATTGTGCTGTCCAGTTGTTTCTTTCCTCAGACATTTCAGCAGTACTGTAAAAACTTTCCAAAAGAGATTTAGATATATTTTAAAACCATATTCAGGAGTGGTTATGTATGTTTTGAATCCTTAATCTAATTTAACATGGCATCTAAACTTGGCTCTTAAAAACAAGCAGAGTTGTCAGAATTTCCATATTAGTGTTACCCCACCAGTAATAAAGATTTTGTGAGATCTTAATACTGAGTGCAGATTAGAACCTTTATTGCTTTTAGTAGCCATCACTAAGGAATATTTGTTTGTGTATTTTCAGTGTTATATCTACAATTTCAAATATTTTTATTATGTAAAATGTGAAAAATTGGTTGGTTCTTCTGTTAATTATAAAACCACATAATCAAGCTAATGCACCCAATGTAGTCCCTCAGTTTTCTTTTTAATAGCTGTCAGCTACTTGGAACGTTGGCAGTGTTACATAATTTTAACAGTTTTGCATATTCTGTATTCTGATACCAGCGGAAGGTCAATGTGGATAAAACTTTAAAAAAAGAAAAGAAAAAATAACAGAAATAACATGAGATAACTTCTGCTAATGTGATAAACTTGCCTTTTAACTGAAAGAAGGAAATAATGTTTTAAAATGCTAATGCAGTATCATGAGGATGATGGCTGATGATATCATGGCTGTTCTGCCAGGCTTTCAGCAAAGGGAGGTGGGGGGAGGGAAGGGGGAGGATTATGGAGGGTTTTTTCTTTTCTTTTGTGACACCCTATATTGTGGGTTTTATACTGTTTTATATTATTATTATTATTATTATTATTACTGTTTTATATTTTTATTGTATGTTGTATTTTTTTACTGGATTTGTTAGCTGCCCCGTGCTGCTGTTGGCAGGGAGCTGTGGGATAAAAATTTGAATAAATAAATAAATAACAAGTAATCCCTATGTATGCATAAATGCCTAAGCAAACCATTTTAGTTGGACTGTTAGTAAGTGTTTATATTTAGAATGCAGGTCATTTATCCGGTCTTGACATTGCTTCTGTTTTCAAGGACACGCAGGCAGCAAAACGGTTCGTTTTCAACATGCAGTGTGCAAGAGAACTGTTTTTTCTACTTGTCTCAGATATCTAAATATCTGAGGTCACTTAATGGAAACTTTTTAAACTTCTTTTGCTTTGGTACATTTGTATAGACCTTTCTGCCATGCCCCGTGGTACTCCTTTGTACGGACAACCATCTTGGTGGGGTGATGATGAAGCTGAAGAAGAAAATGGCTATAAGCAAGATGGCAAGACTGAAGAAAAAATTCATGAACCTGGAGCTTCAGGTAAGACAACTTAACTAAAAACACTTGAAAATTTTAATAGCTCTTTATTGTAGGTAAGTATCACTCTCAATGTGTGAAACTACATATATGTAGACAAGAAACCAATATCATTTTTATTTTATTTTTTTTACAATTCACTAGCAGTGATGCTTTATTATCAACTGGTCTACCAGAGCAGTAAATGTATGCCCCAAAGCAGTGCACTTCTCCTTCACAATGAAAGTGGGAACAGTTTCTCTCCAAGTAGTAAAAGGATATAAATACTTTTTTTGGAGGTTTTGATAGTTGAAAAATTGCTCAATTTTTACATCATCCCAACCCAGATATAAATGTAATCCTCTGGATCAATTTAGTGACCTACTGTACATTTAATTCCAATTAGAGTGAATGAGATTTTGTCAAAAGTCAAATGGCTGGACAGGAGATAATTGTTCAGTCAAAAGAATTATAAATTTGTCTCGTGTCTTTAGAAACATAGAATTTTAGGAATGGAAGTAGTTTCAAACATAGAATGTTAGGGTTGTGGAAGGGGTATCTACTCCAACCCCTGCTTCATTGCAGGATGTCTCTATCTACAGCATTGTGATCATATGCATTTTTAAATGTTTTATTGTTGAATATTTTTTTTGTTTTTGTGCATGTTGTTCGCCGCCCTGAGCTGCCTTTGGGCAGGAGGGGCGGGATATAAGTTTTGAATAAATAAAAAAAAATTAAAAAATAAAATGCATGTACAGATGGGTTTGGAAAAAATCATGTTCAGTATGACTGGGATAAAAGGCCACTATCATCCACGCTTCAAATTATGTGACCACAATCATCCATTTTTTAATTACTTCGAGACTAGGCTATTGTAACGCACTGTACATGGGACTACCCATGGTGATGGTCCCGAAGCTGCAGCTGGTGCAGAATGCAGCAGCCCATTGTCTTAAGGGGCATGTTTTAAAAGGAATTCAGAGGCGATCCTGGAAACTACAGACCAGTAAGCTTGACATCTGTGCCAGGCAAAATGTTGGATCAGAAACTGGTTGGAAGACAGGACTAAAGGGTAGGACAGTTTTAACAATGGAGAGATGTAAAAAGTAGTGTGCCTCAGGGATCTGTATTGGGACTGGTGCTGTTTAATGTATTTATTAATGATTTGGGAAAGGATGTTAAGAGTCGGGTGATCAAATTTGCAGACGAAACCAAGTTATTCAGGGTAGTTAAAACACAAGCAGACTGTGAAGAACTGCAACGGGATCTTATGACACTGGGTGCCTGGGCATCTAAATGGCAAATGAGATTTAATGTGGACAAGTGCCAAGTGATGCACATAGGGGGAAATAATCCAAACTATGCGTACACAATGCTGGGTACTAAGCTTGGAATTACCACTCAGGAAAAGGATCTGGGGGTGGTTGTGGACAATACAATGAAATCCACAGCGCAGTGCGCAGCAGCAGTCAAAAAAGCAAACAGAATGTTAGGAATTATTCGGAAGGGGATAGAGAATAAAACTGAGGAGGTCATAATGCCTCTATACAAATCAATGGTG
>QEPC01014699.1:30833-43389 GCA_003113815.1 Sphenodon punctatus | reverse complement strand
CTTCAGGTTGGAGAAGAGACGACTGAGAGGAGATAAGATAGAGGTCTATAAAATCATGAGTGGTGTGGAACTAATAAACAAGGAGCAGTTATTTACCCTCTCAACTAGTACTAGAACTAGGGGATACTCCATGAAACTCATGGGTAGCAAGTTTACAACAAATTTTAAAAAAATCTTTTCACTCAACGTATAATTCGGTTGTGGAATCTACTGCCAGAGGCTGTGGTAAGGGCCAGTACTATAGCGGAGTTTAAAAGATGTTTGGGGACAAGTTTCTGGAAGATAGGTCCATTAGCAGCTATTAGCCAGACAGGATCGGGGAACATGATGGGAGCTGGGGGAAAACAATGGGGAATGGATCCCCCATTGTGACCTGTTGGGTGCTTCTCCCAAGCCACCGTGATTGGCCACTGTCGGAGACAGGACGCTGGGCTAGATGGGCCATTGGTCTGACCCAGGATGACACTTCTTATGTTCTTATGGGGACAGACCGTCATGAGCATGTTACACCTATGCGCTGTTAGCTGCACTGGCTGCCTATAGGCTTCCAGGACTGATTCAAGGTGTTGGTGCTTTCCTTAAACAGCCTGGGCCCTACCTACCTGTGGGACCGCCTCACTCCCCAGACCCTGGATTGGCCCAGGCAGTTGACTGGGGGCACCTTTCTTGAAGTCCCCCGGGTTTCCCAGGGTGTGACTATGGAGAGGGTGTTCTCAGTGACCACATCTAAGCTGTGGAACTCCCAGCAGAGACCCGGTTGACCCCAGACCTCCCTTCGTTTTGATGATCATATAACAGCTGGCTCTTCTGCCAGGCTTTTGGTGAGGGAGATAGGTAATGGGAGAGGGCTAGAGGGTTAGGGTGGGTGGGTTTTGTTCTTTTTTTTAATTTTATTAAACTTTTCCCATTGTTATACATTGATTTAATGTATGTTTATATATTTATATTTTTTGCTGCCTGTGGCAGGAGGGGCAGAATAAATGTTTTTAAAATAAAGAAATAAATATAAAATGACCTATACTACTATAAGAATTTGGCCTGTGAGTAGATAAAAACATTCAGTAAACTAGTCAAAAGATTTTTATCTTTATGCATTATTGTCACTCTTCTCCACCAACATTAGTTAGTGATTAAAGCTACATCTATAATATTCATGTTAAATATTTATATTTTGTAATGGGACACTGTTGCAGAATCAATGCATAACTAAAAATTCTGTGTTGCCTTGTTATACAAATGATAGCAGTACACCTTTTTTGTAGTAACATTATGTCCTGTTGTCATAACCAAATGTGGGCTTAACATTAATTCTGTATTTAGTGCAAAATCCCCAATAGTGCAGAACTCTCCTATATTGTACCGGTATACGTAAACAGCCTTTCCTTTTAGTTATGCTATTAAAAGCAAATGTCTGTGTAAAATTTAGCCATATACTCTACAAAATTGAGTGTCTAAAGTTAGGGTCCCGAATCCATGCTTAGTTAATTTATAAAAATGGTCTGCTTTTTCAGGCATCCCAGTACAGTTAGTACATTATTTTTGTGTTCCCCTCCTGTAACACCACTTGCCTCTTTGTAATGATGACTCCTTTTGTGCATGGCTTGAAAGAAGGCATGAATGTCTCTTTAAAAATAATGAAGAGAAACTTGAAAATGTAATGAATTTAAGATCAAATACCTTTGCGTTTCTTATAACAGAGAGCTGTTTTCTATGGAGAAACCTTGAATTTACTCTTTTCAGTGCCAGTAGTCCTAAAGAGTAAATTCTAGTGGGTTTGGAATACTGTTAGAGGGCAAATGTCTTTGCATTTCTTAGAACAGTTCTGTTTTCTATGGATATGCTTTTAATTTACTCTTTCTGGTGCCAATAGTCCTACAGAGTAAGTTCTAGTGAGTTTGGAATACTGTGCAGAGGTATCCTTTGAGGATTTTGTGTTTGTATTTTTTAACACAGTGTACAAAAGAGATTTTAATTCACTTTGTGATTTTATGACTGGTTCTGAGTCTTGTACAGTTGGACTCAGAAATGAGAAATATGCAAGTCCTCAGAAGCTGCCCAGATAAGGTTCCTCTTCATTCTTCTTCCTAGTTGAAAAATTGTTTGTGCGAGATAGTGTTAATGGTGAAAAGTGTTTCACTATGTGCTGCTGTCTGTGAAGGTAAGTCCAAAAGTGAGCCTTGACATTACAGCACTCCTATTACTGAGTTCCCAGATGAACTCTCTCAGCTCTTCTGTCTCCTTAAGACTTGAGAGAGTGTATAGTTACCGTGTTAGACACTGAAGAAGTGGAGTCATTGTTCAGGTGACAACTTCTATTGGACCCATTTTTGTTGGTGAGGCTGTGCAAGCTTTACACTGAGCCCTTTCTCAGGCTTGTAAAAAGTCCTTAAGTCTCGTATTTTATATTGGAGACTGTATGGTTTTTGTGACAGCATAAAATCATCTTGTGTTTGTTTTGTTTTTTGGAGTTTGGGGAGCATAGAACATCAGTTGCAAGACTTACTACTTCTCGCTTGCCTGCCTTTCCTAAACAGCTTAGAGACTATCTTTGCCATCTTCTCTGCTGCTCAGGCTGAAGCCAGCAACTGTGACTTCCTTCCCGTTGTATGGCAGGATTTGTGAGTGGTGTTGTTAATCAGAGAAATAATATTATTTATGAATATATACAAGGATATATAAAATACAGTATTTTATTGAAGAACCAGGAGAAATTAGAGACCTGTTAATGAAGAATAAATTTAAAGGGATGATTAGAGAGGGAGCGCTCTAATAGTTAAGGTGCGTTACACCCTCCGTTATAAAACCCCAACGTTTTATTTGCTATAAAATTGGCATGATAAACGTTAGGATCGTGAAATTTGTGGTGACCGATCACTGGAGTAAGCTTTTCACGCTGTCCAAATGTCAGCTGAATCGGTTGGATAACAGCTGAGGTATCACAGTTTGAAAACTGTACTTTGAAAGCCTGTCGTTTTAAAAGTTAGACCATCTTGATCTCGGCATGATAAAGAGGTTTTGTGGTGTTTGGGAGGAGGTGTAAGCCTTTTAGAAAATTCAAGGATGCTGCCAGTGGGTACCTTCTGGTTTATTTTTTGTGAATCCAGTTATTAGTTTTAAAGTTTTGACATCTTGAAAATTCAATGTTAGCCTATGGAGACCATCCTGAGTGTGGAGTGCTTGCAAACATTCGTTGTGTAATGCCGATACTGTTTAAAAGCAAACAGTCTTGAATATGGGGAACTAAAACTCCCAGCAGGCACTGCTTGCCAGAGCCTATCAGTGCTGGGGAAAGAGAGGGAACTGCACCTCCCAAGGGGCAGTGTGAGTGACTGGTCAGCCATGTTTAGAGCTGATCTGGTGGGAAGAAAAGGACAACAAGGCATGTGAAAGGGAGAGAGCTGAAGGTCATTCTGATCCGACCCCACACAACTGGCGCCTCGGCTTGGAGGCCAGGGACACCAAGATGGCTAAACAGAGCTAGCTAATCCTGCAGTGCTGTTTGGGGTGGCTGGTCGTGCCCCCTAAACCCACCCAGAATCACAGAGTGCATGGATTTCAGTGACAGCCCTTCTTCCTTCAAAAACGTGTGGTGTCTGGGCTGCGGCTCCAATGGTGCGTCCCATTGGAGGAGTATGACTGAGGCCGGAGCGCTGGAGTTTGCCTGAGATGGTCCCAGGTACAGGAAGAGGGCAGAGGTTTATCCCAGAGACATGGGCAGGAGGCTACAGGCAGGATGGAAAGGAATTGATCTTCTTTCAACGCTTCTCCCTCTGACTTTCCCAACCCCACTAAGGAATGACGGGTAAGCGGGTGCTCTGGGCTGATACAGTGGATGTACTGCAGGAGGGGGGCAGGAAGATGGTGGGGTCCTGTGCAGAGCAGCCCTGTGGTACAGAATGGCAAGTGTAGTCCTCTTGGGAGGACTCTAAAAGCAAGCCTCTGCCCAGGGAGGGAAATCCTATGGAGGAGCAGGGAGAGAGCATACACAAAGGAGGGGGGGGATTAAGGGGAGAGAGTAGGAGCACAGAGCCTTTGTAAATAGCTTCCACAGGGGGAGCACTTTACAGAGAGCAGCTTTATTGGGGATACAGAATATGGAACCCAGCATGGGGGAGGTCTGCAGAGTGGGCAGCGTTGTGCAAGAAAGGGAGCCCTGTCCAAGGGAGAGTAAAATGGGGGAGTCCTGTAGAGACAGAGAGCTGCAGAATAATGGCTATAATTATGAGCCCTGGACTGAGAAGAACTGAGTGTGAGGGAGCTTTGTACAGGGGGAGAGCTGCAGGATGGGCAGCGTTATGCCAGGTGGAGAGTCCTGTACATGAGCACAGCAGCATCAGGGAGCCCTGTACGATGAGTGAACTAGCCAGGGGATCCTGTACAGGGGGAGGTCCTTATAGAAAGCAGAATGGCCAGTGTTGCACAAGGAAAAGAGCTCTGACAGTGGGGAGTAGAGTGGAAGACTCCTGTACAAGCCAGGAGCTAGAGAGATCATAGAGAGCAGTTCTTGGAAGTTTGCAATGCTTAAACTGAACCAAAGTTGTTGTATTCTTAGTAAAGCAGGCAGCTGCCGGTAAAAATCCAGCTTTGACTTGCTTGCTGTTTGAAGGAAGTAACCTTCTAAACTGAAGGGTGCAGCTCTTCCACCTTGGCCTCCCTTAAACTCTGCTCCCATAGTGGCTATGCTGTTCAGCATTCTACTGCACCACCAGAACAAATTTTCTCCATTGCATTGTGTTTAACAAAAAACGTGGATATTCCATAATAAAAAAAAATCTGGTTTTACAAGAAGAGTTAAGACTCCTGCAAATTCAATCATGTACTAAAATGCATGGAAATTGCAAGTTAAGGCACCTGCCTGCCTTAACTTCCATGCCATGTTAGCAGTAAAGACATTGTAGATTCTTGCATATTGTGCTCACTTACAATTTAGGCTCCAAGTACCCACACTTTGCCTTCGTCTTTCAGCCCCAATCCTCTTCCTCTTTGCAGGTTGGGGGCAATACTGAAACTGGGGGCAGGAGGGAGGGCTGGCCCTCCCTCACACCCTCTGTAAGAAAGAGAGAATGTAGGAGTTCTGGCTCCCACCCCTTCTCCCCCTCTAATCTACTTGGTCCCAGCCCTGTAACAGAGAACTCAGGACTCCTGGCTTCCAGCCTCTCCACCCCACTCTAATCCAGTAGACTGCGCTCCCTTCATAGGCAACTCAATAGTCCTCGTTCCAAGCCTGTTCTCCTCTCCTGTGCTCTCAACCTTGTAACAGACAACCCAGGAGACCTGGGCCCAAGCTGCCCCTCTAACCCTGTAGCCCCCACTTCCCTCACAGAGGAAAGTCCTGGGAATGTTTGTCTGTGTCGTATGGAACAGAAGTGTGTGTGAGGAATGACCACAAAAAAACAAAACACAGGAGGGGAAATGGAATAACAGGGAGGGAGGCTATTGGTCAGCTATGATAAGTGGGGGAAATGATAGGACTGCTTCCTCAGATATTTCATCAGTCTTCCAAATTATTTATTTCACTCAGAATCTTGTTGTTGTAACTATTTCTAATTCCTCCTGTCATTCCACCCACTTACTTAATCCTGCACACTTTGTATTTTTCCCTGTCATTCCAACCATTCCACTTACTGTATCTCGTGCCTTCCTTATCATTTCACACCCTCGTGCCTTCCCTGTGTACTCCCAATGATACAACTGTGTTGTATAATTTCACAATCATTTAATTAGATGTTGGAATGACAATAGTATTTATATAGAAATTGGCACTGCCGTTGCCTCCATTCCTTCCAATGGCTATTCCATTTTATTAATTTCAATGCACACCCAACTTAGTTTTAATTAAACATTTGTATGCAACTCTTCACTATGCTCTGGGAGGGCAGTGAAGACTAGTGGGTAAGACTGACGGTTGTGAGCCATTAGTCAGCTGTCCCATTCTCCCCAACTGAAATGAAAGGATAGAGGGAAAGGAGGGGGTGAGGGGCCAGCTCACGTCCTTCTGTCCTCAGCTTCTGTTTTGCCCCCAACCTGCAAAGAGGAAGAAGATGGGGGCTGAAAGTCGAAGGCAGAGTGTGGGTGCATGGAGCCTAAGTTGTAAGTGAGCACAATATGTGAGACTGTACAATGTCTTTACTGCTAACATGGCACGGAAGTTAAGGCGGGAGCCTTAACTTACAATTTCCATGCTTTTTAGCGCATGATTGAATTTGCAAGAGCGTTAACTCTTCTTGTAAAGTGAAGGTTTTTTGATTAGGGAATTTTAATATTTGTACAGACTTTTTTCTTTAGCTTAATACCATACTTTTAAATGTGCCAAAGAATGCAATATTTTATTAGTCATCTTTTTTGGCTTAACTTTTTTTTTTTTTTTTTTTTAAAGAATGTGACCATATCCTTTGGCTAAACACTGACAGTACTCCAGCATGATGCACACCTTGTTCCTTGTCATATTTTTCATGATCCCAAAGGCTGCAGAGCTCCTCACAGGGCAGCGCATAGCGACGAGATCACACTTGTGCGAACTGTACACAAACCATGCTCGTGTTGTTTCAGATCCTAGTTGAACTTATAGGTGTGGTGACCCATACAATTTCCACACAGTTTCCTCTGTGCGTGCAGAGTCCTTGGTGCGTGTGGGAGTTCTGGATCGTGCCCATAGTGTATAATGCAATTCACTATACTTATGTTCATAAATCATAACACTAAAAAGAGTACTGTGACAGTGTGGCCTATCTTCTCTTCTGCCATCTCAATTCAAAACAAAGATAAGGAAAAACAAGTACTGATTAAACCACTGTCCACATCTGACTTATGCCTTTTTCACCCGGGCACCCCTTCCCCCCCCCCCCCGCCCACGTGTGCAGGGGGGCGCCTGTGTGAATGCCGTAGTGGGTGTGAGAGGGATGGGGATGCCCATAGGAACTCTGCAGGTGGTGCGTGGCGGTGCGTCCGCACTCCACCCATATCCCCACATGGAGGAACAGGCGCCAGTGCCTGATGCTGCATGCGTGGAGATGGGCGGGGGTCCATGGGAACTCACCCCCACGCACCATGGCCTATATGAAAAAGGCCTTAATGTCAGAAGGGAAGGACGAGAGTTTGTTCTAGAGAAGAACTTAAACAACGTAAATGGAAAGCTCAAGGTGATTATGTGCTTAATACTAGCAAAACTTTGAGAGATAAAATGAAAATTGAGAGATCAGGTGTGTGTATTATATGTATTTATTTATATAATCTATTTTTCATTCTTTTTGCTGAGTAGTGTCCTGTTTTCTTTTGAAAGTATTTGCTATGTTAAATCATTGTAATAAAAATACATTCCAAGAACTTCTCTGTACATATCACTGAGAGAGAAAGAAATGTTGACATTGGAAAGCGAGTAGAAGTAAGAAACATTGTAGAAAAATTCCAAACTGTCCAGGCTGAGGTGGTTGGAACATGTTCTGACAGATGAAGGAAATAAATTGAGAAAAATGATGGAGATACGGGTTGAGGAAAAGAGGAGGAGGGGAAGAGAGAAATTGAGATGGAATGATCTACTGGTAAATAACATGAGGCAAGTGGGGCAAAAATAGATGTTAAAGAATATTTTAACTTGAGAAGGAAGATTAAACTGACTGACCCTACATTTGAGTGGGACTGAAGGCTGAAAGAAGAAGTTTCTCTATTTTAACTATAATTTATTCCAAAAAAGAATGAAATTTAGTCTGTGACAGAATATAGTGAATAGATTTTTACAAAAGCATTGACTAAAAAAAGCAAAAATCCAAACCCCAGATGTTACACTTTTTTGTTTCCTTTTAAAATATTTACATTAAAAGAGTATACAAATAAGAACCCACAGAGAAAAGTGTTTCCCTCCCCGCCCTTCCATCACTTAAGCTAGCATCAGACATTCAAAACCTGCATGAGTGAGTCATTACATCCCTGTATCTCATGCAGAATATATATCTGAGTTGGCAGAATGCTTGAGAAGACCGATCAGGAAGAAACCATATTTGTCTTTTCAGGATAGCTTTGTGGGTTTCCCTGCCCCCAAAGATTTTGTAACACGGTGAGCAGGCGTTCTATTGGCCAAAGTCAACTGCGCCTTTGAGAGCCTGCTTTCCCCAGTCATTGTCAATAAGTGAATTATACAACTTGAAATTGCAGGACTGCAGCAGCCTATAAAAACCTGTACAGCCCCACAATAAGAGGAAGAGAGGCTAGGAGATAGAGATTTGTATAGTGCTTTCTTCAGCCTTGAGAGACCCTGAAAAAGCCTTGAAGTTGCTGCAGTAAACTGCAGGTAGGAGTTTGACTGGGTAAAGTAAGCTCCTCAGGAAGTCAGTTGTTCGATTTGGCTGAATGGAAGACAGTGATTTGTTTAACCACTTTATGTAAGTAAAAATATACTGGTGACTGGTAGGCAGTCGTGAATCTGGAAAGACCTTAGAAGAGCTCGTGATGATCCATGCCCTTTTTACAGACCTACCGTACTGTTACTCTGATCTCTCGATTCTAGTGGTTGTGAAAAGAATACTATGGATTTTTTGCACGTTCTATATTCTTTAAATTGCTTCAGTGGCACATAATTACTTAGGCAAATTCCTTATAAGATTTTGGTGCTTCCATGACTATTATTCAGTAGTCTTACCTGCTTAGACAAATTATTATATGTACATCTTTTAACATAGAAACTAGAAATTGGAAAACCAGGAATACATGATAAAGTATTTTTACTTTTAAATGGAACCTGTGTGAGATTTCACACCACAAATGTGTGTTACTATTTTAGAACCAACTTGTGATCTAGCACTTACCCTTTAGGGCAATAAATGTAACACATTGTGCTTCACTACATAGTAACGTCTTTTTAAAACAAACAGATCTGGGGCTTTTACAAAACAACCCACAACAAATCCCATTAAACAGCATTTTTAATTCAAGGCTTCCTGGAACAATAAATTATAGATTAACCCATATTTATAATTCTTTAAACTTTTGTTTAACAAGCCTAAAATCTCATATTTATAATTCTTTAAACTTTTGTTTAAACAGCCTAAAATTCCAATGACAAATTTGCATTATTTCAACAAAGTAATCTAAGAGCCTCTTTTGACTTTTACAATGGGAAAAAAATAAAGTCAAAATGTTGTTCCTTGAATACAAGGGAAGGGATACATTAGAGGAGATGGGCACAGTTTAATGAGGAGATTAATCTGGGAGTCCTATCACTGTTAAGCCAGCTATATACAATTATCCTTTACAGTCTCAAGTTAATAAGATTATTTTGGTATTACTGTCTTTCAGCCTTAATGACAACCTCTGATGGAAAGTCTTTGTATTAAACTGAGCTCAGTAGACGCCACTTCAAAACTACAGTATTTTTTTTTCTCCTGTTAGAGGATATATCTATTTAATCTTTCTGAATTATTGATCCATAAAGTAATGTAGGCATGAGTGGTAGCTTGTGTACATTGTACACTCTACTGCTGCTTTTGACTTCAGTTTAAGGTACTCCTTTTCATTGTTGATAGTGCCCAGTAGTCGTCTTTGAGGGTCTCTTTGCACACACTGTTGGGTCTCAGCACCTCTGTTGTCGAACTTTCAGAGCTGCCTTGAAGACGTGTCTAGGTGAGAGGAAATGATCGCCCTTTATTCAGAGAAGGGGTTCTTTGTGACTTTCATAGTATCTGCAAATTCACGTCCAGCTGAGCTTTTCCGGGTGGTGAGGGGGCTGGTCAGTCCGTCCTTCCTCCGCCTGGAACTGAAATCTTCCAGTGCTCGCTGTGACATATTTATTGACTTTTTTGTTAATAAAATTGCTCGTATTAACCACGACTTAGAAACCACACTTGATGCAATGGGAGAAGAAGAGGTTATGGAAGTCCCGTCTTGTCCAGTTTTATGGGATCAGTTTTAGTGTCACCCACAGATGTGGGGATGTCCTGGGCGCTGTTAGAGCTACCTTTTGTAAACTGGATCCATGTCCGTCCTGGCTGGTTAAGGCCAGTCGGGAGACATTGGGGCTGTTGGGGGTGTGCAGTGCCTCCTGTAGGGAGGGTAGAGTTCCAGGATGCCTCACAGAGGCGGTGATATGACCTCTGCTCAAGAAACCATCGCTTGACATGGACTTCCTTTCCAGCTATAGGCTAGTCTCTAACCTTCCCTTTTTAGTGAAGGTTATTGAACAGGTGGTGGCTCAGCAGCTTCAGGGGCATTTGGACACTGTCAGTTTTCTGGATCACTCGCAATCCAGCTTTTGCCCGGGTTACGATAGTAAGACTGTGCTTGTGGCTTTGATTGACGGCATTCATCACAAGTTGGATCTGGGTCGTTCAACCCTTTTGATCCTGTTAGATCTGTCAGCTACATTTGACACGGTTTGATCGTGAGATGTTGGTGACCCGCATGTAGGACCAAGCCAGGGTGGGCGGAATTGTTCTTGAATGGTTCCGTTTTTTCCTGGCCGGAAGGACTCAGCAGGTGGTACTGGGGGACTGTTCTTCGTCTCCCTGGAACTTCACGTGTGAAGTTCCACACGGTTCTATTCTGTCCCCTCTCCTGTTCAACGTGTACATGCAGCCTCTGGGCAAGGTCATGAGGGGGGTTTGGTGTTCGGTGTCATCAGTATGATGCTGATTTCACCCTATGTTACCTCTCATTTTTAGCTGATTCAGGCCTGGAAGTCTTGGTGCCTGGCCTGGATGAGGGCAAGCTGTCTGAAGCTGCATCCCAACAAGACAAAGGTGATGCTGGTGGAAGGAACTGAGGGGTTGGTGGCCCCCATCATTGATGGGGTTCGCCCCCCCTTTGGTCCCTCAGGTTCTGAGTCGGGGGTGCTCCTCAATTCACAGCTCCGTCTGGATGCTGAGGTGGGGGCTGTGGTGAGGAGTGCATTATGTAAATTACATCTGGTATGGCGGCTTCAGCCATACATCTCAGACTCTGACCATGCCACTATCTTCCATGCTTTCATCACCTCTAGACTGGACTACTACAATGCGTTTTACATGGGACTACCCTTGGTGATGGTTCGGAGACTGCAGCTGGTGCAGAACGTGGCAGCCCATCTCCTTACGGGAGCACATTGCTCCATTTGTTGCACTGACTGCCTATAGCCTTCCAGGCCCAATGCAGGGTGGTGGTGGTTACCTATAAAGCCCTATACGGTCTGTGCCCTTACCTACCTGCAGGACCACCTCACCCGGTCCTGGATCGACTTCTACGGTCAGCTGGGAGTGCCCTTCTCGAGATCCCCCAAGTTTCTCAGGCAGCAACTATGGGGACGGTGTTCTCAGTGGCCACACCAAGGCTCTGAAACTTCCTCCTGGTGGAGGTTCGCTTGGCCCCAGACCTTTCCTCCTTTTGGACACTGAAAAAACTGGCTGTACTGCCAGGCTTTCGGTGAGGGTGATGATTGGGGAGGGAGGGGAGGGATTTTTAGCTCCATCATTGTTTGTTGTATATTGTTGAATTTTATATTTTATCTTGTATTTACACTGTATTTTGTTTTTATGATCTATTGTGAGCTGCATCAAGCTGCTAATAGCAGGAGGGTGTTGTATACAAAGTGTGATGAAATAATTTAAAAAAAAATATTATATCTATATCTAGAGAGAGAGAGATACATATATACATATATATATAATGCATTTATATAGCACCAGCAGTGTAACTGGCACTTTATACTTGCCAGTTCTAAAGAGGAAAATAGCTAGTTCTAATGAGGAACTAACTATTTTCCTCATTAAAAATCTAGTTCTAATGAGGAAAATAGGAAAGAGCATAAACACTGGCAAATTAGATGTAAAATGTTAATAAGGCAAGCCAAGAGAGAATTTTAAGAGAGACTCGCTAAAGAGGCAAAAACTAATAATAAAAACTTTAAGTACATCAGAAGCAAGAGGCCTGCTAGAAAGTCAGTTCCACCATTACATGACATAGCAATAAAAGTGAGTACTCAAGGAAGTTAAGGCCATTGCAGAAAAGTTGAAGGAATTATTTGCTTCGGTCTTCACAGCAGAGGATACTGGGGAGTTACCCACGCCAGAATTGATGAATCGGAAGAGGTGTCACAGATCAACGTGACTCTAGAAGTGGTTCCAGAGCAAATTGACAACTAAATAACAAATCACTGGGACCAGATGGTATTCACCCCAGAGTTCTGAAGCAACTCAAATATGAAATTGCAGACCTACTACTGGTAATTTGTAACCTATCGCTAAAATCTGCCACTGTACCCGAGGACTGGAGAGTAGCAAACATAACGCCAGTATTTAAAAGGGGTTCCAGAGGCAGTCCTGGAAACTACAGACCAGTGAGCCTGGTGGGCCAAGTTAGAATGTTAAATGTGAGAATATTAAATTCAATGAGAGATTAATTTGAAAGATATCTGGATGATACTTAAACCTCAAGCACCCAATTCAGCAAACTTGACAGAACTTGAGTCCATCCAGAATCATCAGAGCATTAAGCGCATACACTTAAGTATTTTGACAGATAAGCATATACCTCAATATATTTTTATTTATTTATTTATTTAGTTTATAAATTTGTACCCCGCCCCCCCCCCCCC